>CAUJNA010000233.1:0-87500 GCA_963377175.1 Effrenium voratum | reverse complement strand
GCCTAGGTTACCCACTTCAAAAGAAACCTGCTGGACATTCCACAGAAAATCCACATGTTTGGTACTTTGTTTGGTACTTGAACATTTTTTTCTGTAGAAATTCCCGTAGCTGGTTTGTACAATACTTCCTTGGCCGGACAATCTAAGGCAGAAAATACCCTATAAGTGGTACCGTACCTCACCTCCAAAACGGGCATGTCTCTTTTTCGAGGACCCCCCACCATGGAAATTTCGGTTGTCCTTTTGGTTTCCCTTTTAGGCCACAAACAAAGGGTACACACAAACCTCCAGCGGTACCTTGCCCATTCTTTCCAGGGATCCTTCGTTCTAGAAAACCTCCGGAAACCCATGGAAAACGGCTGTTTTCTGACAAGAACGATGGTTGAAAAGAATGGGGAATCAACCCCTATAGAAAAACACGGACACACACACACACACACACAGAATGCATGCTTGAAAAAAACTTGATCAATGGCCTTGTGGGTCGCTAGACCCTGGAGGCTGCGCCTGCCCCGGCGGCGGGGCCCCCACTGCTGCCGGTGCGCCGCACGCGGGGGGTGGTGCTGGAGCCGCCGGAGGTCCACTCTGCAGTGCCCACGTGGACCCCGTCTCCCGTGCCTTGGGAAATCGGGGGGTGGGATGCCCCGCTGAGTTTTGGCTACCCAAATCTCCTAGGGGGTCTATCCACCTTGGGCTTTGATTGAACGTGCATTTGATTGATTTGAGCTTGTTTCTGACGACACCTGAAATTGTACTGGGTACTTGCGTCGACTCGTTTTTCGAAAAGTCGACTCGGAAGGCGTGCCCATACAGTTGTGCTGTTTGGAAGCATGTGTTCACGTTTGCATGTTTGGCTGGAGTGTGGGTCAACTTCTTGCTAAAATGCTGTGCCCACGCAGTGGGTCAACTTCTTGAGAACTGGGTCGACAAGTCACCCGCCTACTTGTATGACATATCCTGCTGGATTCCGAACAGGGTAGGTCTCTCCTACAGATCCAGGTTGCAGGGTTTGTTTGCGGCATATGTCTGGCGTAGGTTGGAGCACTGTGGTCAACAGTCGTGTTATACCAGTTTATGCCTTGAACTAGTTATGACCCAGCATACAACCTAACTGTTGAGTTGGCAAGAAAAGATAAGACAAGCGGTTCGTGTTCTCGCATCGTCTGGCACATGACACACCTTCAGAGTTGGCAGACACTTTACCTGGCTATTTGCCCCCCCCCCCAAACGAATTGTGTTTAAACAAGCAGACTGCGGGGCCCTTTAAGGGGAAGCCCAAAGAATCTTAGACAACTTTGGCCTGAACATGTTGAAACCAAGGGATAGTCTGCCGCCCCTTTCGCTCAATCGCTCAGTGCCCAGGTGTCTCCATCTTCTTCCAGCCCCACACGCACCCGCGCCTCACGGGTTCATTTCGCCTCGCCCGTCACCGTGGTAGCGCCTCAGCTGCAGTGAAGCTCTCGAAGGCCCTCCGCGAACCTCCTTGTTTCACGCGCGCACGCGCGTAGGCCCCTTGCAAACCTTGCCGGACATGCTCGCCTTTCGCGCGGTGGGCTTTTCTTGCTTCCCCGTTTCGGTTCCTTTAGCCTTTCAACCTACCAATTTGTCCACGAAATGTGGCTGATTTGTTGTTCCCTTCTGCCTGGTTTCAACATCCGGATGCCTGTCTCATTCCCGTTTTGGTTGATCAACTTCGATTTTTGCCAAAAGTCTTGAAATTGTGTCCGTCTTGTCATGTTTCCGCTTTTGTCAGCTTCAATAATTCTTGTGGGTTCGGTTTTCCCGCTGTTGAATGTGCTTGTCCCTTTTCTCCTTTTGCTCAACTTGTTTTCTTCTCCCTTTTCCCCCTATAGTTCTGACATGGTTGTCCTTCCTTTCTTCCCTGTTGCAAATTCCTTCGGCTAGCGGGCTCCTTATGTTCCTAATGTTGTCAGTTGTTGACTGGGTTTGTCCTGTTCCCTTTTCCAACTTGTTTTTGGATGGCATGGCGTTAGCCATTTGTCACTTTGTTGCCCTTCTCCCCCTTATCAACTTCCTTTTGTTTGGCGAGCTATGTTTCCTATTGTGCTGCTTTGTTTGTCCCTGTTCCCGAAATGGCGTGCTTAGCCTGCTTTTGCGTGCGTTTCATTGAGCGTTTTCTCCTTGTTCCCACTTTCTATCCTTTCAACTGTCCATTTGGGTGATTTCTTTGTCCCTTTCACTTTTTCGACATGATTTGTTCGTGGGTGCACCGCTGGCTTTGATTTGTTCCCCTTTCCCTTTTCTCAACATCTTATTTTGACGGCTTTTACTTCGACTATTTGCTTGATTTGTTTGTCCTTCTTCCTGCTAGTTTCTTCTTTTTCGGCAGGCTTCTTCTCTGGGCTGTCATTCACGTTGTTCCAACCGGTGGTTTGCAGAAACCCATCGGCTCGGTCGGTCGTCCTGGGCTGGTCGTCTTCTTTTTCCACTTCGATGTGTTGGTCCTTTCTGTTTGTCAACTTCCTCCATCACATAAATCATGGGGACTGGGGGGAGGGAGGGGGAGGGATCCCTTAATAAGGCCTTATTTAGGGCTTATTTAGGCTCCCTCCCCCTTCCCTCCCTCCCCCCCAGCCCCCATGAACAAAGACGGTATGAGATGAAAGGATACAACAGCAGGAGTTCTGACCCGGAACTGAGCAAAGTTCTGTTGTTTGGCAGGGTCCCTCAAGGATACATTTGGGGCAGCAACGAAATCACCTTCACCAGCTAGCTGATGCAGAGGATCCAAAGGCTTGTAAATCAGGGCAGTTTCTTTGATCGAACCTGAAGGAGTGTCAAGCCAACTAAGCAGAGGGTGCTCTTTGGCACCAAACGCCTTATCAGGTCCCGCTTGGGGGCTGGATTGCTCATTGGGTTCATTCCCTATTACTGCTGATGCCCCCGGCCACGCTTCCTGGTTTCATGAAGGTTGTAAGGCCTACAGAAACCATACCATCTTCGAACCAAAACATTAGTCGTACGGCGTCGCCGACATCACCAGGCAGCCTCTCCAGCACCAGCCAGCATCATGAGCAAACACCACAAACCAGCATACCCAGCATCAGCATCATCTTCGAACCAAAATGTTAGTGGGTTTCTCCCAACACATGAGTGGTTCCTCTACATGGTTGTTGTTGGGAAACATTTTTCACATTTTTGCTTATCGTGGTTGAGTTGTTGAAATCCAGCCACTTAGCTGCTCAACATTTTCAATTTTTGCTCCCCTTCCAACGTCAACCAAGTCTAAGGGAGGGTCCCACAGGAGATCTCCCCGCGCTCTTGGACGCGCTCCTCGCCGGCGAGCCCGGCCTCGCCGCAGAACCCCTCCCCGCGGTCACCCTCCCTGGGCTCCAGCGTCTTGACGTGGGACGTCTGTATCTAAGTAGAACAGGGTTGTGGGATCAAGGGGTTTATCCAACCACTTCTGTGATACAAGGCAATCTCCCCCTGTATCACAGAAGTGGTCATTTCCCACAGCCCTGAAGTAGAACCCGTTGATTCATAGGGTGTCCCCCGATTTAGTGGCGATTCTCACTAATTTCCTGTGGAGGGACACCCCCCCCAGAAAAAAGAGCCCCTATGTTTTCCCCGTTTTTAGTGGAGATCTATGAACCTTTGGAGGGAACACCCCCTGAAAATAGGGGATTTTAGTGGGGAGCTATTTACCTTTTGAAGAGAACCACCCCTGAAATAATGGGCTGGTTCATGGGTCGACATTGTTCCCAAACCTCCGTTACAGTCAACAAGAACGAGTGCCAATGATATTTTTTGCCCATGGACGTCCACCGAGATTTGGGGTGAACATGGGCTGGTCTTGTTTTTGGCTACCTTTTTTTTGGGTTGGTTGTGTGTTTCTGCTGCTGTATTTGAGTGTTTCATTATTTTTCGGCTAGGAGTTTTGGATCGCTTGCCGTCCCCCTTCCCCCGCATGTGTTGATTGTTTTGCTCATTCTTGGCTGGGGCTGCAAAGAGCAAAGTGTTTATTGCCTTTTTGGTTGGCTGAACGGACTTTGGTTTTGTTTCTTTCCTTTGTGGCTGCTTTGAGTTCTGCTTTTCGGGTTTCGACGGAGCGTGAGGTGAAGGGAGCTTGGGGAGCGCGTCGCCTTGCCACGCGGCGCACGTAGTCCAGGCAGTGCACTCTGTCCAGATCCACATACCCCACACGCAGGTGCGCGTGTTTGGGTAGGTGTATTTTTCTGAGGGCGCCCTTTTTTAGGCTGACAGCTCGCGTGATCCATAAGCCCCAAGGAAGCTGCCGCTGTTCGGTCACCGTCCTGGGGAAGCCAAGGGATGCGTCATGTGTCCTTAAGGGCATGAGCCAACGTTGTGGGGTTTCGCAACGCCCTTTTGGTAGTTTTACAGGGAAACCAAAACTAGGTCCCCCAGTAGGGCCCTTTGATCTTTTTTGTGGCTGGGAGGGTTCCCCTACTAAAATAGACGAAACAGAAAAAAAGGGTATCCTTATTCTAACCTCTCTACTGGAGGACCTAGAAAAGGAAGCAACCAGCTTTGGTGTTCCCCTTTAGACGCATATGGCCCGCTACCAAAGATTGGTCGCAGTCTGACCCTGAGCCTCCCAGCAGCAGACTGGGAAGGCGACCTTCCATTTCTACAACCACCGTTTCTTAAGTCACCAGTCCCAAGGTGCTTTCCAAACAAACAGGAGGAACCCAGGCAGATTTCTCCTGGCAGGTTCGCGTGCCCGTGACCTCTCACGTGCCCGTGGCGCATGTGGCGCATGTGGCGCCTGTGGCGCCTGTGGCGCATGTGGCGCCTATGGCGCCTATGCCAGCGCCGGTGCCTGTGCCAGTGGCTCCCCATGTACATATGAATCAGCATGGGCCGCAGATGGCGCACATCCCAGCACTGCCGGTATGGAGGACGAATGGCGCCTGAGGTTTCGTTTCACCATCGGTTCACCCGAAGTGGCGTACTTGTGGTCTCACAACTTCCATTCGCAAAAGAGACGTGCCTGTCTTGAAAAGAAACACAATGCAAGCATACAATTCCCTTGTCGTTGTGTGTGCTTTTCATGAGGTACCCATTTTAGTGGCACCTTTCGGCCAATGGAAGAAGAATCTTCTGCTTGGCCCCTGAGGGGCTGAGAGCATTCCTGGCTTGCGCAGTTTCCGGATCCAACCCGAAACTGCGGGGAAGCCCGAACCCCGAAGGCCCCAAGGTTGCAGGTCTCGAGCTGTTCCCACCCCAATGCCTGGCAGTGCAACTAGGTCCCCCAGCTAGGTGCCCTTTCTCACCCCTTTTTTGGTTGGGAGGGTTTTGCGACTAAAACAGACCCTCGAAAAAAAGTTGGTACCCTTATTCTGAGCTCTCTGGAGGACCTAGGCAAGGACTGGTAAGGCAAATCCTAGATGGGACCCTCGTCGAGAAGCGCGAGGGCTGCGACCCGAAAAAAAATGCGCGCTCCCGGCCGGCGATGCTGGAAAGTGCTCCAGGCGAACGCCGATTGGGGGATCAATCTAGGGGTCGATTCCTTTTCCATGCTTTCCAACCATCGCTCTTCTCAAAACCCAGATCAAAACCCAGCTGTTTCCCCTGGGTTTTTTGAGGTTTTCCTGAAAAGAAGGAGTCATTTAAGGATTTCTGTCCACCAAGCAGTCGGGAGGTCTGGGTTTGTTGGCCTCCAAATCAGGACCTGGGGTTGAACACGGGTCCTTGTTTTCACAGAAACAAAAAACATCCTTTTTGCTTCTGGGAACCACAGCTGTGTGCTTGACTGGGCAACCCCTTTCATGAATGCTTGGGGAGCGTTAATCAGGGGTCAACTTTGCACGTCACATAGTCCAACTTGGAGCCCCATGCCGAACCTCCGGAAGTGAAGCTCTGCGGTTTTTTGGTTGTTGCTCCACCGACCATGGGAACACGGCTGGGTTTGAATATATTTTCGAAGGGGTGGGGGTTGAAGCACTCTGCGTGCCAGGACCAGCTTTTGGCGTCCCTGCAGAAGAAGCCTGAGGGCGCGGTGTGCTGTTTGGCAAGCCGCTCTGGTGGGCGCCAGGATGAAGATGGGCGGTGGTTTTGCCGACTTCGGCTTTGTCTGTCTCTCGGTGTGTGTGTGTGTGTGTGTGTGTTGTGTGTGTGTGTGACGTTCAATTCGCTTGTTTGATAGGCAATGGGTAACGGGTACATTTCAAGGGCGCTTCTTCGAGCACGTGGCTGAGCCTGCTGTGGCATGGAAGCACGCAAACCCCATCAATGTCATGGTTCACGCTATGGTAACTCGGGCCAGTCCGCTGAGAATGGTTATGTGTGTACTTGGTGGCCCCCAGCCGTCCGGTACCTTAGCTTCTTAGCTTTTTAATGTTTAGTGGGTTTCCATTTAACCCACTAAAAGTTAAACTTTTAGCAAGGGATCTGGGGGCAGCCCAGTGTAGATGTATTGGGTTTCGGCCTTTGGGATTTTGCTTTATGAATCAATGCCAATAGCCAAGTGAGCTTCAGGAGCGCTCAAGGCGACCTGAGCCAAGTCTTAGCTCGGATCAAGTCAGCCAGTTTGGGAGTCCATGATTGCTCTCTTGACCAGTTATTCAAATCGGCAAAATGAAACCACTAGGAGGCCGCAGGTTTTCGTGCAGGAGTTCCATTTTTGTGACCCACTGCCACTTGTTTGAAGACGCGGTGTATCGGGCAACATTATGAAAACTCCCCTGCTCGAACAGTCAACAGGCGCTGCCTGGAGGTCAATCCACTTAGGCAGGTCATAACCATGGTGATGAGTGGGGCAAGCGGGGTTAGTTCCCTGAAAACCATGGGTTATGCCCTAGTTACTAGGTGGGATTTAGCATCCAAGTGGCGGTTTCAAAGACGACCCAATTTGTCCTCCTGAAAGTTGGCGCCTGCACAGATATGCCCAGCAGCAACCCCCGAAGCATTTCTGGAACCCTAGCCCAGAGTCGCTGCGAACTCTTTCAGCTGGGGTCACAACCTCATTTCGACCCCAGGTGATTTGTTCAACCCGGTGGATTAGAAAATTGTCCCAAAGACAGGGGCCCTCTTTCATGGGGGCCCCCCAAGGCACCTGGGCACCAAAGCCTGGTTTCTGAATTCCTGGCGAGGGCTCAATTGCATCCCCAAGAATGGGCTGGAGCTAGAAATCCGCTCACAGCATTCCAGTGGTATCAACGGAAGTCTCGCAGTTTTTCAGGATCTCATGTGCGGAGACTGACGACTCAGCCTCGCCCTTTACATTGTTTTTTGACCGAACATATGCAGGAATCCTCCAAGTGGTGGTTTGCATTGGTGGTTTCTAGAGGGTAAATGGGAAACCACCTTCTAACCCCCAAACCACCAAACCAAACCACCAATTAGAGTGAAGCTGAGTTCCTTTTTGGGCAACCAGGAGTCGTTGCAAAGGCGGGGTGTTCTCCGAAAAGCAAGGATCCAACGGCGGCGAAGAACGGTGGGGCTCTTTTGGTTTTCACTTGGGGCCCATGTTCTGCCCTTGTGACATCCAATGGAAACAGCCATGGAATAACTTCAGCCGGTCGGCTTTGGAGAACTGGGACCTTGATAACCAACAGCCAATGGCCCCGGAAAAATGGTCCGTGCAGCACGGTTCTTTTTTTTTGCGGGAGGGTAACCATGGTTGTCACCTGTTGAGCATCTGGGGAAACAAACAAATATCTTCAGCATGTTTAACCAGTCAGACCTATCAAGCGGGGGTGACTTTGGCAAACCAAGCCCCCCCCCCCCCCCGCCACCCCACCCCAGGCGTTCCGTGTCAGCGCCCCGTTCCGGCGCCTTCCGTTTCAGGAGTCCTTTGAGGTGGACTACCAGGCCACCGTGAACTGCGCTGAGGCGGGTTGGAACCGGTTCCCGGTTGACGGGAGGGAGGGGGGCGACCTTTCAGAGTTGGACATCTCATTGAGTGGACAGAAGTCCCCACCTGGATTGGGTCCCCAAGCGAAAAACGCATGTACCCAGAAGGTTTGAGAAAGAGCCGATTCAGCCCTCTAAAGGGGAAGAGGCGTAGTTGGGCCGCTGTTCCTGGTGTCGACCCCTCAAGAGGCCGTGTGCGGTCTGATCTTTTCTGTGGTTGGGAAGGGGTGTGGGGCTGGGTTTTTAGCGTTCAGGTTGCTTGACGACCCAGGCTTTACCACTCTGGTACGGGTGGGGTGGGTGGGGCTGGGGTGTTCAACTTCACATTACTTGCGCTCACTGTTAGACCGGCAGTTGAAGCGTTGGCAATTGCGATGCATACCTAGGTTCCCCAGTATTTGCCCCCCTTTTTTTGGGGGAGGATTCCCCAACTAAAATAGACTACAGAAAAAAGAAACGGTACCCTTATTCTAACCTCTCTACTGGAGGACCTAGATACACGGCTGGCTTCCCGGGACCTTCGGCTTGTGCTCAAAACGAGCGTGTGAGCTCAGCCTGTCAAGGGCCAAGCTTTCCCGGCGATTGCGGCAGCTTTCTTCCCACTGGCTTTCGGCCGCCCGGCACGAAGACCGCTACGTCCACAGGGCTCCTCAAAAGATGTCCATTTTGCCACCATTTGAAACATGTTGCTCTTTCAACATCAAAATACGGGGAAACCACCATTGACAAGTTGCAATCTCCAGGTGTTTTTCATGCATCCGGATCTTTGGAGTCCAGAGACCGGGGAACAGCTCCCAAGGCCCAATTCCCGTCGAAAGCTTGCCAAAGGGCAATGCAAGGATGCCCCCGACCAGCGCTGCAGATTGGAAGAGTTGCGGGTGCAAAGGGTCCCCAACTTTTTTGCATGTCTGTGACTAGACATCGCGAAATGTTTCCTGCAGGCGAAATGCTGATCTTCCCCAAGACACTGCGAACCTTTTGCGCAATTTTTTGAATCTGTAATTGCGGCCGTGCTGCCATGATGCCGAAACCTAGTTTTCGTTGGAGTTTCCACTTGAACCATTCACTGTCAATCGCGCGGCCCCTTTAGCAAGTCGCTAGCCTGTTCTTGGCATGTTGTTTGAAGTGTTTTCCTTGTCAGAGGCTGCAAAGAACGGAGTGTTTTGCCAACATTCCCTGAACAGGCAACACATGTAAAAGGGTTGGCCCCGGTCCGGGGTTTGGCTTTGGCACTTTGCAAGTTGGTTTCGCATTAAGAACGGGGGACGGAACATGGGCGAACTCTCATGTTGAGACAACGGCAACCTGTGGGCTCGTCTTGGGGCAATGTTCAGGGATCGGAGGCTCCAAGTTGTGCGACACCCTGCCTCCAGACATTTGGAACATGTGGCTCGTCATCACCAAGTAATTGGAGCATCCAGGTAGTAATAATCCCCTGCTCTCCCATTTAAGAGAGGGATGCGTCCCTCTCTCGGGGGCGTCGTCTTGCCCCAGCCATGTCTTCACGTCAGGCAGGCGTCTTGCCCCGCAGAAGCCGCGAGAAAGCTTTCGACCTCGGGAGGATCGCGTAGGCATACCGTAGGCATACATAGGACATTCCAAGAAGATCGGTTCGCGGCAGGTTCGCGTAGGCCGGTTGTGCCACATACTTTCTCATTTTGGCTTGCGAGAATGTGCACGTAGGCGCTCTCCGAGGCGCAGTTTGACGAAGTAGGCCGCACAGGCACCCTTCCACATGTTTGCACACGCGTAGGCATGCTTTTTCATCGTATGTTCAAGACGCTCTCCTCCCCAAAAAAGAGGCTTAACAAGGAAGGGCCGTGCATTTCTGTCTGAATAGGCGAGACCTGCCAAAATGGGTGTCCCTCGGTTTCCTTTTGAAATTACTCGACACAGAGTACCTTGATGCATCTGAGCATGGTAGATTTTGAGCCATGTCAATCTGCGGGGGGGGAACTGCGGGCACCCTGAAGGTACCTGAAAGCACCCTAAATGCAGGTATACCAAAAACCAATGGTAGGGAATAACAAGCAAACGAACCAACCAGCCAGCCAGCCAGCCAGCCAGCCAGCCACCCACCCACCCACCCACTCACCCACCCACCCACCCACCCACCCACCCACCCACCCAACCAACCAACCAACCAACCAACCAACACAGACACGCAGACATGTATCCGCCGCCAGGCCGCGCGGAAGGCGAAGCTGCAGCATTTCGTGATGCTCTCGGCAGTCTGCACGGGGGCCCGGCCCAATGCCAGCGCCGCCAGCTGTGTGCTAGTTTTGGGTTGAAAGGAAACCATTCTGCATAAGTTATGGCGAGCTCATCGGTCCGGACGTACAACGAGCTCACCATGCTTAAGATCCTCTACTTGGGGATCCCTGAGCTCACCATGCTTAAGATCCTCTACTTGGGGATCCCTTGTTTCAGGTTTCGGAAATATTGTAAAAAACAATAGAACATTACGGGAAACCACAAGGGGAAACATAAAGAAGACCATAAGTGTCTTTTTCACCAACAGAGTCTGCAAGAAAATGTTTACAACGCCAGCTATAATTCCCGCCCCAACTTGATCTGCTATTTCCAGGTTCTTTGGGCCAGTCACACTTACTTGTTTTGGGTTTGTAACTTTGCCAAGCACTTTGCAGCCATGTGGCGATCGGTAGCAAGGACTACCGCGGCCATGTGACAGGCACACCCAGGAAGAGGGGAGGGACGGGACAGTTTCAGCCACAAATAGGTTCAACCATTCCCCCCTCTTGATTTGTTTTACCTCATTTTGGGTCAGAATCATTGCTTTCCAGATTTTGAATGCGACCAGGGGTAAAGACGTCTTTCTTCAGAACACATATGATATTCCAGATGAAACCCAATCTGAATGCATTACTGTTGGGCTACCCCAGACGTGGACCAAGCAAAGGCCAGCCTTTTTGAAGGGCGCCACGCTCTCGCCGAGGAATATAACTTGCGTCCGAACGGGTACGGACCCGTTCAGTCCGACAGGGTTGGCTCATTTGTTTGGCGTGATCTCCAGCAGCTGTTGCCGGAAGGCATCAGGTCGCCCGAACCAACGTAGGGGAGAGCGACGCCGTCCGTCTTCACGAGAGCGCTATACCGCCACTGACCTTCGACTCGGTGGTCAGTGCGGCTATGGGGCCTAGCGCGCCGGGCGGCCGGGGGGCCGCGCGTCACCAATGGGGCGGTGGTCGGTATCGACCTCGAGATGTCCGTCTCGCGCGCTGACCGGCCCACGCATATTCTGGGCGCCCACGCCAACTGCATTGGCCGCACATGGAGCTATGGGACTGCGTGATGCTCACAGTCCCCTTCAACTTTTAAAAATATGTGAATTTCCCACTGACCAGAAATCGTACGCATGTATTGTCTTTCCCACTTCCGATCTGCCGGCGGAGGCAATTATAAAAAGCTACACTTGGGTGAAAGTAGGGGAAATCTTCACATTTTGGATTAGTCCCCTTACTTCCCCACAAAAAGGTTTTGTGTCATACTGTCACCCAGGTGTACCTTTTTAGGGGAAATGCAGGATAATTCCGACAAATACCCCTTCGAGCTTACTTTTTTCCGAGCTTACCTTCAAGCCTCAAATCAGGGTGGTTTCCGCCCTCAAATCGCCTCCCAAAAATCGAGCCCTCGAGGCGTGCAGCGTCCGTTGCTGGCCTTTCAAGAGGCGAAGCTGAAAGCGGAGGCGCCGATTTCGCGGAGGTCACAAGTCGTCGGAGTGGCTCCTTTGGACGCCCCAGTGGCCCCTTTTGGGTTTTCCCCAAATGGGGTCGCCGGTGTTGGGCTTTCTTGGTGTGTGCTGTTTTGGTTTTTCCTTTTCCTCCGGCGGTTTCCCGTGGGCTGTCGCTCGACAGCATTTTTGAAGGCTTCCCTTTGAACCCCATGGGACATATGCAGGGGGCTTCGGTTCAGGAGGTTGATCGGCCGCTTTCCATAGGTTGCTGAGTGGGAAAAACGATCCCACGGGGAAGTTATACTTGGAGTTGTCGGGCAACCGTTGTTTTGGGCTCGCCTCGAAGGGTTAGTGTTAGTGTTAGTGTTAGTGCTAGTGCTAGTGCTAGGGCTAGCGCTAGCGTTAGTGTTAGTGTTAGTGTTGGTGTTGGTGTTTGTTCCATAGCCCACACTGACTGCACATCAAAAAACACCCAACTCTTTTGATGAGGTCTGGTCACACCCTAACCAAAAATCAAAGGTGGGAAAGCCATCCCAGCAACTGCATCACATGTGGGTCTCGAACACGGGGAGCTGAGGCCAAAAAGGACCAACACACCTTGGATTCAGACAACCTTGAGGGCAATTCTTAGAGCTCTTATGGTTCAAGAACGACATCAATCCTGGCTTCGTTTGCCAGATGGTCGTGGTTTTGCCCTTGTTGCAGTGGTGTCCTGCGGATTGAGATAAGGGATCCACCCATGCTGAACCCCGGTCAGGGATAGTGAATCCTGTTTTTTCACCAGAAGGATTCTTAAGGGACCAATAGCAACGGCCAGAGCTGGCTAATCAGGGAAGTTTCTCAAAAATGGTTGATGGGGGTAAAGCCCATGCCAGACACGACCACCACCAATTGCAATCTTTGACCCTGGCACACATGTGCCACGTCCAGGAGGAGCTCTGCGTTGAGGGGGATATGGCCTACTCCGTAGCTCGGAGCCTCAGAAGGACTAAATTACACATTCTTCTCCCATGACCACGAGGTACATTTGGTGCGATAGTACTGCACAAACCCAATCTCATGTAGTCACGAAAGAAAGCTCATATTACAGGACCGAAAGAGCAAGACAAAATGTCGGGGACCCAACCCCAAAACGGAAACACCCAAGGGTTAGGGGCGTTGGGAATCTTGATTCTGTAAGACCACATCAGGAGAACCAAGGCCTTAGTGGTTGGGGGGGAGGTCTTTTGGGCTGGTAGGGTAGGGTCCCCAATACCTACCGTTTTTCCCTGCTGAAAGTGTAGGATTCCTACGAAGCCAAACTTGACCACCCAGAAAACGCAGGTGCAATGTAGAAAGTCAGAAGAAAGATAAGTGCTGAACTCTTTTTGTGTTGCCATACTTTCCTGATGCGTCTGTCCTTGTTTGGGCTTCCTGCATGCATGTTCTCTATTTAGCCAACAAGTTGTCACTTGTTGGGTCCATCATGATCCTGGTTGGATCAGTCTGGCCCAGATGAATGAAATTCCGCTGGAGTTTTAATGATGGATAGCTTCCCAACTGGTTGGTGGACACAACTCCCTCCCTAAAGGAATTCTACCAGAGGGTTCCCCCCCAAAAAAACAGCAGGGTCCTTATCCCTTTTCACACTCATTCAGTTCGAGATAATTCCCTCATTCCCTGTAAGGCAGCAAGATTGGTATCGCACGTGGAACTTAGTTAAACCTTCTTGTGTGTAATTAATTTATGGGCTTGTCTCGAACGCTTCCGCCTCTACACATGTTTTACATGCAAAAGGGTGCCAACGGGGGTTTAGGTCCGTTGTGACATCCGTTCACAGGTTTCGTCTCAAAATGGGGGACCAACAATGGCAGGTTTTTCCTTTTGGCATCATTTTCAACCCACCAACATTAGTATCCTCCCACAAGACACATCCAGATGTCGCATTCATATTGGGGATGGGGGGTCTAAACTACGGCTGCGGACTCTTTGCCTGAATCTTGACACCCCCCAGATGCGACACCTGCCTGCTAATCGATTGGAGGTGCGTCCGACAGCCTTCTTCAAGTCGCTCGTCAGTCAGGCGAGGTGAGGGACAGGGTTCAGTTTCAGTGGCGTGGGCTTCGTTCCCCTTGGTCTTTGAAACAGGACCTTTTGGTGCCCAGTCGATGTGGGTTTCCGTTTGTTTCAAGGGGAAATCTGGGCGCCCTGTTTCCCCGTGAAAAAAAGGCGGGGGGTGAGGCCTAATTAACAAACATCCATGTTCTCCTTGTTGTTTGGGTGGGGTTCCTGAGTTCAGCCAGCAAGAAATATGGCTGTGGGTCAAAGCCAATGGTACCATTTTGGGGTAGGTGCACCACCCATTTTAGAACCTGTTTTAGTGGTTGGATTGGGATGTTCACTGAGGGTACGATTTGGATTTTGACCCATGGCCATATGGGGTGCTCTGTTCCTTTGGTCATGCACACAGGGCAAGGTTCGGGGTTCTCGGTACCTCCATGGCGAGACGTCGGGTAGAAGATTGGTTGGTCCAAATAGCAATCGGAATTTGGACCCCCCAAAATGGGAATCAAATCGGTCCTTTTGCCTCAACCAAAGGCTGGCCGCACAAGACAGCGCACACCCTTTCGTTTCCTTAGGGGCCAAACTTCCAAGGGCTTCACACAGCATTTGCCCAGGGCTCCGTGTGTGACCGATGCGTGAAGTGGCTTGTGTCAAAGTGGACAAGGTTTTGTGTTTGGCCAAGCTAGTGTTTCATGTGGACCCAAAATGCGAAACATGTGATCCCTAAAGTTGTTCCGATCTCGGTTTGGAGGTCTCACACCCAAACTTGTCTCCAAGGCAACTTGGCACGACGATTGCCATGTAGCTTCCCTCCAAACATGTATGGAATCCCCAGAAATGCCGTGGCTTTCACTTGTTTTTCTCTGGAATTATATGGAGTTTGGAAGCCTCAATTTTTTTCACCCGGCTTTCTCTGGAAGTGTAAGTTGGAGCCCTCAGATTTTGGCCTCGGCTTCCACTTGGCCTCCCTGAAAAGCACCCCCCCCGCCACCCCCGCGCTTGAGCTCCCGGCTGAGGTGAAGGGCGTCAAAAGCGGCGCGCCCTTCGTCATGTTCGGGGACGGAACCGAGGCCCAAACACCTCACAGGGCCTCGTGTGTGGACTCATGTCCAGGGTCCTTGCTTCTGGAAAACAGCCAACACACCGCCCTTTCTGACTCTGAATCATTATGTTGATATCCAGTCTTGTTTCTTTTGTTATCAAGGTGAGCCAAGGGTGTTTTCCCTACCTATCACTTCGCGCCGCGGGTGACTTTGACAATGATGAAAGCATGGGACCAGAACGTATTCAACCCAAGTAAGTAGGGTATCATGCATGTAACTGGGGAACTGAGGATAGTCCTCTGACAGCCATGGTCACAAGCCACTTGCGAAGCGTGTTGAACAACGCAGCACAAATCGGGCGGTCCGTTTTACGGTTGAACCTTCAAGTAACGAATTTCAAGAGGCCATCAGATCAAGGCCCCACCCTTCAAGCTGTCCCCCATACTTTCCAGTCCGGTGGTGATACGAATTCCCCGAGTTTTGGCTTGAGGGCTAAATGATGATCAGCAAAATTGTGCTATGATCATGACTAAATGGGGTTTTGAAGTACCCCGCAACTTGTGGTTGGTTCTGCGTTTTGTCAGATAACCATGTTGGTGTCCAGCTTGGGATTCGCTTGGTTCTATTTGGAATCCTGGTCAAAAGGTTACCCACCGAAACATGCGTAAAGCTGAAGTCGACATCGACACATAGCTGAAGTCCAGTTCGTTGGACCGCTCTTGCACCAATGGAAGGCTGACCGGATCGCGCATGGAGGTTCTTGGGGTCTTTTCAAAACCCTGGTGAGTTGCAACGTGGGCATTTTTTTGTAGGACGGTACTCTTTTTGGTTGGTTTAAAGGGAAACCCCGCAAGGGGAAAGCCCACCCATTTTGGGGAGTCCCCCAATGTATGACACACCCTTTTGGCCGGATGGATTCGGATTGGCTAACCCTCCAGTTGGAGAAGCCCAGTGGGGGAAGGAGAAGCAGGCGTACTTTTGAAGACGCCTATGAGGCATAGCATGCTAGAAACTTTGTTTGGGTTTCCCTGACTTTCAGGGCGACTTGACTTTGCAATGGCGCTTGTGGCAATATGTCTCTGCCAATCTGTCAGCCATGGGGGCCCCTGGCATGTGCGTCGTATCAGACCGCCCCTGCCCAGATGTCGATCCCAGGTTTTTCTCATGCCAGGGGTACATTTGGATTAGCACCTTTGCACCCTTCCCTGCAGGTCCGGTGCAAGCCCATAAGCGAGGAGGTGGGGACATGTCGAGTCTCGATTTGGAGATATATTGGTGTGTCTGAAAACAGACCCCCCAACAAATTGTGATTTCCTGTTGGTTTCCTTTAGAACCACCCAACAAACAAAGGGTGCCTTGAAAAAATGACACGCCCAGATGACGACTTGTTTGCAAGCCGGTTCCAGCGGGCTCCTGTTTCTCCCTTGGACCCACCCCCATTAGGGTTCCCCCCCAACTGTGAGCGGTTCTTGATGTATTTGGCCTGGGACTTTTCTCAAGGCTGCTTTCGTCCTAAGATTCTAGAGTGGGCATTTGCGTGGTTGCTCTTGTTGCTGTTGCTACTTTGTGTGACTGCAACCTATTTAGCGACGACAAAAAGGGTCTGTCCCTCGATGGAAGTGGGGCATTGGGTCCATGTGATACCGGGGAACCGGGGAGGTACGCTGAGTCCATTTCCACAGAGTGGAGAAGTGGGGGCGTCTCAAAATTTACCGGCCACGGGACCTCAGGTTTTAGTCTACTTGTCAATTTACCAGGCTTCCATTTTCTGGGCCCTAATTTTTGAGCCACACCCAAATGCCCACTGCAAAGATGAAAACTTGATTTGGGTCTACTGAGTTCCATTGTGTTTCCATTTTCCCCTGGAAAGGCCAATCTCCGCAAGCAACGAGCTGCACGTTTCCGCTATTTCCAATTTGCGAGTTGGAGTAATTTTCCCAGATGGTCTTCTGAACAGAAACCAATGTCCGCAGCCGCGTTTTCTTTGATAGTTTCTCTCCCATGCAAAAGCTTTCTCGTGGCATCAGATGCTGCTAAGAAATTGCAGCTACGTTCCTTGTATTCGCGCTGTTTCTGGTGTGATTCCCCATTTGTGTTGCACTTGTTGCAGGTTTGATGAATTTATAGACACCAGGCGCTTCACTGAACTTGGCAGAGGCAGGGCGCTTGTCGGAGAATGCAACCCAATAGTTGTACAAAACAAAAGTCGCAAATTATTGCCATGGTCATTTCCTAGAGCCCTGAGAACACGATTTATTGAACACTTGACATAAGCCGAAGAACTCTAAAACCAGGCTTTAAATATGCCAGCCATGCAATGGGAACCAAACTGAAAATACAATCAAGCTAAGCCAAACAGGTTGAGAATGTGCTGTAAATGCGCTAGAAAGTATGATGGGATTGTGGAAAGTCTATGCTAAACATATGCATGTAGCTCAGGAAACATGCTAGAGATAGAATAGGAATGCACTAGACACATGCTGAAGCTTTCAGGAATATAGTAGAGATGGTAAATGTATGCACGACATATTCTGAAGCCAACTTGCGACAAAATCAGACACAGTGCGAACACAAGCAGCCCATAAAGTGGCTTATTCCCCATTGTTGAAAAGCATGTTGCACAAAATGCAGGGCTAGGACAGTGGACATTGACCTCTCCTTCTCAAATGTGTTAGTTTTGAGGTCCACTCTTCCGGGTACCCTCGCAAATGTTCGCGAGAGGAGGGGTACCTTACGTGTTTATGAACTTCCATCAGGCACAGCCTCAATGGTTGGTGCGCCATAAACACCCTCCCCCAAATGATGTTTTCAGAGGGTTTCCCGGAGGAAAACATCACACCCGGCGTTTTTCTTTTTGGAGGGTCACCTTCTGGTTTTGCTAATCTAGGTCCCCCAGCAGTGCCCTTCTCTCCCCTTTTTTGGGGGGAGGGTTCGGGAACCGAAAAAAAGATGAGAAAAAAGAAAAAAAAACGGTACCAACTTGTTCTAACCTCTCAAATCTGGAGGACCTGACAAAAAAGCCGACCTCGCCCGTAGGACTTGGCGTCCTTCATTGCGGACTGCTTCTGGGACCCGGCCGGGGCCTCGAGAAACCGAGCCGAAGCGCCGGGAGGAAGAAGAGATGGGCGCCATGCCTTTGGCTCCCACATCGAAAGAAATAAAAGCCGGAGATTTTTGCGCTAGGGGAGTGTTTTTTTTGTTTTTTTAATGGAGAAACTGTGGGTCCAGCTCTTTTTGCATGGCAAGTGTCTTCATCTTTTTGTAAAGCGAGGGTAAACTCAGCAGGACATGCATGTGGAACCGCCACAAACCGTTGGTTTCCCGTTCCGCCGTTGGGCCTCTGTTTTAGAGAGCATCTCTTTGGCTTCAGCCCCAAAACGGGTATCCCAAGAAAAGGATGCACCCACATTGAGATTTCAGATTACTTTTGAGGTTTCAGAAGGCACCGATTGCGTCAAGTCCCAACGATGTCATCTTGGGCCATAGGCTTCGCTTGAACCGATGGGCCAGAACCACCCCGCCTCAATATCGACGGCCGATCACCGAACAAGAGCGGCCGAGCAAGGTCTGTCTAGGTGTTTGTTTTGAACAGAAGCTAAGAAGGTCCATGGAAGTTGGATGTTTGCTCAGCTATGGCCAGGTATTACCATGGCTGCTGATGCCTGGGGGTGATTGCATCAGGTCAACATGAACCGTTTCGGGGTCGATGAACTCAAAATTCTCAAAATGGGGGGGAGATGCAGGTTGGTAGGATATGGTCCCAACAAATGGACGCGGCCGCGCGTTTGATTCTTTGCAGTGGGCTGCGGTTAAACCCTTAAATACTAGGTTTTGACGACTCAACTTTGCATCCGGGCTTTTTTTCCTAGCAGATCCCTTTTGCCTGCAACCTTCTCGCTACTCTGCTTGAGGATGTTCAAGCAGTTGTTGAAAAGTATGTGAGCTGCGGTCAACGATATCAGGTCCTGTAGAGGACAGCAAGAATCGGGTTCGTCCCCTGGTTTTATGCGTACTATTTACACTGAACCTTTGTGCCCGTGAATCGACACTAGACCACTGGACATGTTATGACCACACTTTACGTGAGCCACTGATAGCCCAACTATTGGTTTCAGGAGCACCTATGGTGACAATGCACATTTCCCGCGAAGCCAGA
This sequence comes from Effrenium voratum, assembly GCA_963377175.1. Taxonomy (NCBI): domain Eukaryota; class Dinophyceae; order Suessiales; family Symbiodiniaceae; genus Effrenium; species Effrenium voratum. The sequence continues at coordinate 68,725 of CAUJNA010000233.1, read as the reverse complement.
CAAACACATCTTCCCCTGCCTCCCATGTCCTTTTTACCTCGATTTCCAGGATCCCAAGTCCAACTTTCGATGCCCAGCTTCCCATGCTTCGCGTGGGGCGTTAGGCCAAGAAGAACCAGATCCTGCCTATTGGCGGCCCCGGCCGGGGCCCGAGTAGCTTGGGTTGGATCCTCAAAGGATGCAATTGGGTGTACCCGTTTTGGGGTTTGTTGGGGAAGCCAAGGCAAACCACCGATTTTGAGGGGTTTCTCAAAGGAGGCAAACCAGAGGACCCAATACCATTTTGGTTCGGCTCTGAGCACCTCCCTCAAAGCCTTGCACTTTATCTGCAGCTTGCTCACAAAGACCCCATAACTTTCATGTGCTGCCGCCCTGAACAACTTCCTTCAGGTGAGATAGCAACACCTGTCAACCACTCCTCTCTAGTCTTTCACCACCTGAGTTCAGAAGTTTTCCTTCCACTGGGTCAAAACTTGAGCACTGTTCTTGCTGGAGGCAGAACTGCTCAACGTCAAGACTTTAGCCTAAACCACCTGTCAACCGGGTTCGCCAGAAATCATGAGGTGAAGCCCCAGGACCCCTGACACAAAGTCGGAACATGGGGATTTTCTGTGTACGCCTTTCTTGCTTGCCAAAGTTTGGCCATCGAGACGCTCGGACATCTCATGTGGTAATTTGGTTTACAACAAAAGCCCCATCCTGATTATTTTGGCGCCCGTTTTTTTTTTTTTTTGCAAGGCTTGGACAATGTGCGTGCCAAGCCGAGCAGCGACACACAAAACCGCTTGGCAAACGGCGTTGCGGCTCAAACTGGCGAAGGGCCGCAACGAGGAATTGACCACTGCGAAGGCGAGCCAAGCCGGAGGGGTTCGGGTTTTGTGTTTTTTTTCATCGGGGAGCCTTTGGGGACATGGTGGACATCAGTCGGAGATTGTTGTACAGAGGTACTCCCTATTAAGATTCATAGCCATATTGAGCCCTGATGAATTTTCCCCCCACCCCAAAGTTGTTCATCAGGTTGGAGCGTTTTCGGAGAAACGCATCCTGGTCTTTAGACCTCTGGAGGTCTGGATACACTTTCCGGGCTGGGCCGAGTTCAGAAGGTCTCCCAACTTCGAAAGATGTTGAGTGAGTGCTATTAGATCTTTAGACTTTCACTTTTTGCTTGAAATCAAGTGGGGTTTTCAAAACAACCCCCTCCCCCCCCCCCCCAAAAAAAAAAGAGAAAGAAAGTGGGAAACTTTTTGCAGGGGGGTCAGCAGCAACCAAATGCAGTTGTACCCTCTCCCGTTCTTTCTGAGGCTCCTTTCTTTGAGAACATTGCGAAGCACGCAACACCAGTGAGAGTGATGGGCTTCCGCAAAGAACGATGAAGAGAACGGAGCATGCATCAACTCTGGAGACGAAGCGCTTGCTATTGTTCTGCCCCCGGCTTTTTGTTTTTCTTTGTTTCTCACTCAAGTTCCTGGACTATATGCTTGGGAAGACCCAAGCAACAAAGTGTGACTTTTTGCGGTCAATCTTCTCAGGAAGTGAGCCCCTGCGGGTTGCCCAGCGCAGTTGCTGGGCCATTTGACTCCCAATCTGGTCGCAGGATCGGCCACCATGCAGAACGACGAGGGTCGTATCGCTCCTGGGCAGAGTTGTCTACGGTTCTTTGCTACATACCTCTGAATGGTGGTGATGTCAGGCGACTTTCCCCTCTGATGGGGGTGATGCGTGAATGGGAAACATACGGGAACCATGATTCAACCTCATCCCAGTTGTTCAGTTCTACCCCTAGTCACTTTTGGTGGGATCCCCACTAGTATAAAAAGGATTCCCCTTTTTATGCCAGGGTTATTGAACAATTGCCAACATGGCACCAGGCAACCAACTGATCACAAGGTGCACGCCCACCTCGGGTTTACCTTGGGCCCGTTTGGACTTTTTCCCAGGAGTTGCAATCAGTTCCCAGCCATTGCCCAAATCTCCAAATTGGGTGGTCACAGTACCCATTGCTTACTATATCAGCAAGGGTTTCCCTGACCGTGGGGTTGGCCTAGATGAGCTTTTTTAGTTGGATTTCATGAGCTTTTGAAGCCCGGAAGCGTGCCAGGTATGGTTTCGCCAACCACTCACCCCAGGGGGAGTGGGGCATGAATAAGAAACAAATACACAAATAGACAAACCATGACATGGATAAATGACTAATAGATATTATCCTGCATATACACGAATAGATAAGCACAAAACGACATAGTTGATTAATGTCAATACACTAGAACATAATATGAACTGACAACACATAATTTCATGAATAAAGCTCAACTCACTGAATAAATTGACCAAAAAAGAGCTGACTAAACCATTTTGGAAGCACACTGTACACAACTGCATGAACAAAATAATGCATGACCCATATCAATCAATGAGCAACATAATCAACCGACAGGTAATCAGACAGATACAGTTAAAGCATGGATGGGTTGGATGGATGGGATGGATGGGATGCCTGGCTGGCTGGATGGATGGCGTGGCGTGGCGTGGCGTGGCGTGGCGTGGCGCGGCGCGGCGCGGCGCGGCGCGGCGTGGCGTGGCGTGGCGTGGGGTGGGGTGGGGTGGAGTGGGGTGGGGTGGGGTGGTATGGGTTTGATGGATGGATACATAAATTAACATGGCCAACTGCTTAAACAATATGATGTAACGCCCCGGGATTTAAAGATGAATTCGGTTTGCGTTTCCGCTAGATTTCGGCTTGATGGGTACATTGGGGCACTCCTCCGAAGGAGTGTGCCAGTGTGACCTTTGCCTGACCCTTAGCAGGGTCAGAGATCTCTGTCGAGGGTCCAGCTCCTATTTCTTTTGGAGCCGGGCCCTCGAGAGAGTTCGCCTGTTGCAGGGGGAGATCCTGGACCTGAGGGATCGGGATCATTGGCTGGCAAGCCAAGGTGCCCTTGCAGCCCCTTCTGGGGTGGGAGGGGAGGGAGGTGCTCCTGTGGAGGGAGCATCTCCGGCGCGGCGGGAGCCCGTGCTCCCGGAGAGGGAGGAACGGTGGATCTGGCAGTCCCCTCATCCTCCGAGAAGAAGGAGAGTGCAGAGGCGGGTGAGAGCAAGGAGGCTGTTGAGGAGAGAGTGAAGGAGAAGAAGAAAAAGAAAAAGGAGGAGAAGAAGGAGAAGGATAGGAAGAGGAAGAGGTCTAGGTCATCGAGAAGGGGTCGTGAGGAGAGGGGAAGAGAGGAGTTTCCGTGGCATCAGACTGGAGGTTCAGTTGGTGTCAAAGAGGAGCCCCCTGAGAGTGAGGAAGAGGTTGAGCATCCAAAATGGGGTAGGCGCAGGACCCCCACCTCGCCGGTGTCATCGAGCAAAGAGGAAAGAAGCAGGAGAAAGAGGAGCGCATCGAGCGAGGCGAAGAGCAAGGAGGCCACTGAGGAGCGGACTGCAGGTGAGGTGAGAGAAGAGGAGCCTTCCGGAAGTGGAGAAAAGGAAGAGATCAGGAGAGACAACAGCAGATCCCCATTGCGGAGGCACCCAGGTGGGTACATTGAGGATTTGCTGATCCGGCCCAGGGAGGATTACAGAGGAGAGGATAGGAGAGGAAAGAACAAAGGCAGGAAGAAGAGGGAGCAGCAGCGGAGGTTCAAGGAACGCTTTGGTGGTGGTCAAGGAAAAGGAGGAGGAAAGTGCTGGGGAGGCAGAGGGTATTAATGCCTCCTGGCGGCAAAGGGAAAAGCGAAAGCCCTTGCCAGTTGCCCCCGCCAGGGTCAGAAGGAGGCCAGCGGGGCAGGAAGGAGGAGAGGATCATCCTGTGAGGAGACCATCTGGAAAGGAGGTGGCCTCAGTTGGAGAGAGGTTTGAACGAGGTGAGGTTGTGAGTGTGGTGGAGTTGCCGAGGCACGTGATCAGGCCAGGCCAGAGCCTGATTGTTGTGGAAGCTGGGAGGACTATGTGGAATAGTGGAGAGGATGGAAGAGGACGGAGCAGGGGGTCGTCGCGGAAGTCCACCTCACCGGCACGGAGAACGAGGATCTCTTGAGGTGGTCCACGGGGAACCCGGGCTGCCGGTGCAAGTTGCACCTGTGCGGAGAAGGCTGCGCGGCAGGGCTATGCGAGGACGGTTTGGTGCATGTGAAGAAGCTCAAACTTCGCCTCCCAGGAGCAGGGGAGACATGGTTGGACAACCTTGTGGGCCACGTACCGGTTCAGGTGGACGAAATGGCGGCCTTGACAGAGAGGGCCAACGAGCAGATGTGAGAAGAGAGGAAAGGACAAGAAGGTGCATGGAGAAGAAGCGGCCGAGGAGCGTGTCCAGTTCTTCAACCAGTTCATCCAGCCGGAGGAGACAGGGATGGCCTCAGATCGGGAATCGTCAGGAGAGGAGTCGACGGAGGAAGAAGACGCTGGCGTATTCGAGGAGGCTCAGAGGATAAGGAGAGTAGGAGTGAGAGGTCCTGGAGTTCTAGCAGCAGCCTCCATCACCGAGATGAAGAAGTCCTTGCTTGCGGCCTCAGGGCAGTTGTGGGGTCAGAACAGAGACCTGGCCCCTGTGGGAGTGCACTGCTTCAGGACCGTGCTTCAGCAGAAACTCCACGGCGCAATGGCCAGAGAAACTTTCACGCTGGCATATGGAGCAGACCTGCTAGCCCAAGCAAGGGTCGCAGAGGCGATCGACCTGCTGCTGCACCTGAAGTCCCTAGAGCAAGTTTCTCAGGGCATGCCGTGGCAGACTGCTCAGAAGATGGAGTTGTGCCCGCTGGAGACGGCTCAAGTCGCAACCCGAGCGGAGGCGGCGATCGCGATAAAGGAGGCTCGAGGAGATGGCTCATGGCAGCACCCTGGAAAAGGAGCTCCCGGGAGGGAGAACATGCAGAAGTGTGGATGGCGAGAGCCAGGAAAAGGACGAGACGGCAAAGGCAAGAACAAGAAAGGAAAGGAGCAGAGAAGAAGTGAGGACGTCCGTGAGTAGATATGGTCAAGAGGATTGGCCCACGAAACTCCCAGGAAAGGGAGTTGGGGGCGCCCAGGTGAGGGCATATTTTCAGAAGAAGGGAGAAGGGTAACTCCCAGTGAGGAAGATGAGGAGCAGATTCAGGGAAAAAGCAGAGGCCGCGAGATGTGTCTGGTTCCCCTTGCTCACTTTGATTTCCGCACTGAGGTTCAGGGGTATGGTGTGTAAAGCCGACACCGGGGGGTCGAACCGTTTTGGGGGTTCGCAGGGGGGTTCACTCCAAAACACCTTTTTTCGCAATTGTCAGTTTGACTCGCACCGCCTTCGAGTAAACCACTTGTTTCGGCAGCGCTTAGCGCGCCTTGGGCCAGGGCGGCTTGACCATGCCCGTTTTGGTAGCATGTGGCTAGACATTGGCTTGTTCGGCTTCGATGGTTGTGTTTTAGAAAGCCTTTTCAGCGTGCGGGCGACCTCTTTGGATTTCGGCTTTCCTTTGAGAGAGCTGAAAACATGGTTTCTTAGCGGGAGAATGGAGCTTGGGCGCATGGCCTTTTGCGTCACTGTATGTTGCGGAGGTTGTTGCTACAGCGCATTTTTTGTTCGCATATATGTTGTTTTCTGTGTCGCACTGGGTTAAGGAATGTAGCTCACCTTCGGAGAGCCTTGTTTTACGCATGGGTCAGAGAAGGCTTTGCGTTTGCATTACCGGTGATTGCAAAGACATGTTTTTTTTTTCAATGCTTGCAAGTAAAGCAGAAGTAGCCTTGCGTTTTACTGCATTTTTGGCGTCAGACCGATGTTGCTGGCTCAAGGTTTGCCTAAAAGATGTCTCCAAACCTGGGCTCCACGAGCTGATGGAATGGGCTTACGAGCCCATACCTGATGGGGGGATGGTTACTGCAAGCGATGCTTCTTCTATGGGGGGAGGTGTAACCCGCCTGTGAGAATTATTGCCTCCCAGATGCCACAACGAGGTGACCTTCCAGAACCTTTTGATGTTTGCGGGGTGGTGACCATTGGACTCTTTGATGGCATTGGTGCACTTCGAGTGGCTGCGGAGGCATCCCAGCTGCCGTTGCTGGGCACATCGCGGTCGAGAAGAACGCAGAGGCCAGACGGGTTACGGAAGCAAGGTACCCCGCCTCCCTTATGTGGGAGGGTGGCGATGGATGCTGAAGTGGTCAAGGGTTGGGCCACCCATTTTTCACAAGCGAGTTTGATCGTCATTGGAGCGGGACCCCGTGCCGAGGTGTCAGCGGGCTCAACGCAGATCGCAAAGGCGCCCTTAAAGATGAAAGATCATGCTTGTTCGCCCATGTTTCTAGGATCTTGGAACTGGCTAAACAGGCTTTTCCCTGGTGTCAAGTCCGGCTGCTCACTTCAATGGACGATACAGATCGCCTTCTTCTGTCAGCATCGGTGGATCTAGAACCAGGTCGAATTGATGCTGCAGGAGTATTGGTTGCACATCGCCCTCGCCTTTACTGGCTTGATTGGGAGGTCCCAGACATGATTGGCGTCTACAAGAAGTGTAATGAGGTTCTTGAGATCGAGCTTTCCGCCGCTTTCGAACCCAGTATTTACATTGGTCAATGAGGGAGGCAGGGAAACTTCCTACGTTTACAACTTCCCGTCCTCGCAAACTCCCTGGGCATAGGCCGGCGGGACTAAACAAATGCTCCCTTGAGGAACGTCAGAGATGGGAAAACGACTCGTACCGGTTCCCCCCGTATCAGTACCGGAACTGTTGCTAGTACCGGAACTGTTACTGTTTATTAACAAGGATGACGAAGTTCGCCTGCCGCATGTGAGGGAGCGGGAAGCTATGATGAGATTCCCAATCAACTACACGGAAAATTGCCTCCCAAAAAGTGGGCCTACTGCCGAACAGAAGAATGACACGCGGCTCACGCTTATTGGCAATTCTTGGAACGTCACGGTCGTCATGTTTCTTTTGAGCTGCTTGGGGTCAAATTTTGGGTCTGTGTCCGCAATTGACTCCTTCAGAGGCAGTGGAGGCTGCTAAGCCTGGAGCAGGGAGGAATTTTATGAACTTTTTGCAGCGACCCCCGTTGTCATTTTCCCGGAAAAGAGGGTCAGATAAGGCGTTGGCCAAGAAGTTCATGAACCATGTGAGTTTGAAGGGTGAGGATATTTTGGTTCACTCGTCCGCGGAGGAACAACTCAAGTTTCACAGGTTGCGAGCTAGCATTCCTTCGCAATGTTGGATTGGCTGACAGTAGCCGGTTGGGGTTGGAAAGGTAATCCCGAACACATCAATTGCCTGGAACTTCGGGCCATTTTAACTAGTGTCAGATGGTGGATCGAAAAACGCAAGGTGAGTAGAGCCAAGTTCATTCACTTGACTGACAGTTTAGTGTGCATGCATTCCCTTGCCAGAGGGCGTACCAGCAGTCGCAAACTTCGTAGAACATTGACCCGTATTAACTGTCTTCTTTTGGCCTCCCGTTGTTTTCCTGTGTGGGCGTATGTCCACACGTCCCAGAACCCGGCCGACCGGCCGAGTCGGCGTAGTGTCCGCAAGAAATGGGTAAAGTAAGCCCTAAATGCGTCGAAGGGAGAACCAAAGAAGACAGGGTCAGAATTCGCAAGCGACGGGGAAGTTTAAAACAGATTACAGTTCTTTCCAGCTACTCGAGTTAGGTATGACCGAGCTTTGAAAGGATTCTTTTCGTTCCTGAAGTTTAATGGTCAAGTCTTGCCCACTGAGCAGTCCTTAATACTGAGCAGTCCTTAATGGATGAACTGGTGGGTGAGTATTTGGAGCATTTGTGGGCAAATGGTGAAGGAAGAGCCCTGGGGTCCGATACACTGGCCGCTATCCAAGATGCACAACCCCAGATGCGAGGCAGGCTCCAGCAAAGCTGGAGGCTTATGAAAACTTGGGTTTCCAACGAATTACCCAATCGTGCGCCTCCACTTTCTGAAGATATTCTTCACGCGCTAGTTGGCTTAGCGCTCTTTCGAAAGGATCCGCTTTTTGCCCTTTCGCTCCTCCTGGGCTTTTATTCCATGTTGCGCACGGGAGAAATTTTGGGTGTGATGAAATCCCATGTATCTCCGGGAGCCGGGTTTACGCCGGCCGTCGTTTCGCTCGGTCTTACCAAAGCCGGCAAGAGGCAAGGTGCTGCCGAAAGTGTCACCGTGTCTGTCGCAGATGTGGTTCGTCGACTGTCACCATGGAAGGAATCCACAGTGACTCCTGTTAACTTGTGTCCCCATACATGGCGGAAAAAGTTCGCGCAGTATCTCAAGGATCTGCATTTGGACGCCTTTGAATTTCGTCCATATAGTTTGAGACGGGGCGGGGCAACTTTTTGGTTCCGTAAACATGGATCTTTGGATAAGATTCTTGTTCAAGGAAGATGGCAGGCACAGAAGACTGCCCGCATCTACCTCAATGAAGGTTTAGCCGTTCAGGCTGAAATGCAGACGCCTCGCCACCCGGATGTGGCGGTGTTCAAGGCGCAGTACTTGAAGGCAGTCAAAGCACCACTGCCGAAATTTGAGCATGCCAAGGGCAGGACTGGGGGACGTGGAAAGAAGGTCAAAAGAGAGGTCGAGGGGTAATCCGACCCTTTTTCAAAAACCGCCTGTGGGAAGACGGCGGCTTGATTTTTAAGGAGTCGAGGGGAAATTCGACTCGAAAGACTTAACCCCCTTTTAGTTTCTGGGCTTGGGCTTGCCTGGGCTTGGCCAGGAAGACCCCCGGGGTCTTGAAAACCCACTGTGGAGAGGGTTTTTGTTGTTTAACATAAGGTTCAGGTTTCAATTTTTCAGACAAATCTGGTCTTGCAGCGCGGAAAAAGGCAAGCCAGAATGAATCTTTGATGTAACGCCCCGGGATTTAAAGATGAATTCGGTTTGCGTTTCCGCTAGATGTCGGCTTGATGGCCACACCCTCCCGCCCGGTGGGAAAGAGAGGTCGAGGGGTAATCCGACCCTTTTTCAAAACATAAGGCTCAGGTTTCAATTTTTCAGACAAATCTGGTCTTGCAGCGCGGAAAAAGGCAAGCCAGAGTGAATCTTTATATACATAAATTCTGTATAATATACACCTTCATACAAACACCATATAGACACCGCGCGCCTCCCTTTTTGTCTCAGGTGCTTGTGAGGTATGGCTGAATTTTGTCGGGTGAGGTGATCACTTTGGAACATGTCCTTTCTTTGGCAAGTGACATTGTACGGCCCAGCTCCTTTTTTATGTGGGAAGTGGGGTAAGCTGGTCTTCCTCGTCCGTCTAAAACCCCCCGCTCTCATGAGAGAAAGGATTCAGCTGCCCAATGGGTGCATTCCTCTTACTCTAGGTGACAAACAGCTGAATCGTCTTTTTTTATCTTCAGCATCCTTTCATCAGGTATCGCTTGTTTTGTTGAGAACAACAAAAGTAGTGGCATCGTAATTGTATTGGAACAGGACTGTGATACAGCAACACGACTTCATACTACCAACACAATTGCACCAATGATGGCTCACTCCTGAAGATGAGGTGGTCGCTCGTCTGAGCCATTTTAGTGACTAAGCCAAACTCAGAAAGTGACGCACCCTCGTGGCCCGCAAAAAGGTTGGATTGTCCTTTAGAAAACCATCCCGACGTTCGGGCTCTCGCAAGCGCTCAGGTGGACCTGTACCTGCCGCGGAAGTGCTCCGATGCTCGGCGAGCGGCTGGTAACGGGTCGCAATGAGCACGCCCTATGACAGAAAGGTCCATGAGAAGCCCCCCCCATTTTTGTGCGTGTGGTTCCATGAGTGGTGCGTGTGGTGCATGTGTGTGGTTTCTCTGAAAAAGGCTGTTTTGGCCCAGCTTCATGGCTTCGGGTTCCCTGTGCCCCCAAATCAAAACCCAACCCTTTGCCTGAAAAGGCGACCTCCCAAAAGCACACAAACATAAACAATTTCGGGGGGAGAACACCGTGGTGTTCTGTTGCATGCATGCGCTTGTGTTTTTGTTAGTGATGGCCGGAGTCTGATCTCCAACATCCCTAAGAAATCCTGATTTGTTTTATCTTTTTTTTAATGCCCCGAAACAAAAGGCGGGTATTCGGACTGGCCACCATTTTAGCACTCCCCCTCACTTGCAACAGCGAACCGAGCACAGCTTTTCCTCTTTGAAGTCGACATGTCGTGAAAAGAACCCAAGAAACAATATTACTTTTGCTGCAAGCATGCCCCTCCCAGACCTTCAGGGGTGCACCTTGCCCATTCTTTTGAGGAGTTTTCGTATGACGGTAGAGGAGAACGCCGCAAGGCGTGCTAGAGGGAGACCAAGAGCGGATGGATCATTTTTCCTGAGTTATCCAGACCAGCCAGGGTGTTTGAGCCTCAAGGTGGGTGCCATGTTGGGGAAAACCGCCACCCCCGCCGCCCCCGCTCCAGGAACCACTGGTCAACCTGGAACCTGCCCCTCCCAAAGGCCCGGTAAGCACCCTTGGGCCAATTTCCTAGTGCAGACACCCCATCAATTGACTCGTATGTGACCACATTTCATTGTTGTTTTAAAACGGTACCCGAATGCAGCCCTTGTATTGGTTGGCATGCCCAGTCCAAGGGGAAGCCCACGGAATGTGTCATTTCAATGATAAACCCTTCATGCAACATGGAAGTGCATTCACTCACTTTCCAAAACGGAGCCTAGTCTTCCAACTAGGGTTTGCGCACCAAACCAAGCATTGGCACTTTAGGAACCGCTCGAATCTAGGAAAGCTTTAGTGACCTTACCGGGTTTTCTGAAGATTCCTCTCTTCCGGATCCCTCATTTCTTGCTGGCTCCCAGCCATCCCCTTAGCCTTTCGGCCTTTTTAGTGTTTAGTGGGGATTTCCATTGAACCCACTAAAAGTTATTCACTTTTAGCGGGGGATCTGAGGACAGCCCAGATTTTATTTGAGCATGGTGAAGTATTCCACCTTGCCCAGATTCCCTACTTGGCACCACAGGTAATCAAACTTCAGAAATATCAACGCCGGTTCCAAGTGGAGTCTCATAGTTCATTGCCACAAATGGCAATGTGCTCACTTTGACCGCTGCTTCAGATTCGTATTTGTCTTAGATTCTGCGGGTGTTCAAAGTAGTCTCTCAACAAGTAGTTGGAGTCCAAGTCTGGCCAAGAGCCAAGGAGGAAAGGAGACTTCCAGAGACATCAAGCAAGTTCATCTTGAGGAACCTGGTCTCAGGTTCAGGTTCCATTTTAGTTGGTGAGGAAATAGGTCCCTTCCCCCCCTCCCCCTCCCCCTCCCCTCCCTCCCCCCTCCCCCTCCCCCCCCGTCTCCCCCTCCCCCTCCCCTCCCCCCCGTCTCCCCCTCCCCCTCCCCCTACCCCCTACCCCTCCCCCCTCCCCTAAATCCCCCTTGACAGCTCCAACCCTTTGCCCACTTCGCAGCCGAACACTGATCGATCGCTTGAGGCCACCAACCGGCTCATCAATGCCAAGGAGCACGGCGCGGTGCAGCTGAACGTTGCCCAGGCGATGCGCAATGCGATGCGCGATGCTTCCTGCGCGCCTCGTTCCTCTACCAGGGCTCCTCAAAAGAAATTCATGTTGCAACCATTTGAAACATGTTGCTTTTTCAACACCAAAAGGGAAGCCACCATTTACAAGGCAATGTTCAGGTGTATAATGTAAGGATCCCTGTCTACTAGGTCCCCCAGCTACGTGCCCGACCTCTTACCCCTTTTTTGGTTGGGAGGGTTCAACCTACTAACTAAAACAGACAAAACAGAAAAAAGTCGGTACCAACTTATTCTAACCTCTCTACTGGAGGACCTAGTCTAGTTGTTTAAATGGCGCCATAGGTCTGCAGGTTGCGAGGGGTTTTCCGTTAAACCACCTTTTGGGGGTAATGTTGAGGATGTTACTTGAATGGAGCCAGTTAGATGTTCAACCCACAAGCGTAGCTCATCTTAGAACCGAGTCAAGCGGGGAATGACTATGACCTACCTAACCGATTCGGGGGTACAACGAGTTCGGGCCCCATGATGAAGGTTCGCTACTGCGGGGTGTGCCTTATTTGCGGTTTGTGAATTAATTATTCACCCAGAGAAGTTTCCAATTTTCTGAGCTGAACTTTGCTGCTCTGTGTATGTGTGAGTGTTTCTGGTGTTTTTGTTGTTGTCTTTGCTTGGTGTTCATGTGTTGTGTTTTTCTTGTTTGGTTCTTGTTTTCACGCGCGAAACATTGACGTAAGTGGTTTTCATAGGTTCCAGGCTGCGAATATTGTAGTCCTTTGTGTGAACAACAGCGAACCATCAAAAACACACATTTTCTTTGTAGCGAAAGTGCCCCGTAAGTGGTTTGCTGTATCAAAACCACTTTCGAAAGCTGCCTTTCATGCGTTGCTTCATGTTGTTTGTTGCTTTTGTAGTCATATTTCAGGATTTAGGGGGGGGTGCTGAACTTCGCCTTTTGGTGTTCGGTGTTTGTTGGTCGATGAGGATTGGAATCTAGGATAAGTCTGGTTGCGCCAACAAGGGACCGGATTAGTTAAGTTGGTTTCGCGTTAAATCCCTTTGAAAGGTTCCCTAATGTCAAGCAACACACTCCAACCTCGGAAGCCGCCAGAAAGCCCGTTCAAGCGATATTGTTTTTGAGGGGTTTCCAGTCAGGTTCCATGTGATTTAGCCCTCTACGACATGTGTCTTTGGGGTCCATGTGATTTAGAGTAATGCCCCCAGAGTTATTTAGCCCTCGTCTCACTTTTAGGAAGGCGAATTCCATTTCCGCTTCGCGACCCGTAGACCGACGACGAGGGCCGCTACTCTGGGGACTTCTACACCTTTGCGCTCGCAGGCCCCTGCCAAGCGCATCGAAGCGATTCGCGAAGAAACAGAAAGGGAGTTTTATGCCATGAGGAGCAAGGTCCCAGCGAAACTTTTGGGCATGCATCAAAATAGGGGCAAAATGGTGGGGTCGGCGTTCTTTTCATCCGCAGATGCCGAATGCGATCTTTGATCCAGACAGTTCTACAGGGTTATTTTTCCGGATGTCCTCGTTAGATATGGTATTAGACCTGGGAAATTCCTCTGGGTGGTCGATGGTTTTAGGTTGTTGAAAGTCTTGAAAATTGCTGAAAGTTCACATCATCATCATCATTTTGGCCCGATCCGACAATCGACTCGAGCCATTTCTCCCATGATGAAAGTCAGCAGAGGTTGGTATGTGTCAACATAGGGACCTCCCAACCCTTTGTCCAGGTTGTGCAGTTCCGAAACAAGCAGGTTGTGGATAAAAGGTCTCTTGTCCACTTCCATTGTTCAAAAGCAAAGAACTTCGGTTTACTGCTTGATGTTGATTTTGAAGTATCTTTGCCTTTCTTTTGCTTGCTCATCCGCATTAAGGAGGCTTCTGTTTCGGATTCACCTGCGCCCCAGCTTCCTGGAAACGCTGAGGCTTCATCCGCCAGCGCGGGGAGAGCGATGCGTGCCTGAACCGGCTGCTCTACGAGAAGGGCCTTCTCACCTTCTCCAAGTGATGAGGAGAGGCGAAACGGACCGCGAAAGAAGAATGAGTCGCGGGGTTGACGCAGGGTTGCTCAAGTTCCCGGGGATGAAAGGCTTTTTTAAATGCCGAAGTATGGAAACCAGCCCCCAAAGTCACACGACAGGGAATATTTTTGGGATTGTCCCCTATCGGTTTTGGGTAGTCACATTCCAATCGGCTTCTATTGTCAGTACACACATATGGACGTCTACAATGAGCCTTGGCAAGAAGGGACACCAATTGATCATGGGAAGAGGTAGGAACTCTATCGAGTCCCTTCAAATCTACTTTAGACGTAGCCTAAGGGCTGGAGTCCTTCTTTTGCTCACCTCGTATCCCCTCTTGGCAACCCCGCACCCAAGAACTAACTGGATGCCACGCCGGAGCCTTTTGAGGAGATTTCGGATCTTGATACACCAAGAGTTTCCCTTTTTGGTGCATCCCGGTGGATCCCAGCTACAGCTACTTGGATGTTCCGCCCACCCACGTGACGGCCAGAACCAACTTTAAGCAGACACAAAGAGTGGGAACCATTACAGGTTATTTGTCTAGGTCCCCCACTAGTGCCCTTTTACCCTTTCTTGGGGGAGGGTTCCCCTACTAAAATAGACTACAGAAAAAAGGGCACCCTTATTCTAACCTCTCTACTGGAGGACCTAGTTGTACGTAGTGTTCTCTCAGGTTAACCTTTGATTTTCCTGGTGTTGGCCCGCCGTGCCATGGAAGTGAACAGTCTTCTTGCTGAGAAGGAAAGGTGATGTCTTCCAAGAGGGAGCACCAAACCACGGTGGCTGTGTCCTTTCAGTGTGGTTTAAAAAGGAAAGCAACAGGAACATCCATTTTGTGGGTCCCCCCTACTTAAAGACAAATCCATGTTTGCCTGTCCCTCGGGATTGGGGATGTTCACACGCTGCAAACGGCGATCTATTTGCTGGGATCTTTTCCGACGAACTGTTCGGAGGACACGTCTATTTCTCCACAAGCCCAAGGAAAGTCAAAAGCTTTCTGAGCAGAAGCGTTTCGAATTCTATGTCGACCCATGTCATTCGGGCCGTTCCAAAGCCATGCGCTTCCCTGGAAGACCCGAGTCTCCTACCGCAAGAGTCTCCTACCAAAACTATGCCATATGCTTGGGTAGGACATGTATAGGTTTGGCTCTTTTTTGAGGGCACCCATGGTACCCATTTGGGGCTTTCAATGGAAAGCGCAAAGGACAATCATCCATTCTGGGGGTCCCCATTCAAAGACAAACCCACACATGAAAAGGAATCAGAACATCTTATTTTCCGTGTACCTTGTTTTTCTGTACTGCAAGTCCTGCGGTGTTTTCTTACCCTTGAGGAGGTTTCTTCGAAATCCACCCCATGACGCAAGGGGCGCATGTTCTTCTTTTCCCATGGCAATCCGGAGCTCTGGTTGCCACAATAGGCCCGCTTTTGCGGCAGCCCAGGTGTAGGCAAGGGTATAACCTACACTAGGGAAGTAGATGGCACGATGCCCTTTCCATCGGTATTGTTAACCCCGGATGAAGTTAAACCCCTGGTTGATTTTGATTGCGGGGTGTCCCCTTTCAGTGGGGATTCAGACCACTTTGGAGGGAATCCCCCCCTAATAATGGGACGGGTTCTACTTAGATCCTGGGTCAACATTAAGGGGATGAGGCCAGGGAGTTGTGCCATCTACCTCAACCAGTGTACCTGACGTGGGCTGAAGATCGAAGTGAGCACCGCGCGCAGGTCTCTTTACGCCCAAAATGGCTGCGGATGGCGAGGAAAACTGAGGGCTCGCGGCGCTGCGAGCAGAGCACGTCGGGTCTTGACTGCGCCGGTTTGCAAGTGACATCCAAACTCCACAAAATGGGGCTCGGAGCTACAAGATTCAATACTTGGAAAAGCCTCCGAAATGGTTAGAGGGCATAGGTCCAACCGTGTTTGTAATGGTGTCCGCCAAAGGGTCTAGCCGATGAAGGCGAATTCCCTATGTGTTGTAAAACATTGCCTACAGAACATACGCCAGCGCTGTGTGTTTTTCTCGATGTTGGACAGGGCATATCTGGCGTTTTTCCGAAGCGCAGATCTGCAGTTGGAATTTCCTTCTATCCTTGGTTGGAGGGGGGTTTCTCGTTAGTCTACCAAAACAAGATGCCCAATTTTTTCGCCGACCATTGAGGGGGCTGCGAATGTCTTGGGGGCACGGCGTTTGTTTTTTCATTGCATTGCCGGGATGACACAAATCTATCCGAGAGTGCTTCAAATGTGAAGGGCCGTATGTCCCTCAGGCCGTACCTGGGTCGCACCCCAATTTATTTGGAAACCATTCTCCCTGTTTTGGCTGCATACCAACTAATGTCGGTGCATTCTTCCGGGATGTTTTTCGCCAAAAGTGAACGTTTCCCCCCTTTTTTGACGCGGCGCCCCCTGGCGCTTGGGGACACCCACACACTTGGGGGTGAAGCGCGTCTTTCAGGTACCCATGTTCCAACAAAAAAGAAGGGCTTGATTGCTCAGAGCCATAGTGTGGATGAACAAAATCGTGCAACAGCTAAGAAACCATGGAAAGCAACTGTTTGTTGGCATTTACATGGGGAATCATCATTCCAGGGTTTCTTTGGTGGTGCAGGATTTCGTCCATCCAGAGTAAGAAGTTCCATTTGACTTCACGCTGACTTGCCTCAGCTCTGGGGATGTTTGGGACCAAAGGCCCTTGACTCAACTTGAGGGCGACCTTCTCCTTGCCGGTTTGGCTGAAACCCATGGGAGAGGCGCCCGGAAGATCTATCTTCAAGGATGACTCCTAGCTTCGTATGTTCCGTCGTGGGAAGCACCCCGCTTTTGGGCCAACAACACCCCTGTGAGTATTCGCGGACTCATGGGATTTCGGGTTCGCACAACTTCCGGCACTTCCGATGTTCAGGGCTCCAGATCTTCGAAATCGGAGACCTTTTCCTTGTTGGGTCCCTTCAATAGGCAAACGATCAAAGGAAAGCCAACCAGCACACCTTTTCGTGCTTGCAGACATGTATTTCACCTGGTAATTGGAACCCAGTTGCCGAGTCACCCAATGGTTGATTTTCATGGGAGGGTGGAACCAACGCGGTCTTCGTTTAGGTGCTGACCAAAGTTGAATCCTTTGCCTGTATGTTTGCACAAAGGGAATGAGGACGGTTTTAGGGGGTAGACTTTTTGTGGTGCGGTTGTCTGAAGCCAGTGCAGACAACGAAACATCTCCAGGCCTACTTGACTGGTCAACTCATGTCAGGTAAATAGGTTACGTCTATTGTTTTAAGCAGACAAAACCCCAGTTATGCCAGTTACAAGCATGGTTATAACCTCCTTACAAAGTCGGTTGCACATCCAAGCATAGGTAATCTGTGGTGTTTGCTTTGGCGCCTGGTTGTGGATAATTGGGGTTCGCACGTTGCACACATGGGCCAAGTGCTTTGGGTTTATCTATCTGGGTGTGGGTCAAAATTAAACCCCTAGGGGACCGCAGTTCAAATCGTCCATGTTTCCATTTACCAGGGCAAGCCATTTTGGGGTTGCCTTTTTTTGACAACCGCAGCCATATTTCCCCTTAACACATCCCCCCCACCAAAAAACACTCACCTTTTAAGGTGTCCATCTCTGGGCCGTTTTTTTCTTTCTTCCCCGAGGCCCTGCCCTGTCCTTCAAAGAGCAGGGGGAGCTGCTCTTCGGTCTGCTAAAGCCACTTGGCCACACGTGAACTTGCTTGATTGCTGTTGGGTTGGATCTTTAGACTTGAACCTTTTGGTTGAAATGAAGTTGGGTTTTCCACGAAACCCCCAAAAAGTTATTCACTTTTTGCAGGGCGGTCAACAGCAGCCAAGCTTGGGTCAAGGAGATGGCGCAGTCTCTTTCAAAAAATTGGGCAGGTAGAGGGGATGACTTAATCCAAATGGGAGAATTGTGTCACCCAACTGTAAATCTGGCACAAAAATGGGGGAAGGGGTGGGGGTTGAACTTTGTTGGTTGCCAGCTGAACATTTTTTGTTGAGAGTAGTGGAAGCCATCTTAGACTCATCTTAGACCTATTGGCAGTTCTTGTTTCCCTTGGTTCCAACTAGATCTGGCTTGAAAGGCCTAAGGAGGTCCGTGAAGGTCCTGGGTAAGAGAAGGAGGGCGTGTTATTCAGCAACCAAGTGTCTATATATTCCCCCCTTGGGTGATTTAAACATCACCTTCGGGGAGGTTGTGCAAGACGTTTCCTCTCGGTGCTGTTTAAAGAGGACATATAAAGAGAGTACCCCTCTTCCCAACTCATGCTAGGAATTTTCGGGTGGCCGATTATCAATTCTTGTCGTCCTCCTGGCTGGGTCGTGAAGCAATTCGTCATGGGGATGGGAATCCCGCGAAAGTATCAGGGACCTTAGGATGAAACTAGACCATGGTGACCACGGTGAACACATTGAGCGGGGGCAAACACATGCAAGTTGACTCTTGTTGAATATTTGCTGACTCCTGCCCCTGCTATTTAAAGGCCGGTTTTTTGTCTGTTGCGACCGACTTTTCGGATGTAGACCTTTTGGAAGATAGAGATTTCCCAACTAGCGAGCAACGAGGGCAGACCTCCCACACGAGGTTTGGTCATTGTTTCCAGTAGTCTGTCCATGTGGGCGGTACATGGGGACGCACTAAGTTTCCCCACCTGACGGTTGGGGAGGACGCCCAAAAAGGAATCAGCGCAGGTTTTCGTTTGGCAATCCGGTGTGGGTTACTCGGTTTTGACATTCCCCGCTTGGGGATCAGGCAGGTCCCCACGATCTCGTTTCTGTTAAGGTCCTCTCAGGTACCAGTCATGACTCTGGATGAATCAACAACACAGAGGGGCATTTTCCTGCCCCGCAAGGTGGAGGTGTTCCTCGAAAGCTCACATGAGGTATAAAACAACCCGTTGATTTACAATTAGTATTCGGAGGTCCCTTGAAGTCCCTTGTGTCCGAAACTGCCACATCTCACTGCAAAACAATGAGGAGTTAAACATAAACGATAACGATCCTGGGAAGCGGCCTTGTCAGCTTGGACATGCACAGCTTGGGTAGCAAACAGGCCAGACTTGGTAGCTGAACAAATAAGAGATAACAACACCACAGCATAAACGATGGCATTTTGCACATAACTTGCCTTTTGCGGCCAAAGTGCACTTCTCATACCACCCTTGCACTGAAAAGTTGGAGATGGAGCTGTCAATGTCAAAGTGTACTTCGTGGACTACACTTGTACTAAGAGGTCGCGATTTCGAGGTCGAGCATACAGAAAGCACAAAACCCTGCAAAACGGTAAGGAGCTACAAAGCGATACCCCCCAAACGTAGCTCTCGAAAAAGCGATTCGCTCAGGATGTGAGAAAGTGCGACACACCCAAGGGGTTGACTCTCCAAGCGACACAGCCCAGGCAAGAGCCGAATTTCATTATGGTGCCCTACGGCGTCTTCGACTTTGTGCAGGGCGTCGGGCGCCTCAGGGTTCATGTCCAAGGCGCTGCGGTGGATGTTCATGTCAGGTAAGTTGGCATGTCTGGAGTACTTGGCTATAGCTGGGGTTTATATGTTGGGGTACAACTGGTAGAACTCGAACTAACTGGGGCTTTGACTGGGGGTACTGGCTAAATTGCGGTAAACTACGGTTTGCTTGTTCCCTCACTTGCTCTATTCAGGGCATCCACCGTACCCGTTGCAAACCTGTGGCTCGGAATTCGCGAAGGAGTTCACATTAGGGCCGCAAAACCAGATTCTTGCCAGGTCAATTTTTAGGGGGTCCGTTCCTCAAAGGAGAATCCACGGAAAACATCGGGCAAGATGAGGGTCCTTTTGTTAACCTGCTGTGTAATCGACGGGTTCGACCGCTATCACACACACACAATGTGTAGCATATTGGATCACGTGGGTCACCCCAATGAAGGTTGGACAGTGGCCATTGGCCATGGCTAATTTGGGAGGGACACGGGGGCTCTCTGAGTTCCGGCAAACTCCAGGGTGACTTAGCAGGCCGTGACCCTACCCTTCCAATCATGGAGGTGGACAAAAAATAATGTGGAAGACGACTATCAAGGCCACTTGCCCACTTCAATGATTGTTGGAAAGAGGAAGAGCTTCATGTAGGCCTCAATCTCAGGGCAAAGCTGAAGTGGAACCTTAGAACAGTGCTCAAATGCCCTGCACCGAATCGAGTGTTGGGATTGCCAAGATTTCGCAGAGGCAAACCGAAATGGCTGTCATTTTTTACTGAGACCCTCAAAAGTTGGCGGACAGAAATCCCCAAACGATGTGGTTTCCATTACAGTACTCTTCATGCGGGAAGAAATCGGTTCCATATTCCCCTCCAGGATGTTCCCAAGCGAAGCTTCGCAGAATGGGTTTATCTGCTAGGTTGACCCCCCCAAGACTGGGTGGGTGAGTTTCCTTTTGGTTCCCCTAACCACCCACAGAACTACTTGACCAAGAGTCCAAAAGGAAAGGACCAAGAGGACCCCTTTTGGGGCTTTTGGTTCCCCTGACCAACCTTGTAAAGGGGTCCCCCCCCTTTTGCCCCCCTCCCTTTTCCCCCCCCTTTGCCCCCCCCTTTCCCCCCTCCCTCCCCCCCCCCCCCCCTGTCCCCACCCACCTCCCCCCACTCCTCCCCCCACTCCTCCCCCCACTCCTCCCCCCACTCCTCCCCCCACTCCCCCCCCCACTCCCTCCCCTCCCCTCACCCCACCTATCCCCCCCCCGCCTTGACGCGGTGCCAAAAAGCCGCGACCCTTTTTCGGCGCTCGGCGAGATCCTGGACTTTGTGGCGGGCATCTTCCCCCAGCAGCCGAGGTCCCAGCCGGTTTCAGCGGAGAGGCGGCATCCAAATTTGCCCGAGCCAAAAAGGAGCTGGACACGAGCCAAGAAAGCAGCTACCAGGACGGGGCGGTTCTGAAATAATAGTTTTGTTGCATCCTCTGCAAGGTTTGTTGGTGAAGAGCGTTGTCCAGCTGGAAGGACCATTGTTTAAGGTGGTGTAGGAGGAACTCCCGCCAACATGGAAGTGCAGAGACTCCCTACGCCCACAAGTAGTCGTCCCTTCGGGGTCTGAAACTTCCCCAGAGCCGAGCCGAATGGGATGGGATGGTTCAGAACGATGGTGGAAATGAAGGGACAAGGGATCAACGGTCAAAATACCCTATTGTTGGGACATGCCACACAGTGCGTTCAGTCTTCAGTGCAAGAAAGAGGAACTGCTCAAGAAGATGTGCATAGCTATATTATATATATAATATATGTATATATATATATACATATACATATTATATATATATATGGTATCCCGACCCCCCAGGGACCTACCTTTTTCATGAGTTCACTGGTATTTGCAGTGTTTTCTACCTTTTTGTTGGCTTTGGGGAGGGCAATGAAAAAGAAGCATTTCCAATCACGTTCTGGAAGCTTCAGGATTGATTTCAACCGATTTAAACCGATTTAATTTAAGTCGGGCATGGATTCAAGATTCAAGAATCCAGGCCAAACTTGCCCAGGCAATCTTGAATCCAGGCCTCGGTTTAGCCGATTTAAGCTGATTTAACTTAAATCGGGCATGGATTCAAGATTCAAGATTCAAGACTCCCTGCAAAAGCTTGGCCTGGATTCTTGAATCTTGAATTTTGAATCCATGCCCGATTTAAGTTAAATCGGCTTAAATTGGTTTAAATCGAGGCCGGCCTGGATTCTTGAATCTTGAATCTTGAATCCATGCCCGATTTAAACCTAAATCTGTTTACTTCGGTTTAAATCGAGACCCAAAATTCAACATTGCACTTTGCACGGCTGTACTTTGGCACAGTGTTGCACAAGCATCCAAGTCCTGGTTGTTCACTCAATCTGTTTCAATCTAGGCCGTCATTCAAGATTGTAGCTCAAAGTTTTCTAGGGAATTTTGAACCCAGGCTCAACTGAAATTTCAGTGGGTTTCAATGGGTTTCACTCGGACCTGGACTCGCGTTGGCAAAGAAGACTTGTCTAATATTGATTATTGAATGTTGAATACAGGCGTGGGTTCTTTCCTTATCAAATCCTGTTAAAGCTCTAATTGAATTGCAAGTATGTATTGGGAAGCACAACACTGTGTTTTACGGTGTTTTCTGACCATGGTAGTGTTAGGACTAGTGAAAGACACAAGTTTGGGACCTTTGGATTCTTTCCTTATGAATTGCACTTAGTATGTTTTATCAAGTTCGACCTTATTTCTGATTCAATGGAGCTTAAGAAGGACATACTCCAGCCAAAATTTTGATTTAGAACCGAACTTAAATATTGATTGTTCTATGTCAAATTAAATGGTACAAGCGATTTCCTGTCCAATAGAACATTGTACTTGAAATTCAATCACTTTCAGAACTAGAGTTAGATGCCTAGTCCTAGTCTGGTCCTAGTCCTAGTTGGGAGATGCTGGGTTCTAGGCCTAGTATGGTCCTAGCTACTGAAATAAATAGAACGTATAAAGGATATTACAAAGGAAGTTCCTTATGAATTGTAGTTAATATATTAATCAAGCTCTATGCAACAGCTAGCTGAACAGTATAATTTTTCATCAGGATAGTATCCAATCATAATTTACATGTTAAGTTGGAATCCACAATATTGATTATTCTGTTTCAAACCAAACATTAAACAGGACTTTCTTTCCACCAGAATGTAGCACTTGACATCCAAATACTATAAGAAGTAGAATTAAATGGTCTAGTCCTAGCTTGGTCCTAGATGAGAGATCCTTGGTTCTAGTGTTAGGTTGCTCCCTAGTTTACTGAAAAAAAACATAGAAAGTATACAGGACATCACAGAGGAAGTTCTGGGTCGTCTAGTCCTAGTTTGGTCCTAGTCACAGTTGAGAGATCCTGGGTTCTAGTCTCATTTGGTCCTGGTCCTAGTTGAGAGATCGTTCCTCCCAGTCCTAGATGGGCAAATCATGCACTGGAGAGGCAACCAAAAGGTAGGTCCCTGGGGGGGGGGTAGCCTATATATATATATGTGTGTGCGTGTGTATATATATATATATATATATATATTATACATACATATTATATGTACCGTCTTACAAGCAGGAACCCCTCCAAGTGGTTGGCGTTCTTTTCGGTCTCCCTTTATCCATCCTACAGGAGGGCTTGCCATTTTAACACACTGCCATTCCATATATCAAGACGGACACATGCGTGACATGTATATATGTAATCAACATGACACGTGTATTTATACATATGTATATATATATATACATATTTGTATATATATATATATACATATATATGTATATATACACATACATACACACATACATATATATATAGACAATATACACATATTTGTACATATATATATATACTGTACATACATTTAAATCCTACATTTAAATCCTATGCTTGAGCCACCAAAGAAAGCCAGCCCGGATCGAGGTCAGACTTGGCGGAGTACGGCCGCATCGGCCGGTACTACGCAGAGCAGAGCATGCTGGCCGGGTGCCAAGGTTGCGGAGCGATGTCTGACGCTAGGTCCCCCAGCTAGGTGCCCTTTCTCACCCCTTTTTTGGTTGGGAGGGTCCCCTACTAAAAAGACTACAGAAAAAAGGGTACCCTTATTCCAAGCTCTCTACTGGAGGACCTAGGATGGGCAAATTCCACTCGGGGCCGAAACAAATGTTACAGCAATTCATGCTAGACTAACACACTGTTTTTTTGGGGCTCTGATTGTAGCGTTCTAGCCGTGAGTGGGCGATTCCTCTCGGGCATGAGCAAAGCGATACTGCATAAAGGTTCTTTGCTTGAGGATCAAGTTCTTGTATGCTGCATATTTAGGTTTTGGGCATATAGGAAGCGACCGTAGGTCGATAGACGTTGGGGTTACTAAAGCTAGTTTTCTTTTTGGGGCTCTGATCGTAGCAGCGTTCTAGCGTTCTAGCCGTAGTTCGCTTCCGAGTGCTCCCCATGCCCGCCCGAATCGGGTTGCAAGATCAGCGCACGTTCTGTTGCCTCCAAGCTGGTTGCAGAGCGGTATTTGTGTGGTGTGACGATACTTTCCCAACTGTTCTACTTATTCAACCCCAGGGGAAGAAGGTTCTGCTTGTGGGAAAGAATGGGGACCTAATCCCTATAACCAGGAGTTCAGCAATGCGATGTGTTTGGCCGTGACGTGGTTTGGATTGCCAGAAAGTAACCATAGGCTTGACAAATGTTTGGAACACATGTGCATGGCCAAAAGTCTCCTCTTGGGTGTGGTAGGGATCGTTGTCAACCTCTAAACGAAGGTTGACAACCAATGCCAGGGTTCCTATTGAAGGAATCATGTTTCGACCATACACACGTGAGGTCCTAAACACCACGTAATGGTTTACGAGGAATGGTTTCAACACAAGCAGCTCATGCGTGTTTGCCGGCCTCCGCCATCCCCAAGGGGGTTTCCCTTTTCTTGCCTTACGCTTTCCTTTCACACGTGGCGGATTCCATCTTATCGCTGCAGGGGCATGTCTTTTGCTTTGCCCCTTTCCATCTTTTTCTCGGGGCCAATTCTGGCCAGCTTGGCCCTGGGCTGGCTTGGAAGCACAGGAAAACCCGGGTCGAGAATCTGCTTTTGGACCTGTGGAGTCAGAAGGGACATGTTCCTTTCGTACGCCCAGGATCTTCGTGTCTTCACTCGCGTCGGGGAAGATGAATGAGCTGTCGGCGCGCCGGATTCAGCTGAGGTATTAGACCCAAAGACCAACAAGTACAGCGAGGAGATCCGATTCCCCTCTTCCGTGTGGATGTTCGAAGAGTCAAGTGATTTCTATCCCCTGATATGAGCCTATTGGCCAACCAACCACTACTTGTGGCTTTATGCAACGCACCACCTCGATTTCTTCACTTCCATGGCTTGTTGTTTCCTTCTTTAGTTCTGTTCGAGGCTGCAAAGAACTGTCAGTTTGCCAACCTGACGAAAATCTGGCGGAAAGGGTTGCAACGGAGCACGTTGGTCGGCTTCCCAACACCGGGGTATGAAAACCAGGGGACTCCACTCAAAGCAATACTTTCAGAGCAGGTTGGTCCGAAGGGTGCCCTTGACCTGCCCTCAGCACATTAGCACATTTGTCACCCTGACCATGGTCTAAGCCGGAGCGTGTCAATATAACGTGTTTTTTGGAGGTTGGCCTTGTTTGGGTTGGTGTCCAAAGGGAACCTATGTTTTTGTTGGGGGGAACCCCCCCCCCATTTTGATACAGGGGAAGGCCACTTTTTTGAGCAAAAATTGGCACCATTCCGAGTGCCTAACTGGACATGCGAATCGACCGCTGGATTTTGGTTCTCAAAATCGGGCACCCCCAAATTGGGTTGGGTGTTTTTGGTCTGCAACAAATGGTCTCTTGGGACAATGCAACAATTTTGTGGGTGTTTCTTTTTTGAGCGGACCCTCCAAAGATGGTTGGTTTTCTTCTGGTTTCCCCAAATAGTGAAGAGGGAGTCCTCTAGTTTGGGAGCGCTGTGGCTTTAAACTGTTGGCTCGGCCATGTTCAGTGATAACGTGCGGATCACATGTGATCACTGTATTTGGGACCTCTTCTAAACTTTACATTTTTCAAGGAGTCCTTAAGATGGGCCAGGGCCTACGGCGGCCTACACATATCAAGCTACATAAGGGGAATATATTGCTGGAGCCATTACGAAGAGCGAACTGCAAAGGTCGGAGGACGTCGTTTGTACAGAAGAACAAATGGAACGACCCTGACTTCTGAAAGGCATTACCGGGCCAACATGCCTCCGGGATGCGAGAGACGTTGGCTCGCTTTGGCTTTCTGCCGGGGAAGTCACCTCGGCGCGTCACTTTGATATAGGCGTCTCTTTTCTGTTTCTTTGAGTTGGTACCTGCTTTTCGGGGGGTCCGATTCCCGAAAAACAACACATCCACAGAGTCCTTTTTCACCTTGGCGTGCTCCTTGCCTCCAGACGATCACCGGTCAGCGACCGCAGACTCTCTCGCGCTTACGCAGCAAAGCCTTGGAACATCGCCCATGGAACGCCCAAAGACCTTTCCGAATCAGAAGGGATTGATGCCGCGGACGAAATCCGTTCGCACCACCGAAGACACCCTGGTTTCTGAGTCGATTCCCCGGTGCATACCAACAAACAATGGTTTAGGTTTTCCCATGGTGTCTTAGGTGGTGCGAAATGGAGTTTGTCCATCCGCAGTATTTCCCCTCTGGGAGTTTGGGGAGTTTTGGGACGACTCCCGCGCAGGAGCTGACGCCTTCTTATGGCAGGCCGATCCCGGGGGTTTCGCAACTTAGGGAAGCCAGCCGGTCTGCAGCTCGGCTGAATGTCGACCTCGGATGATTTGTTTTTGCCCCGGTTTGTTCATAGGGAGGGTGCTTTTCCCTGGGTGAAATGTGGGGGATTCAGACCACTCTTGGAGGGGAACACCCCCAGATTAAGAAACTGAGGCTCATGAATCTGGGGTCAACAGTACTCCTTGTTCGTTTCTTCAGCTTCAACCTGCTGGGCAACCGGCAACAGTTGCACTTGGGCTAGGGGCCAAGACTCGGATGTGTTGCCAGGGTCATCTCTTTTCCAGTCGGAACATGGCGCGCAAAGACATGTCCCGAGCCGAATGTCAGAAAGGGACAAGTTGGAAGGTTTGGCAAGAGTCTTGGGAGAAGGGAGGGTAGAATCTTCCAACCAATCCCCGCTTGCAAGCCTGGTCCTCACTGCAGTTTCATATGCGGATCCCTGGGTTCCTTGGTTGAGTGATGGTTTAAGGAAGAATGTAGGGAACCCTGTCATAGCCACACAAAAGTGCTCACCCTATAATGGCTTTCCTCGGGTAGCCCCCAATCTTCCTTTTCCATGGTCAGGGGTCCCTATATTTCCCTTTGTGGTGGTTTTGAACCTCATGTTGTTGAGATACCATGGCATGAGGATGATCTTCTCGAGTCACAGGCTACTCGGAGGAGGGTTCACAAAGACCGCATTAAATGCGGCGCGCGTGGGTGACATGGACTGAGGCTGCCTTCACACGAGGGAGGTAGTCTCGAAAGGATCGCGGTGGTTTTGAACATCACCTGTGGGGCCCATTTAAGGTGAGCTTTTTGTAGGGGTGATGGGAAGTATGGGCTGACCACAACCTGCCTTTTCCGTTGGACATTCTATGGGATGGGAAACCTATTTGGGTATGAGCCACAATGGGGACCCCCCCAAGAAAAAATAAACAACATGAATGATGATGTCCCTTCAAACCAGGTGCAAAAAGGGCTATGTACCTTCCATTCTTTTGGATATGACTGATTTTGTTGCCCTGCCAACCACACTTTTTACGGGGTGTCTCTTTGACCCAGGCAGCATGTCCCCCTCCCCTTTCAAAACATCGGCCAAAAGGAATTCAATGATCATGTTGTTTTCAGGGTACCTGTTTCAGGAGCAGGGAAGCCACCAAAATCGCGGCCCGCCCCTTTCATTCCATGTCCGAGAAGGTTGGTTCTTGGTTCAGGCGTCATCCTTTGACTTTTCGGACAAGATATCCATTTGTAGACCTCACTTGAGTTTCTGGACCTGGTACTTTTCCGGGGAGACCTTAGTGGCAGACTGCTTCCACTGGGGGATTTAGCAACATCCTCCTTTGACATCCGAACCTCCCCGGGCCCTTCCCAAAGAACCCAGACACAGCGACTAACCAAAAAAACGTTACTCAAGACTATCCAACTCAGACCAGTGGGTAGAATACCCTGGCCCGCGTTTCAGCTTCAGCTGGTCAGGCCTGAGTCAGGCCATATACACCGTGTATCACCGTGTGTCAATTTCCCAGGACAGCGGCAAAACATGCGCAAGTTGTTGCAGCTTTTCTTTGACATGTCCGGAGCCCCTTTGTGGCGCAGGCGGATTGAGCACCAGAAACCAAGCTTCGGCAGGACGGATCTCAAGACCTTCCTGACGGAAGCCCTGCAGGACCCGGACTTGGGGCGGCAAAACGCCATCTCGCCACCCGTCGCTGGGTGTCTATGTTGAGTGTTGTTCTTTTTGCTGTTTTAAAGGAAACCACAAGGAAAGTCACCTTTTTTTGGGCCCCCCAAGAAACAGCCACAAGAAATGGATGGAGGGGGCGCACCCTCCCGCCCACATTTTTCAGGCAAGGAAGGGGGGTCCCAAGTGTGCTAAGGATTAACCAGCTCGCCGAGTGGGGGGCGGGGGGAAAGCGAGCGATTCAACCAATGGACAAAGGGTTTCTATTTTGAGGATTTCTGAGCTTGGATTTGTAAATTTATGGTAGTTTGCCAACATGAAGGCTTTCCTTTTTGTGGGGGACCTCGTATGGTGGGCACTTGGAACAGGTTTCTCCCTTGTTTGCGTCCTTTTCTTTTCCGGGCCAACAGATAGCTTATATGCATTGACTTAGGTTTGTCAGGTTTGGTGCTGCAAAGTGGCGCTGGCACTCGTATGGGTCCCTCCTTGTGCTCTGCAAAACGAAGTTCTGTCCTGGAGTTTGCGTCGGGGGTGCCCTGTACCTATGTTTTTGTGAGGGGCAAGGCACAACTCGGCTTCTCGTGTTGGGTGTCGGTCCAAGTGAGAAGTGTTCCAAAGAGTGGTGGCTGCAGCTATGATCAAAGAGTCATCCAGGAATCGTTGGCTGGGTTTTTGCTTAGTGCGACAAAGAAGCAAGGCACATCCAACAAATGACCTGTAGTGTTGGACAGATTGGTGAGGGTTGTTTGACCTTCATCTATTTGCTTGCGTTGAACTTGTAAGGCCAAGTGGTGAAGGATGTTACAAGCTACCAAGTAAGTTTATCAATATTCCTTGCCCCCGAATGACCATGAGTAACTTTTCCCATTTGGTGGGGCATACCATCCGTGTTCCTGGTTTCCCCCCAATGCTCATCCCATGTTCATCGGACCTTTGGATCAACCCCCAGGGAACCTGTCTGGTGATGTCTGGCGTGCACAGCCGCGGCTCTGACTCAAAGTAGTGGGATCGAATCTCCGGCGCAGTCCCTGCCAAGGCCTCGGAAAGGACTGAGTCCAAGGCTTCAGAACCTGAAAACACCATACCCCCGAGTCAAGCTCCACAAGGAGTATACTGAGTAAAACGGTAATCAAAGACTGGACCCTGCAATCAGCTATTGGAGGCTGCGCCGCAATCACGTACAGCAGAACCCGGCAATCTCGTACAGGTGAACCGGGCAATCAAATATGGGCTGCGGTGAGTTTATGATTGGTTTGGGGTTGGTTTGCGGTTGGTTTGGGGTTGGTTTCGGGTTGGGTTGGGGTCGGTGTAGGATTGGTGTAGGGTTGGTTTAGGGCTGGTTTAGGGTTGGTTTAGGGCTGGTTCAGCGTTGGTCTAGGGTTGGTTTGGGATTGGTTTGTGCGTGGTTTAGGGTTGGCTTAGGGTTGGTTTAGGATTGGTTTGGGGTTGGTTTGGGTTTGGTTTAGGCTTGGTGTAGGGTTGGTTTGGGGTTGGTTTAGGTTTGGTTTAGGGTTGGTTTAGGGCTGGTTTAGGGTTGGTTTAGGGTTGGGTTGGGGTCGGTGTAGCATTGGTTTGGGGCTGGTTTAGGATTGGTTTAGGGTTGGTTTACGGGTGGTTTAGGGTTGGTTTAGGATTGGTTCAGGCTTGGTTTGGGGTGTGCTTAGGTTGGTTTAGGGTTGGTTTAGGATTGGTTCCGGCTTGGTTTAGGCTTGGTTTGGGGTTGGTTTAGGGTTGGGTGGAGTTTGGTTTAGGGTTGGTTTGGGGTCTGGTTTAGGGTCGGTTTGGGCTTGGGTTGGTAGGGTTGGTTAAGGGCTGGTTTAGGGTTGGTTGAGGGTTGGGTTGGGGTCGGTGTAGGATTGGTGTAGGGTTGGTTTAGGGCTGGTTTAGGGTTGGTTTAGGGCTGGTTCAGGGTTGGTTTAGGATTGGTTCAGGCTTGGTTTAAGGCTTGGTTTAGGGTTGGTTTAGGGTTGGTTTGGGATTGGTCCGCTTGGATTAGGCTTAGGATCGGTGTAGGGTTGGTTAAGGGCTGGTGTAGGGTTGGTTTAGGGTTGGTTTAGGTTTGGTTTCGGGTTGGTTTAGGGCTGGTTTAGGGTTGGTTGAGGGTTGGGCTGTGGTCGGTGTAGGATAGGGTTGGTTTCGGGCTGGTTCAGGGTTGGTCTTGGGTTGGTTTGGGAGGGTTGGCTTAGGGTTGGGTTGGGGTCGGTGTAGGATTGGTGTAGGGTTGGCTTAGGCAGGTTTAGGGTTGGCTTCGGGCTTGGTCTAGGGTTGGTTTGGGATTGGTTTGGTTTAGGGTTGGTTTAGGATTGGTTTAGGGTGGGTTCAGGGCTGCTTTGGGGTTGGTTAAGGGTTGGTTTAGGGTTGGTTTGAGGTTGGTTTGGGCTTGGTTCAGGGTTGGTTGAGGGTTGGGCTGGGGTCGGTGTAGGATAGGGTTGGTTTAGGGCTGGTTTAGGGTTGGTTTAGGGCTGGTTCAGGGTTGGTCTTGGGTTGGTTTGTGAGGGTTGGTTTAGGGTTGGGTTGGGGTCGGTGTAGGATTGGTGTAGGGTTGGTTTAGGGTTGGTTTAGGTTTGGTTTAGGGTTGGTTTAGGGCTGGTGTAGGATTGGTTTAGGGTTGGGTTGGATTGGGGTCGGTGTAGCATTGGTTTAGGCTGGCTTAGGATTGGTTTAGGGTTGGTTTAGGGGTGGTTTAGGGGTGGTTTAGGGTTGGTTTAGGGTTGGTTCAGGCTTGGTTTGGGGTTGGTTCAGGGTTGGTTTAGGGTTGGTTTAGGATTGGTTCCGGCTTGGTTTCGGCTTGGTTTGGGGTTGGTTTAGGGTTGGGTGGAGTTTGGTTTAGGGTTGGTTTGGGGTCTGGTTTAGTGTCGGTTTGGGCTTGGGTTGGGGTCGGTGTCGGATTGGTGTAGGGTTGGTTGACGGCTGGTTTAGGGTAGGGTTGGTTTGGGATTGGTTTGTGCGTGGTTTAGGGTTGGTTTAGGGTTGGTTTAGGATTGGTTTAGGGTTGGTTCAGGGTTGGTTTAGGGTTGGTTTAGGATTTGGTTTCGGCTTGGTTTGGGGTTGGTTTAGGGTTGGGTGGAGTTTGGTTTAGGGTTGGTTTGGGGCTGGTTTAGGGTTGGTCTGGGGTTTGCAAATTCGACCAAATTCAACTAAAATCAGCCAAAATCGTCAAAAATCAACCAAACTTCCAAACCCGACCAAACTCGAGGAAAATCGACTAAACTCGACCAAACTTGAACAAAGGCGACCAAACTCGAGCAAAGTCCAACTAAACTCGACCAAACGACTTGAGTTCGACCAAGCTCGACCAAACCCGACCAAATTTGACCAGATTCAGCCTAGAGAATATGACCGGACAATTTCAGGAATTTTCCAACTTGGACCACTGCGCTCGACCAAAGTCGACCAAATTCAACTCAAAGTCAACCAAAACCAAAATAGACAGCGCTCAACACCATGTGACCAAATTCGACCAAATTCAACCAAACTCGACCAAACTTGAACAAACTCGAGCAACCAAACTCGACCAAACCTGACCAAACTCGAGCAAACCCGACCAAATTTGACCAAATTCAGCCTAGAGAATCTGACCGGAAAATTTCATTCAGTCTGGCGATGGACTGCCCAATCCGACAAACTTGGACCACTGCGCTCGACCAAAGTCGACCAAACTCAAAGTCAACTAACATCAAATTCAACCCCTGACCAAGTGCTCGAAGTTCGATTCCATTGGCGATTGGCGGATTCAGCAATGCGCGATTGGCGGGATGGCAGTCTGTGATTGGCGGGACGGGACAGTTTGCGATTGACAGGCTCCGCGTATTCGATTGGCGGGATACCCTTGTATACTTGCTAGTGCTCAGCAGGGAATGAGGGAATGATACCCCATGGTTTCCTTGATTCGGGAATAGCCAGGTTCATTCCCTCATTCCCTACTGAGCACCAGCAAGTATATGAATACGCTGTAAATCAGCCCGAAAGGCTTGACTCTCACATTTCTGCTTTTGGGTCGGAAAGTTCTAGTGTAGGAAGCCTTTGAAGGATGAATGCCAACCAGTTTTGGGGTGACGCCTTAGACTTTGGCAGTTTCTGGGACAGCAGGATGTTCAGTGCCTTCAGCAGGCAGTAGTGCTCGATCCCTATTGCTAGCCACGCATCTCTAAGCGTGTGAAATCCCCCTTGGTTTTAAAGGGACAATAGTCACGACTGGCAACACATGTTTACATGGTTATGGCAATGCAACAGCAAATGGATGCAACACTCCAAAAAACAGATTGGCTTTTGAAGCCTCGTCAACATTCACGCAGGATTTGAGCGACTACAGAGACGCCATGGAGGATTACCTTTTAAGATTCTAAAGAAAGCCGTTTGGGTTGGGGGGGGGGTCGACATGACGACCATGTCTGCCCATGGTCGAATTTGCTGGCACCCTCCTTCATAGCCAATCCAGATTGTTGTGTCACCCTTTTGTGTGACCTTTGACCGTGCTGCTTGGACACTTGCTGGCCAGTTCGACCAGGTTTGTCAGCAACTGACGCTTGTCTTCGGAGTCTCTTATTGCGGGCGGTTTGAACAATGAGAGCTTGAATGAGTGTTGTCTGTTTGGGTCCCCCTGCACAAAATAGCACACGTGTGGTGGCCACCTAAACAATACCCTCCAAACACACTCCTCCAGAAGGCTTAAATCGACCATTAAAATAGCGGAGCTCCTTTTTGCACCATGTTTTACGATTTGTATTATTTTTGTTTATCTATTTTTTTGGGGGGGAGGGTCCGGAAAGAAAAGAAAGAACAAAGCAAACAAAGCGCCACTGGCCACGGCCCAGGTGAAAAAGATGGGCTCCGGCGCCTCCATCTCCGAGCAGCTGCAGAACGCCTCCCAGGTCTGAAGCGAAAGCGACAGGTCCAAAGGGCCAGTTCGACTTGTTTGGGGCTTGTCAAAAAGGCGAACCCCGGAGAGGGATACGTTTTTTCTTTCTTCTTCTTTTTTTTTTGGGGGGGGCGGGGTTCTGATTGATCAGTTTATTGTTTCCGTTTTGGGGCGGGAGGGGGGGTTCTGCCAAAAAGGATGAAGCGGCATAGTGATTCAGAGCCCTTCTGAAGCGACTAGGGGTGAGTGACTGCTGGATTGGCTTTGTGGATTGGCTCGGGCGGGGTCTACTCGGGGTGCTTGTGCAAGGATAGTCCCTGAGTTCCTCGGCTGAGGTTTGGACCATAAGCTGAGAGAAGGATTGGACGGTTTTTGAGCCAAACCCGGGGAGTCGAAGCTTAGAAAAGGAAAGCCGCCGTTTGTTTGGCGCCGCCCGTTTCATCCTTTACCATGGGTTTGGCTCGAAATCAAACAGGAGGGGCACTTGGGGCTCCATTTTCGCACCGGTTTTTTGAGCCACAGCCACATGGGTAATTACTGGCTAGTGTTGCTCTTTGGGCCAATCCACTCAGGAATGGAGGCATGTTGAACATAGCAGGTTGGAGGATGCTGTTGCGTGAATCAGATTGTTTTAGAAAAATCGTTTGGGCCACCCTGCATCGAAGAGGCCTGAAAAGGTTTTGCAGGCTGAAGGGTATCAGTAGGCAGTCGTCTATCAGTTTTTGGTGGCAACTAGGGTCAGCTACTCTCACCGTTTTGCTCCCTTGGCTGGTTCAGCTCTCACAGTGCGTGAGTTTCTTCTTGAGTTGTAAAACATGGGCTATTACAATCACCTCTGGCGTTGACCCCGGGGGCCCCGGGGGCCGGGTGGGTCAAAAGGGGTTCTTGGCGAATCCACAGAGAACCCTAGAGGAAACGATGGAGGATTTGCGATCTTTTGCCAGGCTCCCCCCATTTGCACCACTTAGACATGTGGATCTTCTGGCAAAGGGTGTGAGGTTTGCGAAGTCAGGGAGTCTCAGCGATCAGCTGGTCTGGCGCGAGGTATTGCATTCGGCCAGCTCCCCCGACTCAACTCCGTTTTCCTCCATACAGCAAAAAGGCGCACTCCCTGCAGTTTCTGGACTTTCCACCCTTTGGGAAGACAAATTTTATTGGCAAAGAAACAGTCTGGCCGTGTTTTTTTTTTTTTTTTTTTTTGCGAATCCTGAGACAAATACGTGGATCAATTGCACCATCTACGGCATGCAGAAGCTTAGAAGAAACAAGTGCGAAGGTGTCCTGCCAAAAAGGCCCTTGGTTCCCCAAGCTCGCCACGGGTCCAGACGGGATCCCAGATTCCAATGGCAACGTGCCCCAAACACCCGCAAGCACCTACCCCGTTGGGTGACCCCGGTTTGAAGGGCACGGAATCTCCAGAACCGTGTAGTTGCTCCTGACAATTTCCGTGGAAAGCGGGTATGTAGCCGTCATGACATGTCTCTAAATGACTATCTGGACAAATTGTTTGTATCGCACACGGGAGCAACACCAGCTCACCCATATTGAAGGTCCTGTGCTGGGTGGTTCTTTACTATATGTCCAGTTCAGGAATTGCAATTCCCCAGATGTGTCCGAAAATATGTAGCTCGGGAATCGCAAGTTGCCCAATGTTCTTCCCCAGTGTGTTACTCGGGGTAGTTCTTGCCCTTGACCTAAAAGCCTCGTTCAGGAGCAGATTCAAGAGGCTTTTGAGAACCTACCCAGCGAGGCGCGGACGTTTCGAATTGAAGGGTTGTATCCTAGCGACTTGCTGGGACCCACATCAAACTGAACAAGCTGGACGCCCTGTGTTTCCTGTATTGATTCAGATCCAACTCGGAAGGGGAGCCATGCCGAATGGTGACAACCAGATGTCACTAGTGACTAGGGGCTGAGCATCAAGGGGCCTGGCTATGAATCAACCCAGGGTTGCGTGCGGTTGGTTTACTTGGAATCAATTGTGCCTGGAGTCCCAAGACAATTTAACTCACTCCCCGCAGTTCGGGACATTGTACTTTTTGGGAAGAACATGTCGGTGGCAAACAAACAGTTTGTGCTTACTTTGGCCAATCCACTCAGGAAGTGAGTTCTTCATTTGAACGTGAGGTAATGTACCCAACAATCAAGAGTCATGATCCTGTGTTCGCCGGCTTTTTGCTTGGAGACCCCGTAAAATGAGGGAGGGGGTGTACCGACCCCGAAAGGCCACCCAGGCACTTGGGCAGAGGGCGCGGAGCCCTGAAGGCGCCAAGATGAGAGAAGGGGCCGATCGGACGACGCACTTCTAGGTCCCCCAGCTAGGTGCCCTTCTTGACCCCCTTTTTTGGTTGGGAGGGCTCTAAAATAGACTACAGAAAAAAAAGGTTGGTACCCTTGTTCTTGCCTCTCTACTGGAGGACCTGGACTTTTTGCGGCCGATGGAGTGTAATGGGTTCAGAGAAACCAAAGCAGGTCGGGCCCTAAGGCAGGGGGTTGGAAAATTGTTAAACAACATGTCTTGCTCGCACCCAGAAGAGGACCGATTCCTTGTCTGCTATTGGGTTGGATCTTTAAACTTCAACTTTTTGGGCATTTTTGGGAAATCAAGTGGGGTTTTCCACTAAACCCACAAAAGGTGATTCACTTTTCTGTAGAGGGGTCGTTGCAGCAACAAAGATTTTCCACCAGAGGGCGGCGCTTGTTGCCAGGATCAGCAGAAGCTTAAGTCCTGCCTGTCGCCAGAGGACCAGGCTAAGGCGCGTCCACGGGCAGGGCTCCTTAAAAGAAATTCATGTTGCAACCATTTGAAACATGTTGCTTTTTCAACACCAAAATATATGGACACCTCCATTGACATTCAGGTGTATAATGTAAGGATCCCTGTAAGGGTCCCCCAGCTTTAAAGACTCGAGGGTTCTGGCATAGGCCGCATAGGCCTTCGTCAACAAATCGAATTGCTCCTCACAGATGGTGGCGAGCCCAGCCATCTGGTTCCTAAGCTTTTTAGCTTTTGAGTGTTTAGCGGGGTTTCCATTTAGCCCACTAAAAGTTAAACTTAGCGGGGATCCGAGGACAGCTCACAGAATTCAACCATTGCAAACAAACAGCTCGGTGACCTTTTTATTGGGCGAATAGGAGAGAGGTTTCACACAAACAGGGTACCCACAAACACCCACCTGCTGTGGTATTGGTTTCTTTGGGTATGGCCACCCACCCCACTTTACGTGTGAAGGATCCGGAGTCTATTCAAAATCACGCCCAGGTTTCTTTTTTTGCCTGGTTACCTGCGTGCTTTTTTCCACAACACAAACAACCCGGCGCGTGGAAAATGGAACGTGCAGCTGCGCTAAATTTGCGCCACGCATGTGTTTTGTTATGTCTGGAGGAAAATAATCACAACGTGACAGGGGGATTCGACAACACACTGCGTTTTACCATACGAAACGAAGGTGTGAGTGGTGACAATGCGTTTCGCCTGCGTTTTGAGCAGTGCCGACTGGTTCGTTTGATCCCGAGCTCTCTCATATCTGCTTCTGCATCTTGTTAGCTACTTCCCCTGGCAGCGTCTTGACAGTGTGCGTATGTCCCAGCGCCGCTGCCACGCCCTCACATGCAGCCAAATCTTGTCATTCAGCATGTGCATCTCCTTATGCGAACATGTTTTCAGCTGATCCGGCACCGCTGCCTTGACCATGCGCCACACATTGTCAATGGTGCCCGTGTGGACCTCAAGCTGTTTGCCAGCATACCGCACCTTCTTCACGGTCTCATGCACGATGGGTCGATTGGGCTCCTGCGCTGCGCGGTGCGCGGTATCGCGAACCCGCGCGAATGTGTGCAAAAGCGGTCCTGACAGTGCACACAGCGGCCCCATTTGGTTGGTGGACGGCCTGGGCGGTTTTGAAGAGCGTGGAAATCATGACCTGGTCCAGGCACGCGTCCTTGCTGTTCGGGTGGGACTGGCTGGCCAGCCCGGATGCCTGTAAGCATTGCCTCTCGGCTGCCGACTGCTTCACTGTCATTCCAAACCTCGTCTCGTAGATATTGCATGCTGTCCCGCATCAGCACTCGCTCAACAGGACAGTCTTCGCTTTCGGAGTCATAGTCCTGCACAGGATCATCTTCCAGGGCGAATCGAGGCCGCTCGCTGGCGATGGTGAAGGCAGGAGTCCCAAGCTGGAACTGGAGCTTGGCGGGCACGACTCACTGGAGGACACGATCGCGACATCGCTCACAAACTCATTGATGCGGGCAGCGGTCGAATACGCACACGGCAGCCAGTTGCCGATGATACCACTGTTTGTAGTTGGCCGCCCTAGGCGAGTCATGCACAGACAGCGGACTGGGCGGCCCAGAATCGAGCAGCAGACGCACATAGCCGTCTTCCATGTGTTCTGCTGGTTGCGGATGCTGCGGGGCGGGTGTGCTTATCAGTGTTCTGCTGGCTGCGGATGCTGCGGGGCGGGTGTGCTTATCATGGGCCGGTGCGATGAACGTCGAGTTTTTTTAGAAGATGGCAGTAACTACACGTACGGTTTTCCACGTGTAGGCATAAACAACAACAAAACAAGTTGAGCAAAAACACAAACCACACACACCAAAGACAAAGACAAATATAACACTACAAGCAAAAACAAAAAAACACGGGGAAACACAATAACACAATAACAAAGAGAAACAAGCACAAACAAACACAAAAAGAGTAAATCAAACACGACAAAACCAACCAAACCACGGGATCGAGCTCCTCAGGTCGAGGCCCTGAAGTGCCTGGCCCGGGAGAACCTGCTCCGCGCCGCCGCGGACGGCTCCTTGGAGCGCGCCTTGCAGGAGATCAAGGCCCGGGAGCCTCGGGGGGCGGGGGCGGGGTGTACCGAACAAATTCCCCTTGCCCATCTCTGAATTTTGGACACGGGAATTGGGGCAGGGGGGTGCAGGGGGGTGAAGAGATTCCTGAAATTCGGTTGTATTTCAGGACTTTTGACTGGAGGGCTTGCAGAAACGGCCAAAAGCATAGGGGTCCTTTTTAGGTGAGTTTGCTTTAAACTAGATGGCACTGGTTTAGATGGGGTTTGTTCCACTGACTAGGGCCATCTGTTTTTCCAAAAGGCCACCTATGGCCAAAAACTTCCCCCCAGGCTGGCAGTTGACATGAGCCACGTGCTCAAACCCCCGGTAGATGCAGGTCAGAGAATCCCAACCATGACATTTGCGGATATCCGCCTTCTTTGTTCTTTAGATGGTTCTGGGACCATTTTCATACCGGGTTTTGAGCAAGCGACTCACGTTTCTCCCTTTCAGCAAGCTGGGAACGCCCAGATTGGTTGCACGAGTCAAAGGCCGGAAACTGGAGGGTCAATCGACTGCTCTTTTTTTTTTGGGGGGGGGGGGGGGGACGGATTTCCTTGCGTTGTTTGCTTTAGGAGGAAGGTTGAAGGCTTTGCTGGAGTTTGGGGTGTTTTCCGTCGTTTCCGCTTTGAAGTTGGCCTCACTTTTAGAACATCTTCACAAGCGGCTTTCCCCAGCATTTGCCAGATTAAGCCCTTTGAAAAAGGTGTGCCCTAGTTTCTTTCCTTTGGAGGTTGCTTTAAAGGTGTTAAACCTCCGGGTGGGTTTTCCCTGTCGTTCCCCATGTTGATGCAGTCAGAAAGATCTGTCCTACGGTTCCTAAAAGATGTTCCCACTCGATCAACTCGATGGAATCCCTGGTTCCACTCATGGTTTGCATTTCACAAGCCCCGCTGTTTGGTTGAACTGGCGACGAATGCTAAGTAAACTTCATGGAGCTTTGATGTTCAACCCACATTGTGGTAGCCCTTGTTAGAACTGGGGTAATCGACTGGGCTTGCTTCCCTTTACCATGTTTGCAAACCTACCTGACGTTTGAAAGACCAACACCTGTGAACTCAAGGAATATTTAGGGGGTGAAAGGAGACGGGAATCAACCCCAGGCATATTGAAGGGCCCGACGTGAGCCACTTCCTGAAAACGTGCGTACGTTGCAAGGGATGGTGCGGCCGCCCTCTGGATTCTTCACCATCTTTGGGGAAACCCCTTCTAGGTCCCCAGCTAGGGTGCCCTTTCTCACCCCTTTTTTGGTTGGGAGGGTTCCCCTACTTAATTGACTACAGAAAAAACTAACCTCTCTACTGGAGGACCTAGCGCCTGTAGCACCATGTTTTGATTATGACTCACTTGGGGGGCCGAATCCCTTGCCAGGAGAAGCACAGCACCCATGTGCCGCCGCCCCCAGCGTGAGCTTTTACCACGAAGAGGCGGGAGGCGGGAAGCGGAGTTTTGGAGGGCCGAGGCGATGTTCAAAGCATCTATCTTGTGATTTATAAGGCTCTAATGTTTAAACTCCTTTAGATGTCAATGTGAGGCTCAGTCAACATATCCAGTAGTGTATGGTCCTTGCGTGGCACATGGGGGGACTCACTAAAGCGTCCCACAAATCCTTGGCCTCTCTAACTCACCCATTCCCGCGGGTAAAGTGATATTTTGCAGTGGCTCATGTAGCTGCTGTGTAAAGATATATCCAGTTTACTTTTGGGGTCTACTTAAGTGTATTTGCAGTTTTCTCTTGGAGGTGCTTTGGGGTGGAAGCCCTCTTGGCCGCAAATTCAATCCCAGCTGCATTGGTGTTGGTTTGTATGCCCCATTATGACGGTTTCTTTGGGGCGTTCCTTGCCCCACACCTAGATCTTTGGTGGTTCGACACCCTCCACCCTGTCTACTTGAGTCACTTTGTTTTTTCTTCTGTGATTCGACATTGCAACTTCTGACTGCTTAATGATGAAAGTTTACGCTCATGTCCTTTTGAAGGATTTATGGGGCTTATATTATCATGAATACCTATCTTGGGGCCGAACAGTTTGCTGTTCGTTTTCCCAACAGGACACCAGGGGGTACTGATAATTTCCAGACCCCGCAGCCATGAACCGTGACGTCCGGCCAGGACGGATTTCTGATGGCCGGCTGCGAATTAGGCCCACTGGATGCGAAAACTGCATGGGTTTCACCGAAACGCGGCGGCGTTTCGGGCGGGCTGCCGCGAATTCCGCAGGTCGGTTGCTGGCCTGGATTCTGGGGGCAAGGGGGGTAAAAGACGCTCACACATGAGGAAGGTCCTCAAATATGCAGGTGTCCTTATTAACCAGACCCTCGGCGCATCAAGGGCAAAGTCATATGAACGGGAAACGTCCCAGGACCGGTCCTGAAACACGGGCGCCAGTCCGCAAACCCAGGGACCACTTACAAGATCCTCTACGACCACAAGGATGAACGGAAAAGTCAGAAAGATGGCAGCTCGTCCGTATTACCGCTTGGGCCGGTTCGCGCCCAAGTCACTTCGAGTTGGCCCGGGAGTGGTCCCAGAAACAAGGCCAAGGCCTGTCTCAGGCGTCATCCTGAAACCGGCCTTGACCAGTCGCCGGCAGGGACCGGGACTTGGGACCCTGTCCAGGCTGGTCCCAGGAGCGGTCCTGAAACACGGGTGCCAGTCCGGAAACAGGTGTCTGGAGCGGTTTAGGACTGGCAGGACCGCAGGACTGGTCCCAAAGACCTGGGACCTGTCCCGGCCGATCGGTCTAAGACTGACCGGTTTTGGCATGATCCGAAGCACCAGGTCCCAGGACCAGTCCCAGGACTGGTCCCAGGACCGGTCCTGGGACCGGTGCCGTGGGAACTTTTTGTGCTTTCGGGCGTTTGCCAGATTTTTACCAGTTTGATTTCTCCTGGGTCAACCTTGCACAGTCTCAGTCAAACGCTAGAGCTTTACATTCATACAAACATCCTGCAGTCTATGGTTACGAATTGGGGCTCGCCAGATGTGGGGTTCATCAAGTCTTAACAGAAGGCAACGGGGGCCAATGCTAATTTGTTCATGTTCATTAGTGGCAGCTTTGGCATGTTCCGACTGTGGCTTGTATTGAAAGGATGTACAATGAGCTCATTCAACGGCCACTGCTCTGAAATCTCCAGGCATGATTTTAAATTCGGGGCTTGGGACCATGGCCAACCGGGAAGTGAGGGGATTTAATCTCCAAGACCTGAGTTGGCCAATCTTAAGACACCTCAGTCGATGTTTAGAGCAGATCGTTTTTTCCGGCCTTACACGTTGACGAACATCGTTGCGGCGGCAAAAAAAAGCCGCAGTTGGGGCCCTTTTGGGAGGCACGCTTGTGGTTCCCTTTGTTGGTAAGGATTAAAACTGGTATGGGCTAGAACGACAAACATGCCGCAGGTTGTAGTCCTTTTCGCTCAGGGCTCCATTTTGGGTACCTGGTTTTGACCCACACTCAAGTAAACATGACATTGGGAACCCTTCAAGGGAAACGTCCAAGGGCGCATGAATGGTATTGCAAGGCCGTCCATTTGCCACTTCCAAGGATCCAGGAAGCAACTCGGACCTAGGGAGTCCACTGTGATCCCCAGCCTTCAGAAGAATTTGCCCTTGGGTACAAGGGAATGTATATATTCAGGGCCACGTTTCTCCCGTGGGGATCAAATGAACGTCTCAAAAGGTGCAGTGCAAACGTTTCACTGGACCTCAGACACGAGATGCGCTAGAAAAAACAGCCAAGTGGCCGGCCTTGGCGTGATCGATGATCCTGATTTCTATATTGGGGGGCCCTTTGGTGGGCATGACTTAAGTGGGGATTTGTGTCCACCGACCAGCTTTGAAGGGTTTCCTACTAATATTCATAGTCATATTGAAGGACTGTTGTCAAGTATCTTTGAGGGTCTACCCCTGCAAATTGTACAGCCCACATAGCCTTGTATAGCTGGCAAAACCGCGTGCGCATAAAATTGGTCCCACCCCATTTGGATCGAAATGCAAGCCTTGATAGTAAAGCAAGAGGTAGTTCTTCTCCGACATGGCTGGAGGGAGTCGGGAGAGATGGGTTCCAGCTGTGAGCCACTTCAAATTAAGGTGAGGTCCGAGATTCTTGGACAGCTTTTGGTTGCCACACCCATGGCTTCTTCGGGACTTCCGCATTTCACAGCGTCCGGATCGAGGATTCCAAGAAGTTGGAGTCGCAGCAGCTGGGGGAGCAAGGCTCAGGCCCCAGGAAAGCAACGAAAGGGTAAGTTCCCGGGAAGCAAGTGTGAGAAGCACCCCGGACGCTCCAAGGAAGGCTGGATGCGTTTAGTGGTTTCAAATTCAATCTCTGAAAGTTTGGGTTTGGAAGGGTGAAAAAGCAGAAAAAAGACAAGACACCGCGCAGGACACAGGTACGCTCCCCTTGTTGCACGTATTCTGCCACTGTCTTGTTCTGATTTTTGGTGTCCTGCTTTTGTTTAGCCTTTAACTTCAATTGCGCCTTTAACTTCAATTCCAAGCTTGCTGACTTCAAACTTTGGTGTTCCTTTTGGTTGTTTCGGTAAAAAATGATGGCCCTTGTTGACCTTTTTTTTCTCATTCACCAGGGCTATCTGTTTTCCCTAAGGACACCTATGACTTCAAATGCTTTTGGGAAGGCCGTGTTTAGAGAAACGCTGACGCATGTGTTTGGGTCTCAAAGGTGAGGGAAGAGGGTTGGCGATGGGTATCAACCCTCTCTTGCCTAGTTTGCCTTTGGGTTCGGCTCAAAATATGGGACGCTAGAGTGGTTGGTTTCGTTTGGTCTCCCTTTTGCACCAACTGAAAAGGGTCCCATCAGAAAGGGCCACTCCATTGCTTTGTCTCAGCAACCAGTCTCAGGAATCGACCCCCTGGGTTGTTTCCTGGACCGGTTCATCGGGAAAAGCTCTGGAGTTAGGTTCCTCGTTGCGCGGGAAATGGCCATGGGTCAAAATCCAAATCGTACCCCCAGTGAACATCTCAATCCCCACTAGAATCGACTAAAATGGGTGGTGCACCTACCCCCAAAATGGTACCATTGGTTTTGACCCACAGCCAAATATGGGAGTCTTTGGGGTACCTTGCATCTCCAATCCATTTCGTCATGTTGTTTGCTTCGACGGCTCAAATGGTCTATTTGCTAGTTGATATTGCTTGATGGTTTCCGCGCCATATATCAAACCGTGTGAGCCTTCTTTCCGCAGAGAGAGGGTCAAAGGAAGTTTGTTTCTGTGCTCATGTTTGTGGAAACTGAAACTAAGGCACCCCTAATGCGATCGTAGGGACTGTTTGCTTGGGAAAGTGGGTGGATTTTAATGAGAACGCTGGGTGAAGACTGAGGCGCCTCAGTTTGTGAGCAACCCAAAAACTATGAAGCTAAGGAGCCTGGAGGCACACAGCCATGTCGGGCCATTCATGTTTCACATGTCCAGCGCCGGGAAATCAGACCCTTTTTGTCTACCACTTATCGGGTAACAAGTCGCTATATAGTTCAATGAGTACAGACAGCAGCCTTGGAGTCTTTTGCACTTAACATTGAAGCATAGTTGATCAGTAAGCAACACTTGTAAACCAACTAACACAATGTGACGTTGTTTCGTGTGGCTGCGTTTTTTGAGGGTACCGCTTTTCGGGGGTTCAGCCATGGAGTTCACATAGAAAAAACATGTTTTCGGGTTTCTTGGCCCGATTTGATGTGTGTTGTACTTGCCGGTCCGAGGCGTTGCGAACCGCCTTGGCGTCGAGTGAAGGGGCGGGGCGAGCGAGTCGGAGCGATGCCGCGAGGCCGCGCACAACAAGTCACAGAGGGGAGCTTCTCAACGTGGTGAACCGTTTGGTTGGTATTTAAAGGGACACGAACAGGAAACCAGCCAGTTTAGGGGTGCACTATTTGGAGAAACACCTAATTATAGGGGCGTGAAAGGATGAATCACAAAGAGCCTTCAGCTGGATTTCTGGAAGGCTGGATGCATGGGGTACGGGTCGTATCAGAGATGAGGGTTTCGAGCGACCAGCTGACTTGGACGATTCTTGTTAACCAGGTGACTTCTGAGTGCATCATGGTGTATCTTTGAAGGAGCCCTGTTTGCGCCCGAGGTCAGCGGCAAGCGCAGCTAAACCTTTGCAATGAAGACCCTTTCTCGCCCCCAAAGCAGTTTGGGGGTGGAACAGCAAGGCCCTTCTTCGCCAAAAGCGATCCGCCTTCACGCCGGATTTAGAAGGGGCTCGATGTCCATTGCTTGTGACACATGCCACGTGACACGCACAACTGCAACCCACTTGAAGGGTTTGTCTGCGCACTTGCATGGACGGTTTTTCGTTTTTGGTCCCCGGCGCCCCGCGATCGCCTCGCTCGAGACCTGGACGGGCGCGTGCAAATCCCAGAACTCTGGGAGTGCAGGGGTCCTTTGTCAAGGAGAGCCCAAGACCCTTGCCCAGCTTAATGTTGACCCAGGATGAATAAACCCGTCCTATTAGGGGGGTTCCCTCCAAAAGTGATGAATCCTCAAAAAAAGGGGACACCCCCCTATGAATCAACCAGGGGTTTATTCATCCGGGGTTAACATTAGACACCTTGCATTTTGGGTTTGAACCACCACATGGGTTTGTCTCATCCGGCAACCCGCGAAATGAAACACCTGCACCCTGCGGTCCGATAGGCTGGCAACAGGGACTGTAGAAGGAAGGGTGAACACCAATTGTCTTTGAGTCGAGGGAACCCTTTGGGGGTTAAAAGGCAGTTGATACTGTGGATGGACGAAATCCTGCACCACCTAAGAAGCCCTGGAATCTTGATTCCCCAACGTAAATACCAACCAACCATGGTTTCAACCATGGTTTCCAAGTGGTGCGAAATGGATTTCGAGGACCCATCCACAGGGACACTGCCCATGTTGGGGGGTCACGCTATTTCAAGGCAAGCCCCGATCAAAGCCTGGCAGTTCCGGGGACACCTCAATCAGCTTGAGTTGCTTCAGAGCTCGTGACCAAACTTGGGTAGAACGTAGGTCCGTCTTCCTTTGGCTTTGTATTTCTTTGAGCGTACCCTTTTTCGGGGCGGCTTTCGAGGAAAACCAAAAGGACACGAAAGGGAGACGACCTTTCCTTGGGGTCACTCCCTATTTTGGCGCACTTTTCTTGCCCTTGTTATCCGCTTTTCTTCCCCGGATCTTTGGAGAAACCCTCTGTTGCTTTCACGAAGGCCCCCTGCAGGCCAAGCATTTTTGGAGAGCCGCAAGTTGGAGGTCTCTAGCAGCCTCCATGGCAGGCAAAACATCGAACCCCACCCCCCTGTCCCGGTTTTTGGCGGTTTTTTCACCCGCAGCCAGCGAGGTGGCGGGAGAAAAAGAAGCCATTTTGCGAGGAATGCGCTCGCTGGGAGGGGAGCCCTCGTGCCAGATCTGGGCAAAGTACTTCAGGAAAGCCGTGAGCAATTCCAGCCATAAAGGTCCCTAGATCGGATATCTTATGTCCAGTTGGTGAAACATGTAAGAGTTTGACCAGATGGATCCTGTCAGTGGTTTCCAGCTGCTGTGCAGTAGGCAATCGTGTACTTTCAACTCTAGGGTGTGACATGATGCCTCAGTAGCCAACTTTATAC
Organism: Effrenium voratum; assembly: GCA_963377175.1. Taxonomy (NCBI): domain Eukaryota; class Dinophyceae; order Suessiales; family Symbiodiniaceae; genus Effrenium; species Effrenium voratum. The sequence goes on along the minus strand of CAUJNA010000233.1, from coordinate 24,044 downwards.
AGCTAGATCCACCGCATGTAGTTGCCAGTTGGATGCCCCCTCGTCATCTTATGTCGGGTCCAGCAAAGGCCTGGCTCGTATGGTGCAGCTGCTGCTCCTAAGACCTCAAGCTGCAGGGCTTTCTCCACAGAGCCCCTTGGACCCTCTCTGCTTGCAGTCTGAACTTATCTGACCACAGCCCGTTTTTTTCGGCCGCTTTTGAATGTGCTGTGCTCCCTCTTCTTTTGGTGCGAGTCCCTACCTCTAGCAACCAAATCAGGTTGCAACAGGAGATCGTGATCACTTGATCCACCTTTGGGGGCGGCGATCAAGCCGCTTGTGACACTGAATACAGCATCATAACAACAAGGAGCAGCACATGTATAGTACAAACATACAGGGAATTCACGAAACTATCATACATCGCATCATTCTGTTATTGTGGCTGCAACCCTTTTACGACCTCAGGTTTTTGCGTTTTGACCTCACCCATCGAGGTCCCACTTAAGGATTCGGGATTCCGTAAATCTCATTCGTGTGTGTGTGTGAATCACATGCAATTGTTCCCCAGATCTGTGGTGAATCTATGTTATCTGTTGGCTTTCCCATGTTGATCCATCTCGGAATGAAGCCTGAGTCAAGCGTCTTCCTTGGGTTTTCGAGGAATCAGGATTTGGGGCATGTGCCAGATCCCGTTTGGTAATTCCAACTCATTCCTGGGATCCGAGAAGCAAGATTGGTATCATACAGGCAAGATCCAAGTACCATCAACCTTTAACAGAAAATAGACCGCAGAGACAAGAGCAAAGGTGGCTTCACTTTCGAAGCAAATCAAACGAAATCCCCACCACGCCCACCCCCACCAAGCCCACCCACACCACGCCCACCCGCATCCCTGCCAGCCCCACCGCTTGCCTCTCCCTCGCAGTGTGTCGGAGCCAGCGGCGAGCTCGAAGGCCCTGACGAACGCCAGGCGCGGGTGGGTATTTAGGTGTGTCCCAAATGGAACCCCCAGAATGGCAACGGTTTCCTGTTGGTTTCCCGTTACCAACCAAAAGGGGGGTCACAAAAAAGGGCACCCATATGATGTTGGTAGTTGATGTTTTGCTGCCTGCTTGTTCGGTCCGAAACACGTTGGGAGGGTTCGATTGTATTATCATCCACCCGGCAGGCTTGAGGTTGCTCGATTTTAGGTACCGGCGTTTCGGTTTGGGGTTTTGGAACGGCGGAGGTGTCTTGGTTTATTTGTTGGATGTTTGTTGGAGGTTCTGTGTTGGGATGTTATTTGGTGTACGTGTTGCTTTGTTTTTTGTTGGATTCCTCAAATGTTGGTCGTTTATTTGTGTGTGCTTTATGATTTGTTGCTGATTGTGTGGTTGTTGTTTTTCAGTTGTTTCTTTCAGTGTTGCGTTGTTTGGTCTCAAAGATTGGATACCCTCCTTGCGCATGGTGTTCAAAGGGAAATGGATCCTTTGAATCAAGGGCGTTGAGTTGGTTTATTCGAAAGTGTTTATCCAGAGAGGTGTTCCCTCACGCCAGCTAGTCAAGAGGACGTCTCAAAAAATACGGAGCGCTGCTGTTTGGATGGTTTTGGAGGGTCATCCATTTTTAGACACACCCATATGGGGGGGGGATATTTGACCGGATTCAGCTGCATCAACGTTCGGAAACGCTGAACATCTTTGCCCTCAGGTCTTGGGTCTATCTAGAAAACGGTTAGGCTTTTCTTTGAGTACTCTTTTACTAGTCGTTGAATATCCTGCAAGGATGGATCCACAGAAGCCACCTCCAAGCCGCTTTCTAGAATCTAGGGCGAACCCAAACCGTCAAGGCCGTTGAGTCTGAAATTCCCAATTTAAGCGAAGGGAAGGGACGGTCGAGAAGCGTGGAGCTCCGCCGGGCTCCTTTACCAGGTTTCAATGACTCATGTAGGCTTTTCATGACTCAGTTTAGGCTCCCAAGACCCAGCTGCACCGTTTTCACCCGGGCAACAGCCATCCAACCTTGTTCCCATGTTGAAAACCCCTCGTTCAAACCACTGAGATTATGTGTTCTTCGCAAGTTTCTTGCTTCTTTAGTTGTTTGGTTCTGTGCATGTTTAGTGGGGGGCCTACAAAAACCATAGTTTGTTGCTACCTTGCCAAGGGTTGTGAAAATCGCGGCTCCCCATGGCTTCTACCCTCCCCCCCTCACCAGAACCAAGGCCTCTGCGTGAAACCCGAAACCGAGTCTTTCCATGGAACCCGCCTCCAGCGGCATTTTTTCTTTGGGAAAGGGCTTCAGAATTACCAAAAGAAAAAGCACGTGCCTCTGTTTTTCCAGAATTTCGAGAAGAAAACAAGTGCCCTGGTTTCCCATTGGGTTTCAGCGTTGTGTTGTGTTTTCTTGGTGGCTCCCAGCATCCCCTTAGCCTTGTAGCTTTTTACTGTTTAGTGGTTGGATTTCCATTCAATCCACTACACGTTAGTCACTTTCAGCGGGGGATCTCAAAACGGACAGCCCAGGTTTTGGGATCCCATTTTGGTCGAATGGGGTGAGTTTACCCCCCATGTTAGAACCTAAATTTGGTTCATTTGAGCGGGCTTCCCCTTCGAACCAAGGCCAGCGGCCCCAAAAACGTTTTTTTTGGGGGGGGCTGGCTGGCGCCAGGCGCCGGGTGGCGCAGCTGCGCGCCGAGCTGCATCGGGAGGATCGATCCCGAGCGCCCGAGAGAGTGCCCTGTTTTGGTGTGGGAGGGGAAACCCCCTAAAATCGACTGCAGAAGGAAAAAGGGGGTGGGCGCCCCTTCTTTTTTGTGGGCAACTCTGTTTTTTTGGGTTGGGGGGTGTTTTCTACTGAAATCGACAACACTGAAAGAAGTGGGCACCAACTTGTTCTAAGCTCTCTACTGGATGGACCTAGGAGAACTGCAGCGCGGAAGGATGGCAAAGTTCAGTCAAATCGAATCACCGACGAGTCAATCCATCCAGGGCGTTGCCGCGCTTGCAAATTCATTCACCGACGGAAGCTACAAGGGAAGAGGTCATCGTATTTTTTGCTCAGAAGGAAGCATTCGCGACTCAAATCGCTGTGAGCCCTGCTTTGCCCTCGAAAGGTGATTCGCCCTCGAATGGTGATTCTCAGAGAGTTCGAACAGAGCTGGCTCCGAGTCTGTGTTTAATTGATCCCCAGGCTTAACTTATCTGCATCTGCAAGACCTGAAAGTGGTCGGTTTCCCATTGACCTCCTTGAAACACCCCCAAAAAGGTGTCTTCATGTTCCACGGATTGAACTTGCCAGGTGTTGTTCATCATTTTCGGGCTAAATAGCCTGCTTTCCCAAAATACGATCCTCATAAAGGGGCAACAGGGGTTGGATCCTCTGACTAAGGCTTCAACGCTGCACAGCAGGTTTGGGCCTAGCCGTTATTTGAAGATCTCCAAGTGACAATTACGTATTGACATCCCTTGAGTTCCGTTTTAAGTGCATCAGTGTTTGGTTGTGAAAAGAGTTTGTTATATAACACTCACGGGGATCCCCTTGAAAGGGACATAGGCAAAGCCATCATTTGAAGGTTCCCCTAGAGAAATCAATCGAAGCAAGGCTTGGGGTGGCACAGACCCGACAACTAGGTGTTCTCGAACCACAGGGTAGCCCTGAGATGGCATGTTTGTCCTTTTGTCCCCATTCACGAGGGAGCCCCTGAGAAACCTAGAGTGGCCATCCATTTTCCCCATTTTAAGGTGTACCCAGGTTTCTAAACCATGTTGTTACAGGTCCCAATACCTGAGACTCACTTGCCCACGACTGCCTGGCAAGTGCCTTTTCGCACGAGTCATTATGGGTTTCCGAATTCTCTTCAGATGCAAATCCTGTCGGATTTCCAGAAAAGCTCCATGAATAGCCCTGGTGACTGGGATTTACCCGTAGCGTTTTCAGAGGTGCTGCCTTGTTGGTTTCTCCACCATTTGTTACAGGCCCTCATAGAGGTACTTGCAGGGGCAGTGCCAGGTAAGTGGTTAAGCCTGGTTATAACCCACGGAGACTTATCACCATGGCCTTTTGCGAGCTATCTCACTGACCATGGCCTTGGCTTCCCACCTAGGTCCCCCAGTAGTGCCCCGTTCTCACCCTTTGTTGATTGGGAGGGTAACCCCCTACTAAAATCGACAAACAGCAGAAAATCGGGTACCAACTTACTCTAACCTCTCAAATCTGGAGGACCTTGCCACTTCGACCTCCCGAATCCATCCGCCCCCCCCCAAGAAAAAAAACGGCGCAACACCTCCGTCGGCCCCCGCCAAACGCCTCGCGCCTCGACGCCTCGACGGAGCCGCGGAACTCGGAGGAGCTGTGGTGCGACTTGTTGGGCGCCCGCGAGGCGGCGGCCAAGCGCCGGGGCCAGGACCGACCGGGACGTTGACCGACGAGCGAGCGAGCGAGCGGAGACGGAAAATGTGTTTGGGGGTCAGAAGGGGGCATCAACGGACCAGTGTTGGATTTGTGTTTTGTAAAGAAAGTGTGTCTTGGACTTGTGTTGTTTTTTGCTAAAGAAAGTGTGTCTTGTTTTTGTATTTTCTTTGGGGATGTTTTGGAGGAAACATCTGTTGGTGTGAGGGAAATGAGGGTTTTGTCTCCATTCGTTGACGAGCGAGGGGGTTAAAGCCAGGGATTCCAATGACCAAGCCCCATGAGGGTTCCACATGTCCGGTTCTCTTGCTCTGGCTGTTGTTCTTTGACAAGGGTATTAGCCTGGAAAAGAGGAGCAGAACAGACAAAACAAAAACAAGGGCGAGCAAGTAAGTTTCCGCCCACTTTTTTCCGACACACCTTTCTATTTCGCGGGGCTTCTGGTGCAGTGACGGTGTAGAACCCCAGCTGGCTCACTGAGCAGAGAGACCCTTGCAGTGGCACTGGAAGGAAGGTGCGCTGATACTTTGAACCGAAACCAGCGCCAGGAGAATCTCCAAGGAAACAAGCAACAGCCGCCGCCCACAACGAAGAGGGTGTTCGCTAGCTTCTTTTTTTTCCGGGAGCTTTGTTGAAGCACATTCCGTCGCCTAGCTTGCAACCCACCTATGCCCCCCGGCAAATGAACGTCCAAGACACGTGGCTATGCGCCCACAAGATTCCCCGTGGATTCATGCAGCGTGTTTGCGCAAATGCTCATGGGTGGCTTACGTGAACCCTGCAAGTGCGCGGTTCCAGGGCAAGGGATGCCCCAGTTGACAAGCGACCTTTGGGCACGCGGTCTTTGCCTGAGGAGCTGCGCTTGAGCCACAAAGTACCCGCACCTAGTTGTTTCTAGTGGATTCGATTTGTTTCCTCGCAAAGGCACCTTTTTTTCGGTTCCTGCTGGGAAACGACCCCTCTCCAACAGGCCAATCATGGATCACGACGCTGGAGTTACTCCGATGGTCCTTACTGAGAGCAATCATCTACCCTCTTTCCAGCAGCCGTGGAGGTGGACAGAGAGGCTCCCAACTGGTAAGTGGTCTTCTCACAACTTTCTGTCAGCTTCCATGATTGTTGGAGGGAGGGTAACTAGGATGCAACGCTCGACTCCATTTGCACTGAGAAGCTGGGAAGGCCTGGGTTTACCTGCGCGTCTACTCACACAGATCCTGCCGATAATTAGGACCCTCTGGTGAGTTCCATATTAGTCAGTTGGAGTGAAGCTGTTCTCTCTTTTTTGTGCACTTTGAGACAGACACCACGAACATGTTCCCCACTTGGAAAGAATCAGAACATGTTACATCTTTGCCCCAGGGACAACAGTGAGTGTGGAACATACTTTTGGATGAGTTGGTAGAATTCAGGTAACCCCCCTTGACTAGGTTCCCCAGTAGCGCCCTTTCTCACCCCTTTTTGGGGGGAGGGTTTTCCTACTAAAATAGACCAGAGAGAAAAGTTGGTACCCTTATTCTAAGCTCTCAAATCTGGAGGACCTAGTTGACCACCAAACCATCAATTGGAGAGAAGCTGCAGAATGGTAGGTTTCCATGGCTTGGCTACATCCATCCGCTTTCAGGACTTCCGGCGAGGGGAGATCCATGCGCAGGCGGTGGCGCGGACTCCAAGACATGGTTCTGGAGCCTGGGGCAACCCTTTTCCCATGTGAGCGGTCAAAGCCAGCGGTTTCTTGGGGGGTTTCGCAAGGCCGATGGTTTTCCCCATGGGTTTTTTCCCCCAATGGTTTTCAGACGTGGACATCTCATCTTTTTAGGTGGTTTTCCGTAATGGTCTTTCCCATGTGGGCGTGGCTCAAAATGAAACAGGAGGGGCAAACTGAGTGTTGGTCCATGTTTCCTCTTACCAGGGTTCCATTTTGGTGCCGGTTTTTTGAGCCACAGCCATGTGGTTGACATTTCATCTTTTTAGGGGATGCCCGCCTCTTCAATTCTCTACTCGAGGGTTGATCAGTATTGCGGGCCTGGCCCCCAAATGACACAGGGTAACTGTTCCCATTTAGTGGGGCAGTATAATCTTTTTAGGTGGGTTTTCCCCAATGGTCATCCTACGCAAAGGACCCTGTGATCAACTCCCACACCGATGGGAACATGTGTGTGCGTGTTTTTTGTGCCAGAAGGAAGCCAACCAGTTGGAGGGTTCTGCCATTTTGACAGAAACCTTGACCCGGAACGCGGCCCCCTGCAGACGAGTTGAGCCTCTTTTGTTGCAAGGCCCGTTTGTCCGTCGGTTTGGGTTGTGCTCATGTTGTTTGCTGGGAGTTCCCTTAACAAATAAGGGTGGTATCCCCAACAGCCCCAAAACCTCCGGAACCCTCCTTTTGAACCTGCCCCAAACCTCCCCAGAGCCTATCTGCAGAGACCCCATAGCTTTCAGCTGTCGGGGAAAGCAACATCCAAAAACGGCTGCTCCGTTTTTCTTCCTGGAAATCCACCGGAGGTCGCGGGAGTCGCATCGCTTCCATGTTGTTGGGGTGTCCACCATGGCCGGAGGCATTCCCTTGGGGAGATTGGTTGTCGACCAGAAAACAGTTCCCAGGAAACAATTCTGGGCATGGACCCAATCATTCGCTTGGATGACCAGGCGTCATGCGAGCGTTTTGCGGAATAGGGTTTGGCCCTATCAAGGTTCCTCACCTTGGGCCCCTTGAAGGTTGGTGAAAATATGTGCCCCAAGTCGTGTAGACTTTCTTTGGCTGACACAAAAATATTCAGAAAAGCTGGGCCTTCAGCCTATGGCCATACTGATCCATTCGCACCACCTAAGACACCCGGGAATCATGATCCACCCCTGTAAATGCCAACCGACACTGGTGTCCCATGGTTTCAAAGTGGTGCGAAGGGATTCCGTCCATCCACAGTAGTAATCCTAAATCTGGCTTAAGGTCTATCCCAACGTGTGGTTCGGATGCCATGGCAGCACTGGAGGAGTGCAAAGAAGCGGGTCCAGATCTTTTAGTGGTTTGCCTTTTTTGGGCTTTTTGTTTTCACAGAAAGGGTATAAACATATTTACTAGGGGGACTACCAGTGTGTGCCCCGGGGTAGATGGTTCGGCCTTCAGCCGCAAGCCGCTGAGTGCCGGCCTCTGTCACGGAAGAGTTGGGGGTGGGTGTCCAATTTGTTAGGTTTCAGGTCGAGAATCATTTCTCTTCTTGTTTCTGCACTTCAAACGTTTTAGGGACACCGTTTTAGTGGTTAACAATACGTCCAGACTTTCTCCACTCAGGAAGTGAAGTGGGTTCCAGAGGTTTCAGTTTGGTTCTAATCGTTTGCCAGCGTAATCTTTTCATGGATTCCAGTTTGGGTCCATTTTTCTCCAGCGGAGGAGATGTTCCAACGCACACCTAGGTCGGACTGTTCTACCCACTTGCCATGCAAGTCTCTCAAATAGGTTGTAGTTACTCATTCGCCCCTTGAAAGAAGGCTGAGGCAGAGCTTCAAAACTGTTCATTTCGGCAATGCGGGCTACGAAGGGGATCTCCTTTGTAGAACTTCCCAGAATCGGCCAAGGCAACACAACTGCACAGGCTGATGGAAGTAGATCTCACAGCAAGGCTGAACTTTTGACGTTTTAGTATTCCCCTGTTGCTTTTGTTGCATGGTGAGGAATTAAGCAGGTTTCCCTTTTATCTCCAGGTCCTTTGGGCAAGTGAAAGACGGAAACGTGGGGTGGGCCTTTGAACCGAACACGCCAGTAGCAAACGGACGGCTTTCGGCATGGAAAACGAGGCCGCGACGCTGGTGGACGTGTGGAAGCGCTTCCAAAGCACGCAGGCGGACTCGAGCCGAAGTATTCGACTTGGGCTGGTTCTGGCGACGTGCGATTTGAGGTTTGGGGTTATTTGTTTTACCACAAAACAACCAAAACATAGTCCAGTTGGAGGTTTCCGTAGCTGTTGGGACACAGGCAATGCGCCAGGCATATTGCTGCTTTTCATCTTAGCCTTTCCCGCGTCTTTTGGGGCTCTGCAGCCTATTTTGAGACATGTCCATATTGCCTTTTCTTGCTGGTGCGCTAGGCAGGGAATGAGATTGGAATGACCCCAAACATTCCCTTAAAGGAAACCACCACTTGGAAGGTTTACAAGGGTCAGTCCAGTTCTCATTCCCTGCTGAGCACCAGCGAGTCTTTTCCCGCCCAGCTTGCCACTCGCACTAGGGTTGGACAAGACTGGCTCAAACAACAAGACCATATCCCTTTTTGAAAAAGAAACGCATGAATGTTCAAACGGGTGTGTCTCCTTAATAGGTTGGACCCCCAACATGAGTTTCCTGGTTTCCCTTTTCGACGCCCAGAAAGCGGCCCAGCGTTTTGAGAAACGGGTCCCAAGCGGCGTGGCCCTTGCGGCCCTTGCGGAGAGGCCAATGCGGACGAGTTTGTGTCCACCCTGCACTGCGCTGGGGCCTAATGGCCGCTGGCGGCTCCCAGACCCGGTGGGTCAGGGTGCCCTTTTCCCCCATGGCCCAGCCCTTCAACTTTTCAATTTCTGGCTTCTCCTGGGTATATGCCGACAGAGGAATTGGCAAGCACTTGGACTAAGCACCTCCCTCCCTCAGTTCCGTTCTTTCAGGACTTGCTCATAACCCCTGATGAGCACCGTGTTTTCATGGACGCCACCTCTTCCCCTCATCTGTGTCGCCCACACGATCGGAAAGTGCGACACCGGACAATTTACAAAGCTGTTTTGGGAGGAGCCTCGTACTTTCACGCGCGCCCAATTCGGAAAAGTGTCGTGAATTTCTATGAAAGAATGGGGCAGGGACATCATTCGGTTTGTTCGAGTACTTCGGATTGGTGCCGGCAGCTCCTGCTTTCGTAGGTTTTCCGTTCTGAGAATGAGCCACAGGCCCATGTTTTGAAGTCTATGTGACAAGTAGTTCAAAGTGCCCTGGCACTTTTTTTCCTTTAGTTCTCCCTTCAGTTTCCCGCAAAAAACCTTTGCTTAAGCCGCCTTTGGTTTCCACCTCCCCTCTGTTATTTGGCTTTGAAGCCCAACCATCAAAGAGGGGGGGCTTGCTAGCCTATGCCTTGCTGGATTTCCTTTTCTTCCTTTTGAGGGTTTCCTCAAAATAGAGGGCCCCCCTTTCACCGAGTGCAAAGCGAGACCAAAAGGACACTTCAACCATTTTTTAGGGGGCCCATTGAAGCCACACCCGGGTCTCACTCGTTTAAAACCCTCCGCACACTTGAACCATTTTTCGTTTTTTAGTTATAAAAGCAATGAACCACCTTTTTGTTTCTTTCTCTCTCTCTCTCTCTCTCTTTGTCGTTTTTTGTTTTTTGGTAGTTGTTGTTGTTTCCCCCCCCTTTTTCCTGATGTTTGTTGTTGTTTTTTGTTTGTTTATTTATTTTTGTGTCGTTGCTTCTTATTGTTTCTTTTGTTTTGTGTTGTTATTGTTTTCTTGGTATTTTTGTTGTTTTTGTTTGTTTGTTACATATATATATATATATGTTTTGTTTTGTTTTTGGTTTACGTTGATCTTTCTCTATATGTTATGATTTTTGTTTTGTGATATTTATTTTGGTTTCTTTTTTTGCTTGTTTATTTTGTTGGTGCTTATGCTGTTGTTTTGTTTATTTTTGTAAGGGTTTTTGTTAAATACGATAGAATCCTATTATTTCTTTGCAGGGAGCTCTTTTTCAGGTAACCCCAAAATTGGTGGTTTGGATTGGTAGGGATTTGAATTCGATTTTGTAGATGGTAAATGGGCAACTTTCCCGGAACACGACCAAGCCCTGGTTTCTTCAACCAATGACCTTACGCAAGGTGTCCTTTTTGGTTGGTTTGCTTAAGAAATAGAGGGCCCTGGTTTAGATGGGGATTTTTCCAACCATGTTTAGGGGGCTTTTGGTTAAAAGCACTGAATCACTGATTCCAAAACGCTCCCCTTTGCCTAGGAGGGGCCCGGTTCAGTTGGTTCAACCGATGGCAAGCCACGAAGCCGCCCCGGCAGCGCCGACTCGCGCCTCGCTCTGGCTGAGGCGTGGCCACCGGGCCGCGGCGCGCGGCCTTCCAAGTCCCTATGCCAGGCGGCGCACACGCAGCTGCCCTTTTGCATCGAGGCAGGGCCCCAAAGCAAAAGAACGCACCGCAACGCACGCAAGAAACGAACGAAAGGCGTGTTGTGTCCGTGCAATTTTTGTGTTTTATAAGTTCAATTCTTGGTTTGGGTTGCTTCCATTTTGGTTTGTTCCCTTTGTTGGTTGTGTTGTTGCTGTCGTGAGTTTTTTGTTTGTTCTTTTTCTGTTGTGTTTGTTCATGTTGTTGGTTTGCTGGTTTTGCTGTCTGTTGTTGTGTTGTCGTTGTTTGTTGTTGATGTGTGTTGGTTCCTCCGTTTGTCAAAGATCATGAGGACACAGCATTGGGAGTGATGGAAGTGCCTGTTTGGTAGTTGTTTGTGTTGGTGTTGTTGCTTTGCGTTTGCTTCTCTTGGCATTTGATCGTTTCGTTTGCGGACAGCAACCGCTACGGGGGGTTGGCCCACAGCAGATTCCGCTCTTGGGCTTCTGGTTCCTTTTTGTGTTTGGGGAGGGGATCTGCTCGAACTGATGTAGATAATTTTAGGGGTCTCTGAATATGGCTCAGCTTGAATACTTTTGGGGCTAGCGGCCCCTGTCTGCTCCTGTGAGTTGATTCCTCCGAGCCGCATGTTCCGACGTAGAGACGGGAGTATTCGCACGGATTCCGGACCCCTTCTGGACCCTGCCCAGGGAACGGAAGTAATCCTAGGGGATCGCGTCAACTTCTCTATTATATCTTGGTGGCTCCCAGCCATCCGGTTCCTGAGCCTTTTAGCTTTTTAGTGTTTAGTGGTTGGATGTCCGTATTTAACCCACTAAAAGTTAGTCACTTTTTTTGGGGGGGTTCTGAGGACAGCCCTGTATTCATTTCTAGGAATCCTGGCTTCCAGGACTTTGGCGAGCATTTGGGGGGAACGGCTGGACACACTGGATGACGCTCGAAGAGAATGGAGAACCAACCCCTAGAATCAGCGACCTTGGTCTTGAGGGGTTGAGGCGGAAAAGGGGAAACCACCGGGGGAGAACCACCAGGGTGGGTTTGGCTGGGTCCATGAAGTGACCTGAATAACGATACCTCCAAAATAGAGCTTAAGAAGAAACAACCCTTCAAACGTAGCTTTCCGAACCTCTCCCAACCCTTTTTTTGGGGCCTGCTCCGAGCCGGGGACGAAGCGAAACCAACCAAAACTGTGAGGATTGCGAGCGCCGCACCGCTGCACAGCTGGCCTGGCTGCGGATGTACCCAAAGGTCGGCTGACAGCTGGAGTCGGCTGTCGCGCGTCTCAGAAAAGTCACTCCCTGAGTTTATGCAGAAACTCTGGGAAGAACGTTTCCGTTGCAAAAGACGCTTCACTGGTCTTGGCATGTTTTTTCGGCTTTTAGCTTTTTGGTTCTGTTCATTCTTCCTGCGGGGCTGCAAAAAGCAAAGCTTTTTGCTACCATACCAAGAATAGAGGTAGCAGACAAGTTCAGACTTTGGCCAAGCAACTCAGGAAGCGAGGTGTTTCAAGCCTCCAGCTCCACTTGGCAGTACTTAGGCTACCGTGTTAGATGTTCAATCCACTCGCAAAATCTGCGGTAGGCTGACTGCCATTACTCTTGTAATTGTAGTACAATGGTTCTGAAGTACTTGGTTGGTGAATCATTGTTCTGCCGATTGACGAGCGCGCATGAAAATACAATGAGAGCGCCATGATGTAGCTCTTTGACTTTGTTGCGTTTCAAGTTTTGTTGAACACGGGAGTTTGCATTTGCTGCGCGGGGAATCAGAGCCGTTAGGACCCACCTGGCTGTGGGTCAAAATAATGTACCCCCAGTGAACATCCCAATCCCCACTAAAATGGATTCTAAAATGGGTGGTGCACCTACCAACCAAAATGGGATCTCAAAACGGTTTTGACAACCAGCCACCTGAGAAAGGATCCAAGAAACTCTTCGAAGCCGTCAAGCCTGGCCAGGCTGGTGAAGCAAAAGAGCTGAACCCTGCCAAACCGGGGACCCAAGGAACCTGGAGGAAGCAGTTTCGTGCATTCCTCTTTTTTTACAAGCATCTTGCACTTGCAATGATTGGGGCATCCGTGCGCGCTGCTGCAGCTCCACATCGGATCAGGGTTGGCGGGAGGAGTGCAGGACAGCCATTTCCAGCTCCCAGATGGCAGGCTTCCACCCAGATGGCAGGCTGCGAACATATGACTACTTCCAGCACAGATGGATCGGCTATGGCAAAGAAGTCCGGCGGCTAAAAGATCCGACATGTCGATGGGCTCTGGTTCAGCAGGTCATCTGCAAAATGATTGGGATAAGTAGAGACATCGTTCTTTTCCGTGTTTGCTACTCAAGGGTGAAAGTAGAATGGTGGCATTCCCCTCAAATGTCGGTAAGCAAAGGTGCTGAATCCTAAATGATGGAGTTGCGCCATCTACGTTCAACGGGTTTTCACCCATCTGAGTATCCCACCAGCCCATGCTAAGGCCATTGTTGCACCACGCTGAACTCATGTAACGTTGACCCACTCTTTGCTACTACGGGGGGGCCTGAACAACATGGGTATGTGCCACAATGGGGGACTCCCCAAATGCAGGGGTTTCCTTCCGGTCTTCCTTCAAACCAGCCCCCAAAGGCGCACCTTCCAAGAACATATATATATATATATACACGAAGCGAAAATGGATGATGGAAAGGCGCACGCCACCTTGTTAGTATTGCGTTTTCACCGAGCGTTTTCTGGGCTTCCCTTTGAGAATCGCCTTGGAAGCACGAAAAAGGAAGAGTCATCATGGGCATTTTTTTCCACTTCGGCCTCGCAAGCGGCCCCTTTTCCAAAACCCATGGGGGTTTGTCTCAAGGGGAGTCGTTTGATGACCAAACCCCAAGGGTTCCAATTGAAGTGTCCCTCAGCCGCAGACATTTGTCGGACTAAAGCGGGGTGTGCACCAAGCTGGTAGGTGCGCACTCCCTGCTGTAGCCGGCCCGTGTGCTTCAAGTGTAAGGCGCGGGCTGGCAAAGGACCACTCGAGTGTGTGTGTGTGTGTGTTTGTTTCTTCTTTTTCTTCGTACCTTGAAAGCTAATAGGAGGAATACTGCCCGAACCACCTTTTGACGGCAAACTGATTCTTTTGATGCATTGTTTTGACATTCCCAAATAAAATTATCCAGCATTGGCTGTGGGATTCAGCATGTTTTAATGTCCAAGCTTGCGTTTTGGAGCACAATTTGCTCGCTTTGTGTTTTTCCACTTGCCCCTAAAGAGTCGGTAGTTCACCTAATCAAAAGCCAGCATGAATCTGAATGCTCGGTCTTGGAGGGGTGTTCCTGGGACATGTCAAGCCTTAGAGTGACACCTAGTCGTTTTTTGACCAGAACTTAGGCTGCCTGTTACGCCACTAGACTTCTATTGGGGCTAAGTATGGTAGGACATGACTTCTGGTCAGAAGCAGCCGTCGAAAAGTCGGGAAACGGTTTCGGCGGTTTGGATTCGGCGAATCTGTTCATCCATTCTTCTTTTCTGGAAAAGGGGGATCTGTGAACTTCCCCAGAATTAGCTCCCCTTTTTCAATTTTTGCTTTTTTGGGCAAAACATATAGTTTTTGTTGGGGTTCTAATTCCAGCCAAGTGAAAAGGTAAAAACTTGTCCGCTGGCGTCCATGCTCTCTTGGAGCTCGAGACCGCCGCCGAGTTTGATTTCGTGGCGGGAAGGTATCTGGTGCGAGGCCATGTTGCGCCCAGCAACAGCTCCACAAGGTCCTTGTCAAGACCCTCAACCTTTTTTTTGGTGGCTGCCCCACTAAAAATGGTCTTCCACAACAAGGGTTCCCTTTTTTCCCCAGGGTCACTGAACAACTGAGTCAATGACGAGGATTCAGTGGGTCCCACTGACCACCCTCGGCTCCAGGTGCAAGGCAGAAACAAGTTCACAAAACCATCAGCTCGAGTTGTTCAAGGCAGCCGGCCTGATATGGGTCAAGCGTCCAGTCTATAAGGCAATCCCAGCTGTCACATCCTGACTTCTTTTCAGTTTTTGCCTTATTTTGGGAGAGGGTTATTGTTTTTTTTTTGGGTTGTTCTTTTCCCCCAGATAGCTGAAAGCTATAGGGGTTCTAACTTCTAATAAAGTGGGCAAAGTGATTTGCGAGATTGATGGGCTGGTGCTAGGGGCGTGCGGTTTGGGGTGCTGGTGTAGGTGCTGATTGGGGTGCTGTTTGAGGTGCTGATGGCAGTGCGGGCGCATCTTTTCAAGATTGTCGGTAGGGTGCTAGGGGGCATACAGTTTGGGGTGCTTTTGCAGGTGCTGTTTTGGGGGGTGACGGTCCGCACGCATTTTTGCATCTTGACGGTAGGACGCAGGGGGGAATGCAGTTTGGGGTGCTGGTGCTGATGGTGCTGTGGGACGCAGTTTGTGGGGAGCTGTTTGAGGTGCTGGGGACGGTGCGGGCGCATTTTTGCGATATTGATGCTCACGTGCGATCGGGCATGCAGCTGACGGTGCAGGCGCATGTTTGCGTCTTGACGGTAGGGTGCAAGGGGGCATGCAGCTTCGGTGGTGGTTTGGGATTCCGTTTGGGGTGCTGGTTGATTTTCGCAAGATTGACGGCTGGGTGTCTTGGGGGGTGCTGTTTGGGGTGCTCTTCAAGGGTGATGGTGCGAGCGTATTTTTGCTCGATTGACGGCCGGGTTTTGCTTGGGGCGTTCTTCGGGGGGGTGCTTTTGGAGGTGCTGGTGTGCAAGCGCTGCTATTTGGGGTCTATGCTGGTGTAATTAGGTTTTGGGGATGGACTTTGGGGAATCCCTTAGGGCTGGTTTTGTTCTGGGAGTTTGTGGGGTTGTTTTTATTTTTTGGGCGATCCTTCGAGGCTGTTGTGTTGTGTTGTTTTCTTTTTTCTGTCTTCTTCCTTTCTTTTTTGGGGTGGGGTGGGGAATTTGAGACCCTGCCCCCGAAAGCGGCGGGTGGGGGCAGGTTTTTGGGGAACACTTGAAGACATTGGATCCAACCATGCTGGGAACAACCGCCAAGTTTGAGCGGAATGCCGAGGACAGCACTGACCAGCTGAATTACACACGCTTATCCTATCAGAGTATCAGAATGGCAAAAGTTGGTTTTAAAGTATCCCCCACCACCCCATTCAAAGTATTTGGGCCCCATAAAGGAGGTGGGGATGGTGGTCAAACTTTGGGCCCCTTGGTAATGAGGAGCCTCGAGCCGGCCACATTGACCAGTCCCCTTAGCTAATACGTCCATTTCCCTTCAACCCACGCAGATATCCTAGAACCAAAGGGAAGCATCGCCGGATACCTACTCTAGTGGTTGTGCCTGGGATCCTGATTTTTGTTCTTTTCTTTCGGATAACCAAGGGAACAACCCTAAAACCAAAAGGACAAATCGCCGGTTGCTCTTGTTCTTGGGACCCTAATTTGCCTTTGGGTAACCAAGGGGAACAACCCTAGAACCAAGAGGAAACAAAACGCCGGTTTCGTTTCTCTACTGTAGTTTTGCCTGGGATCCTGTTTTTTTTGGATAACCAAGAAAACAACCCTAAAACCACAAGGAAAACCTCGCTGGTGACCTACTCATTTTGGTTGTGCCTGGGATTTTCCAGGTGCGCGGCTGGCATCAGCACGTCACTTGCGAGGCGTGACGGGTGACGGGGCCGTCCGGACGGACGGGAGGCCAACGAGCTCGCCTGGTACCCGGTGCACCCACGGGGAAACATGGCCTAACCTGTAGAAACAGTTCTGGCCAACAGCTCCATTTGCTTTGGGCAAGTGGCTTTTTAAAGTGGCAGGGTTTTTCAACCTACTTCTGAAGTAATGAAGTTACAACCATACTTAGAACTGGGAAACTAGGGTTGGACTATGCCATCACCTGCTTGCCAAGCACGGAGAGATGCATGACTGGATGCGAAAGTGGGTTCATGGCGTGTAACGATGCCGCGGGAAACCAAGACGTAAACCACTTGCTGGGGATAGCAGTTGCAGGGCTGCTCCGGACCTCATGATCAAAACCTGTTGTGGGATGTTGGCAAAAGGCTCCCCTGTGGTTTACCAAAAAGCATTGGTTGCCAACTGTTTTTGGGGGCATGTACGTTTATCATAGCATGTTTGATTATTGCCATGGCCAATGCGCCATTTGGCTCAAGCTTTTCAACCCGGCAAACATAATTGCTGTTCCCGGCGCCATTACTTCACGGCACGGCCGGACATCCGCTAGCTGGAAAAGCGGCGGCTGCACCTGGTCGTGGTGTCGCTCTTTGGCGGGGGCAGGTCAAGGACTGTTTGGGGTTGGTGTGTGCATTGTTTGCTCGCTTGCTCGCTTTGCTTTGCTTGCTCGCCTGCGTTGGTGCTGCTGCTCGTGCGCTTGCTGCGCTGCTTGCCCTTGCTGGGTTCTTTCTTCTGTTTGTTAAACTGGCACCCCTTTTTGGTTCGTGTTTGTGCCGGCCGAGGGCAACCGCTTTGCCCTTGGGACCGGGGGGATAAGGTGGTCTCTTCTTGTTGGTGGGTTAGGGCCTGTCTTATCCATCCCGAAACTCTGTTTCAAACCCTTTCGCAGGTTATCAGCCGTAGGATTCGTCCTCGGTTGGCACCGCGAACCCCATTTAATAACAACCCTGCAGGCGCCGTTTTCCATAGGCTACTGTAGGACCCATGGCGGGAATCACCGAGGATGGACCTCATGTGGTAACCGATGAGTGGGTTCTCGGCCAGGCCGGAATCTTGGACGTTGTGAATGACGACCAAGTGCCCGGACAGCCGATGTTTTCCGGTCCTGACTTTTTGTCGGACCACACTTTTTCAGAAGCAATGCCTTCAGGAAGATCCAGTGCTACTCGCACTGATGAGCTATCGTCTAATGCCTCAAGAGCTAATCGCTCTCAGGGTCATGGGGCTAATCGTCCTGACCATGATGATTCCGTCTCAGGACGTGATGATGACGAGCCCGGTATTGCACCTGGAGCTCAATCCTCATCTTTCCCGGAGCTGATGAATATTGGTCAGTCCGAGTTTCGTGACTCTCGAAGTAGCAGTAGACCTGTGCCAACCAGTAGTATAGTTTTTCAAGCGCTCGGTAATCCCGAACCTGGTACATCCAGTGGAGTTGCATTTGACGTTCATCTGCCGACCGAATCCGGTGGGCTCGATTGGAGAGCCTCATGGCCCAACGACGGAAACATTTTTGGTATGGATTTTGCCGCATGGATGCCAGGGCCACCTGCCCCGTCATCTTTCCCGCATTTCCAAAGCCCAAAACGGGCTGCTGGAGTTTAATAACTATTCACGTAACCGCCGGACTTGCAACGGCTGATTTACAGCCAGAATGCCAGGCCGGCGTCGCTGTGAAACCTGACGCGAGGAATATTAAAACTTTTCCTTGCGACTTTGGTGAGTTGGAGAGCCCAGGAGCGAATATCAGAGATAAGATTGATTTATCCAGTTCAAATTCCTAAGCAAACGACAAGGTCAAATTACTGATCGTGATAGCGCTGGGATGGATCGAAAACCGTCGACAGTGGGTAAACCCTGGGCACGCTGATCTATGGGCGTTGCTGATCGTGGTGATCTGTGCCGCTGATCATTAGGAGATCCGCGAACGCTGGATATCGCGATTAACGCGGTTGATGGATCGGAAGATCCTGAGGAGGAAATCCAATAGTCGAAAACCAATGGCCAAGCTCACTTACCCAACGCGGCTTTCCTTTTTTCGCTTATTGATAAATAATAAGACGGAGCTGATGTTCCGATTGAATCTGAGTCCATGATGGCATCAAGTTCCAATCACAACAACACCGTCAGCAGCGCCACCGATGTTGAATCGATGTCTGAGTCTAGAGCGTCCAATGCGACTGATTTGCATGACGTTGTCATTGCTGATATGAAGCCTGAAGTTCCTATGCGGAATGATAGGCCGGTAGTTCCCAAATTGTTTGTGACAAAGGGTCTAGGCATGCCACAGCCATCAGCTGTTCGTGATGCCAGAAGATCTGCACCGTATCAGAGTCAGTCTCCGAATCGGAGCGAATTCCCACGGCCATCAACGGCGGTACAAGATGATTTCAGGACACCTTCGAGATCTAATCCGATCATGGTTGATTTGTCCACCCCTCGAGATCGCGGATCAGGATTTGGTCCTGCGAGTGAGGAGCAACCCAACGAGGTTGCTGATCTTGTAACAGCCCTTGAAAGAGGAAGAGTGGACTCTTCGGTAAGTGCGATCATTCATCGCCTGGTTGCTAAGGTCGAAGACCTAGGGCGTAGGAATGATAGAAGTGATCAATGCATCAAGCAGCTCTCCACTGAGGTTAACTCGTGGAGGGCCAAATACGACCAATGCGTCCATGTGAACAGCACGTGTACGCAGGCTGCGAACGCGGCCATGCAGCTGTCACAAGGGACTAAGGACATCGTGACCGAGCTTGGCCAACGCGTCAAGATCGTTTCCAATCGCATGATAAGCATAGGCGATGCCCTAAATGAGCGAGCCAGCTATGATGATGTTGCTCGCTCCATCACCCAGGTTCAAACTGTTTTTGAATCTCTTTCTGATCGAGTAACCGGGCTTATAGCTCGTGTTGATATGATCGAAAGATCTCTAGTGGAGAGTCAATCCAACCATCCTGCGATTGGTGGAGTAAACCTCAAAATCGAGGACCTGTCCACTAGGGTATGTCAGATTGATAGGATGATGCAAGATGTCGAACAACGCTGGACCAACAATAGGGACGGCATAAAGTGGGTTAAAGACCAACTTTATGATTGAGATGAAGTCAAGGGACTGCAAATCCTACACGGACAAGCAGAATACTCATAACATGGCTGTTTCGACTACGCTCAACAGTAAGCTCGAGCAAATGCTCGAGGTGCTGGGTAATACGGCCCAGAGAATTAACTCCCTCGAGTCAAGGCACTCGAACCAGGCCTCAAGTAGTGGATTGAACGATCACACAGGAGGAAGGCGAGCCGCGTCCCGTACTCCGGATAAGCGGCCACCTCCACCTGGCCCTCCTGACGGTGATCCTCCACCACCTCCTCCTCCAGATTGGCAAAGCCCAGGAGGAGGGGGGAAGAAGAGTGCTGCCGGTGGGAACCCTGGCAACCCTGGTAAAACCAGATGTAAATTTGTAGGTGATGGGTATAATCATCTCGTGGCTGAGTTTCACTGCAAGGGATGCAGAGGTGATATTTGTGAATATTGTTTCTCATTTAAAGAGAACCTGTGTGAAGAATGTTCCCGTAACGGACCCCGATGCGGAGTCTGTAGGGAAAGCTCGTTCCTGACCAAGGGAATTGAGTGTCAATTTTGTAAGACCTACTACTGCACCAGACATTCTGCTGGGCAGGATGACTACAGGAGATTTGGATTTGTCCAGGGTCCCTGTTGTCTTGCGTGCCTAAGGGACGAAACTAGGAGAAGAAGGGATCCCGATGGTAACCGTGTCAGGAATAGGTCGCCTGGGGGCGTACCTGAGGCGAACCCGACGCGGTCGTTCTCGCCGCCTCTGCGGCCACCCGTTGACAGATTCCGTGACACCCCAACTGGGGGTCAACCCAACGCGGCTGACCTTCAGAGTCCTCCGAAGGCTACGCAACCCGTGCCCCTGGATAAACGTGAAACCGGATATTATCCAGGATTTGATCCCAACGGTACGAGGCCGAAGGATCCTTCAGGCCTTGAGCCGCCGATCATGCGTGGCCCCGATCCTCCTGACAAGAAATGTCGGATGTGCGATCGGGATATTCTTGATCCCAGCAAAATTGAGGAATGTAAGATATGCATGAAAAGGGCATGTGAGATTTGCATTCCGAAGGCTACTCGCCTTTGTCCTGTATGTGCATTGTCAATCGGTAGTTCTCAGGTTCCACAGCATCTCTTCGGAACTGGTGGCGGCGGGTACGGTAGCCACCATGATCCGAACTGTACAGCTGCGACTAAGTGCATTCCCATAGACCTCCCGCCAGAGCCCGACGCGGCTGGGCTGAGGGTATGGATAGCCAATATGAAGGAAGCTGTTAGCAATGCCTACAGCTATGATGGACTGTACGTCATCAATTGGCTAACTGAAGTCGAGAAGGCAAAGACCTTTGATGAACTGGATGGGGAATGTAAGTACCACATCCTTGAAGCCAGGTTCAATGCAGCCATCCGGAAGTGCATCAAGACTGTTGCAATTATCGATAAGATTAATCGTCTCACCGAAGCCGCTCAACGCTCCAACAATCGCATCAAGAGTAGGCAGATCCTGTGGCTCTTATACGACCACTTAAGGACTGCGAATATCGGAGAGCAATCATTTAGGATAATTGAGCTCTCAAACTTGCGATGCAGTGTTTCATCTTTCTATACTGAAGAGGAGCGACTTGAAAGGTTCATCGCGAAGTGGGATCACATCCTTGCGGGTCTCGATGAACCGCTGACCGAACAGGTAAAGCGGTCGCTATTCAGTGAGAAGGTTAGACACCTCAACTGTTTGGCTCATGATATCAGGGAATGGGATAGGAACATATCCAACCCTGATGTTTGTAGCTATGAATGGCTTCGTGCTCGTTGCAAGAACGAAATTGACCGCTGGAGGGTTCGTAAGAATCAGGTCAATATGCACAAAGACTTTTACGAACGATCTCAGTCCAGGGAGAGAGCCCAGAAACCTGGCGCTCCTGGTCCTCCCGTTAGGAGACGATCTCCGTTTGGAGACTCCCATAGGCCTAATCGGCCCCCTAGTGATCCGAGGAAGAGGACCGGTAATACCCCTAGTCCTCATCGAAGGGACAGGTATTCTCCCAGGAATAGGGAGCAGGACAAGCGGCGTACGCCTAGCCCTAGGGGCGAGCCCCCAAGGAGGCCCAGGTCTACGTCGCCCGGCGCTCCTGCGATTGATGCATGTAGGGACTTCGCGCGTGGATACTGTTCGCGCGGGCAAGAGTGCAAATTCGCACACACAAGAACGGGGAGTTCTGATGCTAAACGCAAGGAGCGTCCTCCCCTGATTCCAGGGTATTGCGCCCAATGGGTTGCATATGGAAAGTGCATGAGGGATAAGTGTGATTACAAGCATGCAAAGCCACCTGAGCATTTGCTGAAGGAAGCAAAGCAACACACTGCGGCCCCAGCGACCGAGTCTGCCGATGCGCAACCCGAGTCTGCTGAACCTACTACCACTGCTGACGACAGGACGTATAGTCCTGCCCCTGATCTGTCAGCGGGTTTTTGAGAGGGGCGGGCCGTCACCCTCAGGCTATTGGGCTTGTTGCCTGCCCTGTTCATCCCATAGCCAAGGCATTTGAAGAGTATAGAGCTCGTTTTCAACGCCCTGAAGGGACGATGGAGTGGTCAGTGACCACTATTGGCGCTCGTACACTGCAAGGTACGTGTCCGGGCGGCCCGAATATCAGAGCTGTAATTCGCAGACGAACGATTCGTCTCTCGGACAACGCTCTGATTGATGATGTCGATTTGAGTGTACCGACTCGTAAATCCGTTTTATTCAGACGGATTCCTGGGCCAATTGACATTAGGACGGATTTCTATTACCTGCCCGGTAAGTGCGGCCAGTATAACTCTGAGCTCGCGAAGGCAGTGAGGATTAAGCTCACTGCTCGCAGGCTGAGTTTCAATGACAATGCTGAAATTCAGCAAGTTGAGAATATAAGGACACGTGACGAGCCTAGGCTGATCATGAATCGGCGGTCGCATTCTCACCCCATTCACCCGGATAGGTTGCGCCATCCTCCCGAGGTGATTGCGATGTCCGAAGAAAATGCTAGAATCCTAGCTGCCACTACTAGACAGATTGTACAGTTGCAATTAGGTGAGTATGTGCCTGATAATAGGTGGGCTCGTCGCCCTCGAATGATCAGGGAAAATGTTCCTGATCAGATGCCTGCTATGCCTGGCCCACAAATCGAAATCCGGTGGCTTGCTGACACTGGGTGTCCTTTCGACTTGGTTGGGATGCATGACATTCCAGCGCAGGATCATCGCCACATCAAGAATGGGCGAACCCAACATTCCTTGCAAACCGCCAATGGTGTTGCAGGGACTCAAGGTAGAGTTGATGCAACTGTTGAGTCACTTGACGAGGATATTGAGGCCTTCGTCATGGGTAATACACCCTCGATTGTATCGATAGGGCGTAGGTGCGTGGATTTCGGATACAGTTTCCGGTGGGATGCTTTTGAGACGCCTGTTCTCATCTGCCCATCCGGGAGAACTGTTAGGCTCGACGTTATAAACAACGTCCCATACCTGCCCAAAGGGCCGGTTATGTTTGGAGCCCCGAACTTAGATGCATGCCCTGCGATACCGGCAATGCCCGGCCCAGTAATTGCCATGAACGATTCACTGTACCCTGCAGCTCCCTCTGAGGCCGACGCGCCTGACGAGGGGGGTGAAGTTGTTGAAATCAAACACCCTGAGGGCTACAGGACTGAGGCCCAGTTACGTGCTGAAGCTAAAACGCTTCAACACATGATGTCACATTTGCCAAAGAATCCTTTTTGCCCACATTGCCAACGCGCAAAGATGGAAAACGTGCGTTTGCACCGCCGGGGCGGTGCCGACGCGCATGAATGCACGAAATTCGGTGATATTGTCACTGTTGACACGATGGTGTTACACGGTTTAAAGGACCGTGGTGTGAATGGTGAAACGGACGCAGTCGTATTTTACGATCTTGCGACCAAGTACATAGATGTACTCCCTGTTTTTAGTCGTTCTGTACCTAATACGGTAGAAGCCTTTCACAAGTTTGTGGGTCCCGAACCCAAGATTGGTCTGTTATATTCGGACCAAGCCAGAGAGTTTCTTGCGGCTACTCGCCGAATGGCTTGGGTGCATCACATGTCCACACCCGGAATGCCAAAGACGAATGGCATCATTGAAAACAAAGTGAAGCTAGTCCTGCATGGAGCAAGAGTACTCCTCAGACAAGCCGGCTTATCGCCCAAATGGTGGCCATTTGCCGTTCGCGCATTTTGCGCGGCCAGAAATCTCGAAAATCGAGGTGAAGGAACCGCATGGGGAAAGAGAAACAATGACAGGGATTTTCCCGGTCAATTCATCCCATTCGGATGTCTTGTTGATTTCAAGCCAATCGCGCCAAAACCGCGTAGGCTCGAAAAGGGGGGGCTCAAAAACGCCTCCGAACGGGACGAACATCACAAAGCTGATGAAGTTCCTACAAAAGATCACTGGATCTTCGATGAAGAATCTGGCAAACTCGTCAGAGTGCATGTTGAACCAAGGACTAAGCTATTCAAAGCTGACAGCGTTGATGCTCCAATCGAGCATATTCGTCTCACTGCTGACCGTGATACATGGGTTCAGTATGATGAGGAAATGGAGAAATGATACACTCCGTAGACTGGAGATACGGCCCAGATTCCACCAATGAGCTAAAAGCCCCGTGGACTGGCGAGACGTATTTTACTGTAAAACCAAAAGAATTTGACCCTCTCGAGGACTCCGATTATGAGCCCGAAGGAGATGATGAACTAGCTGATGATTCAGGGCCGTCCGATCACGGAGAGGACGAGTACAGTAACGTGCCCGCTATGCCGGCACAGAAGATTGACCCAGCATCTAAAGCGCCCAAATTCGGGCCAGTGT
>CAUJNA010000232.1:236313-288017 GCA_963377175.1 Effrenium voratum | reverse complement strand
TTCAAGCCGCTAGGCAGAGAGGATGCGCATCCTCGTGTCCGGCAGCTTATGCTGGATCGCTTGGCCCAGCCGCAATTCTGGAACGCGGCTCTCACCATAGCTACCAGACAGCACGCTCAGCTCCTTCAAATGCATGACACCCTTGAGGAGCTGGAGACAGGTACTGAGTCCCTCGCCACGGGGGAACAGGTAGCACAATGGTTAGGCGATTGGCCTCTGCATAGGCTGAAAGTTCATATCCCAGTCGCAGCTATGGCGTATCTTTGTGACACCGACACCGCTGCCTCGGCCAGTGGAGGCGGAGTGGCGCTCAAAGGTACGATCCAGGCCTCCAGTGCGGTTTGTCATGGCAGGCGGACTGAAAGCGGGTTACACACCGCCTGTCTTCCAGGACGTGGAGCCCCACCGCCACCTTCTTCTGCAACAGCTTAGAAGTCGGCAGGCCTTCCCCTTTGACTGCCAAGACTACTGCGGCCTGGTGGGGGCCCTCGAACCTAGTGTAATCCGGACGGATATGTGGATCCCGTTCCCTGCCGCAGGCCAGTCCTTTGCGGACTTTGCGCGTAGGGCACATGTCTCTTCCCACCGTTGGAGGTCTGCCGTTCTTGCAACCCCGCCCGTGCTTGATGCCGATACCGCGGAGATAATACTTCCGCCGGTTGATGCCTTTCAAGTTCAGGCCTCGGGCATGACACTGCAGGAGCTCCGCAGCAAGGGAACTAAAACTTCCAGGAGTGTGGACGATTTCTTGGACGCGCCATCGCTTGGTGCTTTCAATGCGCTCACCAACACAGTCCGCAGCACGTTGCGCCTCCATTAATGGGACGCACGGATTTGGTCGCCACCTCCCCGCTAATCGCCCACCGATCTGCCTAGGCAGCTCGTGCGTGCCATGGTGGGTCATGGCGACCCGGTGCATCCTTAAAACTATCACCCCATGCCATTCTCTCCTGCATCACCACTTCGGTACATTTCCTTGTGCTGCATGAGGCGGGAGCTTCCAAGTGTATTGGGCATTGCCCAATCTCGTGGTTCTCCCTGTCGTTCTTCGTGCCAGCGGCACTGCACACTCGCATTATTGCCTGGTGAATTGTTCGGTACTTCCACACTTGGCCCACCCTGCGGTGCCACAATCCGGTGAGACATGCATAGAAGTGTGCACCCTAAATCCTAATACCCTACTCAGTAATCCCGCTGCCTATTGCTCGCTCTGCATGACAGAGTGTGCACGCGTTTCTTCCGACAACCTATCTCGCAGCAGGATGTAGAGGGAGGTGCCCCCTTTTCATTCATGAGCGTAGCGGTTATTGGGCCCTCCCCCCGTTGTCGCCTGGCCTCTTGGCCGCTCGTTGTTTGGTTGCCAGGCGACACCTTCCATGACGACTATTGTCGTCACTTTGGTGCATTTCCTTTGTGGCCTGAGGTGGGAGCTTCCAAGTGTATTGGGCACTGCCCAATCTCGTGGTTCTCCCAGCCGCTCTTGGTGCCAGCGGCACTGCACACTCGCATTGTTGCTTGGTGACTGGTTCTGTGCTACTACACTTGGCCCACCCTGCAGTGCCATAATCTGGTAAGACATGCATTGAAGCGCACCCCAAACCCTAACACCCTACTTAGTTATCCCGCTGGAATACTGCTCGCGCTCTGCAACACAGAGTGTTTGTGCATCAACCCATAGACCAACATGCCGATGTAAGGTTGCAGATTGGAGGCTCCTCTCTCCCTTCAATGAGCCCTGAGGTCCTTGATGTGCTTTGCTTGGCAAGGCCTTCTGGCCTCTTACCCGCTCGCCTGTTTTATGCTCCTAGGCGTGACACCCCCTTTGGACGGTCGTAGTCCTAGCTTAAAACATTCCTGGAAAGATGTGTGCCTCAGGTGGCCCTATGGCGGGTGCTTTTGCTTCTCGCTGAATATGCACCCACCTAAGTTTGAGCCGCCCTCAAATCTGTGACTAATCTCCATGCCTATAGGCATCATACCTGCACTTGAATGGTCGCTACTCCGCTAGGTACGCTCTTGCGACAGACATGGTGCCTAGTCGGGTTTGCCATGCTCACGTACACTGTGGCAGGGATTCCCCTGTCAGTGGTGCGAACGTGACGCCTACGCAATGGGACAGAGTGCCTCTGGTGTATTTGGTACTGCCAGATCTCCTTGGGCTTCTGCTTCCCGCTTGTGCATTTTGCCACGGTGTACCTACGCACTTGTAAAAATGCTTCAGCGCTTGGCTCCCATCCTCACTATCGGTTGGGATCATCGCTGTCCCTGCGGAAATTGCGTAGCATATAGTGCAAACTTGATGGGGCATTGCACGCTCACCCCTTGTCTTGTGTTGTCTTTTTTTGTTGTTTTTTATGTTTTTTTTTGTTTTTTTGTCTTTTTTTTTTTTTTTTTTTTTTTTTTTGTTTTTGTTTATTTTTTTTTTTTTTTTATTGTTTTTTTTTTGTTTTTTTTTGATTTCTTTTTTGTTTTTTTTTAATTTTTGTCTTTTTTGTTTTTTTATTTCTTTGGTTTGTGATGCATGCTTTGAGAGCCAGCCTGCTGTGACGCCCGTCACACCTGCCTGGCCATAGCAACTCCGCTCGATGTCAGTGTGAGGGTAATTCATTGCACGGCCTCTTTCTGCCTCTGTGCTCCGGGTGATGCCTGTGCACAATTTAATTTACTGCACGCTCGCCTTTTGCTGGCCCTTGCTTGGCCCTTTTTGCCTTCCTCTTCCGTGTGTTGCTTTGCCACATTTTTGGAACATTGCGCTCGTTGCTCCAGCCGTGTGGCCACGTGTGGGGGTTAACGATGCGCAAATGTGCCCCCTGCGGTCTGGAGCGCGCATGTTCCCATTTTTAATGTGCTCATGCTTCACAAGCCTAGCTCCTCGGTGTAGTCAGTGTCTTCTGGAACTATGTTCCACGCTCTCCCTTTTAATTGCCGCGTTGGCTCGTCTCTTTCCGTTCTGCTCGGCTGGGGAATGGTTTTTCGTTTGGTTCCGTGTTGTGTTGCTTCGTGGTCTGCCGCGTTGTGTTTTCGGTCCTTTCCTTTGTTTGGCTCATTTCACCAGCACTTTGTCCCTCTCGGTCTCACCCGTCTCACTTTCGATGATTGTATAGTCGTTCTCGTGACCGATGGCTTAATGCCCCAAGGCGCGCGTGTGACAAAAAGAAGGTTTCGCTGGCCGCGATGCTGGACGGATGGGCAGGGGGAAGGGGGCGTTGGCCAGCCTGTTGCGCCTGCAGCGCACCACGTCCACGCCGACGTACAGCGCGTCTTTGTGGCACGCCTGCGCCTCAAAAACCATAAAAGGCAGCTTGGGGCTCCGGGCGTACTCCATGACTCCGGGGGCCACGCGGCTCTGGGCGTCTGCCGCTGGGACCACATTGTGTTGGGCATCTCCGCGCGGAGCCACGTGGACGCGGCGACGCTGCGGCGCGCGCTGGAGCGCATGGACGCCGCGTGGCAGGGCGAGGAGCACATGGCCAAGCTCAGCGTGAACGCGATGATAGGCCTGTGGGCGCGCAGCACGGAGGGGGTCTACAGCGTGCGCAGCAGCAGCAGCGAGCTGGACGGCGCGGGCGCGGACTTCTCTCAGGCCTTCGCCTACGAGGGGGGCATGGTGGGGGACTTCGTCTACGCCAGGAGGCTGCTGAGCAACGGCACCTACCGCCCCATCCATGACGCGGTCCTGGGCTTTGAGCACTGCATGGTGGCCAAGGCCCGGCGCATCCTGGACGCGCCGCCGCGCTACCTCGCGCAGGTGAAGACGGACTGCGTGCTGACGCAGCGGCTGCCGAAGCGCTTCGCGGAGCGGCTGCGGGCGCTGGAGGCGCTGCGCCACCCGGACGGCACGCCGGTCTACCGCGTGGAAGAGACGAGGCCGTTGCTGGGCAGCAGCCGGGCGCCGCGCATGGAGGCGGAGCGCCCCAAACAACGGAGGTGGAACGGGGTGGACGACCCTGTAAGCCACTGCCTGGCGGGCAACTCCCTGCTGCTCACGGGCCTGCCGGGCACCGGAAAGACGCACCTGGCCCGGACTATTGTAGCGAGGCTGCGAGAGCAGGGCGCGGCGGTGCACCTGGTTTCCAAGACGCACTGCTCCGCGCAGAACCTGGGCCTGGGGGCGCAGACGGCCGACCACTGGGTGCGCAGGTACGTGCGCGGGGGCAGCGCGCAAAAGCTGGACTGGCTGGTGGTGGAGGAGATCACGCAGCTGGACATGGCGCTCTGGGCGGACCTGGCCTGCGTGGGGCTGAACGCCGACGTGAAGTTCCTGCTGGGAGACTTCCGGCAGTTGCCGGCCGTGCTGGACTCCTGGGCCGGGCGGCCCATCAGCGCGCCGTTGGAGCACAGCCAACTCATCCGCGACCTGGCCGGCGGGCACAGGCACGAGCTCACGGAGAACATTTTTTTTTTTCACCCTGCCGCCTTGAGCCTAGTGGCATCGGTCGGCTAACTTGAGACTTATCCGTGTACCAGGGTGGAATCGAACCCCGGCGACTAAGACCAACGTCTTTACCATCTCACCACGGCGTCGTCTACACGAGCTCACGGAGAACATGCGCTCCGACCCCGGCATCTTCAACTTCGTGAAGTGGCTGCGGGTCGGCGAGGAGGCGTGCCCCATGCTGGAGCAGGCCAAGGCGAGGCTGAAGGAGCTCTACCCCTCCAAGCCCGGGTGGCCGGACACCACGCTGGTCATCAGCCACAGCAAGCGCATGGCCGTCAACGCAGCGGCGAACCGGGCCCTGGCGCCGGAGGCCTCAAAGCTCTTAGAGTTGGAGACACAAGTCATCCACATAGATTTGGGTTGCTACGAATCGGTACCAACCAATGGGTGTAGCCAAACTGCGCCCCAAAACAGCCCGCAGAGCATGAGGGTGTGGCCGGGGCTGCGCCTCATGGGGGCCGGCGGAAAGATACCCAAGGGCGTCTTTGTGGCCGTGGCGGAAGTGGAGCCGGACGGAGTGAGGCTGGACAACGGCATGCTGCTGAAGAACCAGGAGCTGCTGCGGGCCACCCGGCCGAGCCACGCAGTGACCTACGCCAGCTGCCAGGGCCTCACCCTCCACAACCGCGTCCGCCTGGACCTGGAGTCCTGCCACCTCACGCTGCGCCACCTGTTCGTGGGCGCCTCGCGGGCCACGAGCTCCGAGCTGCTGGAGGCCTAGAACGGGCAGCACGGCGCCTCCAGGGGCTCCAGCATGAGGTGGCGCACCTCGAAGAGCACGCCCCACTGCCTGCCCATCAGCCACACGTGCCGGGCCTCCACAAGCGCGCGGCCCCTGCGGGGCGCGAACTCCGCGGGGCGCGGCACGCGGTTGCCGGCGGAGTCCCAGAAGAGGCAGCGCTCCAAGTCCATCTTGCACTTCACGTGCTTGCCCTTGGCGCTCACCTTGACGGCGCGCTGCGGCTGGCTCTCAAGCTCGGTGCGGGCGGCCCCCGGAAAGGGCTTCTGGAAGATGATCATGTTGTCGATGACGCCCTGCTCCACCTCCTCCGTCCACAGCTCCAGGTCGGTGTTGCTCGCAAAGCACACGCCCACCCTCTTGGCCCCGTCGTCCTGGAAGTTGCTGGGCTCCCACAGCGCCTCCACGTCCACCTTGCGCACCAGCGCGCCCTGATGGGAGTCCTCTATGGACATGAATCTCCCCCCCTTGGCATTGGTCTGAACGTCCAGCCCGAGTGCAAGCTTCATTGCGAAGTTCGGCTTTTTATCTCGCGGAGAAAAAATCCGGTCCGATGAACGTGCGAGTTTTCATCGTCGCAGTGGCGGTGATCTTGCTCTTTAAAAATGCCGAGACTCCTGGAGCTTTTCTGCGGCACCAAGTCGGTGGGCAGGGCCTTCGAGGCGGCGGGCTGGGAGGTCGTCTCCCTGGACTTCGTGTCGAAATTTGAGCCCACCATCCTGTGCGACATCCGGAGCTGGGACTACACTACGTTTCCGCCGGGGCACTTCGACATGGTTTGGGCCAGCCCGGTCTGCACGGAATACAGCCGCGCGCTGACGACGCGCCCGCGGCGGCTCCTGGAGGGCGACGCGCTGGTGCTCAGCGCCCTTGAGATCATTGCGCACTTTGTCCCCTTGATGTGGGTCATAGAGAACCCGGCCACCGGGCTGCTGAAGACCCGGCCGTTCATGGAGCGTCTGCCCTGGGTGGACGTGACCTACTGCATGTACGGGGCTCTGTACAGGAAGCAGACCCGACTGTGGACCAACATGCGCTGGAGACCGAGCCGAGGGCTGTGCAGGAGCGGCAGCCGCTGCGAGGCGTGGCAGGACGGCAGGCACCTCCGGGCCGCGCAGCGGGGGCCGCGGCTGATGGAGGGGCAGTACGAGAGGGTCAGCCAATCACGCGAGCTGCTCTACAGCGTTCCTGCTGCACTGTGCGAGGAGATTGCGCGCGCGGCCACGGAGGAGCTTGCGGAGCGGCTGAGCATTCCGGACTAGGCTTCCTCTGGGCGGTGCCACTAAACACCAAAAATGGCGAAGAGGGGCACCCCCTTCGCATTCAAAAAGCGGTGTCACTAAACACCAAAAATGGTGAAGAGGGACACCGGGCCCTTTTTTTGCCGTTTTTGCTCAACTTCAAAAGCGGTGTCACGCTGCATTAAAAATGAAGCAGAGGGACACCGGGCCTTTTTTTTTGTCATTTTTGCGGCGCATTCAAAAGCGGTGCCACTCTGCATCAAAAATGAAGCAGAGCGGCGCCGGGCCTTTTTTTAGTCAAGCACAGAGACGCCCGTGCCGGAGAGCGTCACCAGCTGGTAGGCCACCAAATGAACAGGTCCGTCATCGTGCCGTCCAGGCCCTTGAAGGTGAACCGGGCAAGGTCGCCCGAGCGGGTGCTGACACCACTCAGCGGCATCTTGGGCACGCGCTCGGTGGGAAAGCCGGCAATGAAGCTGTGGCGCAGGAAGCCCACGCGGCCGATGTCGATGTTGCGCACCGTGTCGTCGTAAGTACCCGCGAGGACCGAGAGGAAGTGGAAGTGCTCCGAGGCTCCCTTCATGGGGTTGTGAGGGTACTGCAGGCTGCCCAGCTGCATCTGAGACTCCAGGAGGCTGTCCTCCTGCCTCGCCGCGCCGATGGGGGCCACGTCCTGCCCGGGTTGGCCAGCAAGTGGATCTTGGAGCCCGCGTCGTTGTCCCAAAAAGTCACAAACGCGCCCATGAGTTTCGTGAAGGCGCGCGCCACGGTGACGTTGTGCTCCGCCACGCCGTTCGGGACGCTGGACTGCTGCGTGTGCACCGTGGGGCTAGCTGAACACCAGGGACCTTCCTGAGAGGAGCACGCGGTTGAAGGACTCCACCAGCGCAGAGTCCAGGACGACCTGGGAGGCCAGAACTCGGACGTTCTGGATCTCAAGCTCAGCGTGGCCCCCGCCGGGTGCGCCCCGGCGTTCTCGGACCACAGCGCAGTTGTGGCGTCCGCAAACTCAATTTCTATCACCAGGTTCAGCTGCGGCGGCAGCATCTTCCCGCAGCGCAGGATGCCCACCATGGTGGGGCGCAGCAGCACGTCCGCGTAGCCGCCCTGGTGCACCGCGCGGGCGATGCGCGGGTCGTTCACTTCGTCGAAAACCTCCATGGCCTTGTTGCGGTTGTACTCTCTGCCCTTCAGCAGGTCATGCACGGCCACGGTGCGGCCGTAGTAGTTGATGTCGTCGCAGCGCTGGCCGTTGGCGTAGACCTGGACGCGCTGGACGAAGCAGGCGGGGTTGGGCGTGGCCGGGGCCAGCGGGTTGGTGCCGTCCGTGTTCCTGACGCGGAAGGCGATCTTGATGGATTCGGGGTCGATGAAGGACGTGCCGCTGGTCAGCGGGATGCGGCAGACCCGCGAGGTTGTGGGGGAGAAGGAGCTCAGGGAGCGGGGGAAGTACTGCACGTCATGCCGCGCCGTCACGTAGCTGGTGTTGCTTGTTTTCAGCTTGTAGTCCAGGCTCTGCATCAGCTCATCCTGGGCTCCGGCGGTGACTACCTCCATGCTTGTTTATATACACGCATTTTGACTCGTGCGGCGAAGGAAAACTATTCTTCCAGTGTCTATATTGATATAGGCACTGGAAGAATAGCGTTTTTGTGGCGCAAAACCGTGCAAAATCTATTAGTCCAGTGTCTATATTGACATAGGCGCTGGACTAATAGCATTTTGTAACGCAAAACCGTGCAAAACGAGCTATTAGTCCAGTCCGTATATACACATACGGACGAGACTAATAGCATTTTGCAGCGCAAAACCGTGCATTTTTAAGCAGCCTCAATGTCTCGCGCCAGCTGGTCAAAGCTGGGCGGAGGCAGGCTCCGGCGTGACTGCCCGGAACTGGAGCTCGCCCGCGAGCTCTCTGGGACTGGGGCAGGGCCACGGGGTTCAGCCCAGGAGAAGGGGCGCGGCGTGTTGGACACGCGGAAGCCGGACTGCGAGGAGGCGCGGCTGCTTGCGGGGCTGCCTGAAGTGCTGCTGCCTGAGCGCAGCGTGAAGTGCTGAGGCTGAGTGGCGTCATTCATGTTGTTGGCGGACCGGACGTCCTGCGCGGCCGCGTCCTCGCTGCCCTGCTGGGGCCGGAAGAGTGTGTTCTCCAGCACCCAGCCCGTGCCGCGTGCGAGGCCGTAGGCTGCGCCGCCTGCGACGCCCACGGCCAGCCCCGCCGTTGCCGCCGCGCCAACTCCCGCCGCGCCAGGCAGCGTTCCAGCAACCTCGCCCGCGGTGGGCGCCAGGGCTGCTGCTCCTTCTGCCAGGCCCCCCAGGTACCCAAACGCTCCACGCAGGCTCCTGCGCGCGCTGCCCCGCCTCATCCAGGAGGCGCTCCACGTCACTGGGCCGGCCTATGATCTGCGGAGGCGGCTGCGCCTGGCCCGGACGGGGCAGCACGTTCAGGCGCACGTACTCAGCTGCGTCCTGGGGCAGCTGAGAGCGGAAGGCCTGCGCGGCTGCGAGCCCCGCGGCCCCTGCGCCTATGAGGTCCGCTGCCGCCTGCGCGCCGTCTGCACTGCTGCGCAGACGGTCCGTGATGGAGGGTGGCCCCTGCCCGTTGCTGGCCAGCGCGCCGGCCTCGGGGTCTCCCGCCAGGTCGTCCTCAACAAAGCGGGTTCCGCCGTACCCTTGGTACCTCCGCGCAAGGCGCACGTCCTCGTCCGTGGCCTCTGCGGGAGTGCGGAAGCCGTCCTCGGGAATTGCCTGCAGGGGCGTGTGCTGCAGGGGCCGGGGGTTGGGGTCCTCGCTGGACTGTGCAAAATCGTCCAGGTAGAAGTCGGTAGAAGTGGCTTGTGATGAACGAGGTGGCCTTGCGGTCCGGCTGGTCCAGGGGCAGCGGCTCATTCCGCTCAAGGTAGCCCACCACTTGCTCAAAGCGCGGGCGCTGATTGAAGCCGTGGGCCCGAAGTGTCTTCATTTACTGTTGCGCAACTTCGTCCGCCGCCCGTTCCACGCCCCGGCGCTCGGCCCGCGCGTAGCGCAGCTGGGGTACCTGGCGGTGCGCAGCCTCCGTCAGCCGGCTCACGTCGTCCAGGTGCCGCTGCCCCTCCTGCGCCTGCCTGCGCTTGCCCAGCCAGTTGTTGAAGGCCCGCGCCTCCTCCAGTTCTCGGTAGCGCTTCAGCAGCAGCGGCTGCAAGTTGTAACTGGGGTACGTCTTGCGGAACCACCGGAGCATCCGCGGCTCGTTGCGGGGTTCAATCGACATCATGCTTTTATACCAGTACGCTTGCGCCTGTTGTCAGCCGGTCATAAGCGGACTGCCTCTCCAGCATGCGCAGGGCGCGCTGCTGCTCTCTTGTGAGCTGAGGCGCCTCCGGTGCAGCCGGTGCCTCAGCCGGTGCCTCAGCCGGTGCCTCTGCTGGTGCCTCCGCCGGTGTCGGCTCAGTAGGCACGTCCTGCTTCGGTTTGTTCTTGCTCCCAGGGGGCCTGCCCCGTTTCGGTTCCGGCGCAGCGTCCGGCGCAGCGCCCGTGGCGCCTCTTGCGCCTCTTGCGCCTCTTGCGCCTCTGGCGCCCTGTCGTGTTCGGTCGGCTCCATCCTTTTTAATTATACGTGGTCAAGATATAACACGAACGACAAAGACGACCCGCGAAGCCGGACGACGTTGCCGTCCAGGTCGGTCAGGCGGAAGCGCATGTGCCTCAGGGTAACCGGGCCCCTGAGGGCCATGAAGCGCCCGTCGTCCGAGCCCGTCTCCACAATGGTACCCACGCCGCTCTTCAGCGTGATCTTGGAGAGGATGTCGTCGCCCAGGTTGCCCAGCACTCTGCTGGCGTTGGCCAGCTGGGCGCAGCGCAGGTAGACCTCGTTGTGCGCCATCATCTTCACGAACTCAAAGACCTGTTGGTGGGAGAGGCGGGCGGCGCAGCAGGGTAGTCCGCGGCATCAGGGAATTGCTGGCGCAGCTCCAAGTCGTTCAGGATGAGCCGGTTGTCGTAGGCAACGCTCAGACTGTTCGTGGTCTCGCTATAGGTGGCGGTGGCAAAGTTGGAGCTGATCCAGGCGGCCAGCCGGGGGCCCGTGTAGGCGCCTTCCGGAAGGAGCGCCCAATTCAGCGTGCCGAGCGCGGCGTCAACCCAGTACAAGTAGCGGCCGCGGTCCGTCGAGAGGAAACTGTCGGCCAGGCGGATCTTGTAGACGGCGAGCCGGGCGTCGCTCTGCAGGTGCAGGGACTCCCCCAGGTCGACCTCGAAGTCGCTGTCCGAGCCGGCCACTCTCTTGCGGCTGCGCACGTAGATCGTCGTCATTCTTTTCTTTAGGAAGCCACCTGTTCGGTGAACGATGGGCGGGTGGACGGCTGCGACGGAGGTGCAGCAGGAGATATTTTCAAACCGTGCGCTGATCAGCGTCAAGCTGGCGAACAGCTTCTGGCCCAGGAAGCTGAGCGCCGCTCCCATCGGCTTCTCTTTCCAATGCGAAACGCTCTTCAAAGCGCTTGTAGAACATTTCATTCCTCGGCTTCAGGTAGTAGACGAAAAGGAAGCTGTAGGGTTCCCGCGTCGCCTGCTCGTATAACTGGTAGAGCTGCTCCTTCGGCAGCAGGGCGCTGAGCTCCTCCACCACGGCGTCCAGCTCGTGCTGGTTGCGCAGCCTCCAGCAGCAGAGGAATTGCTGGTTGACCCGCACGGCTGCCCTGATGAGCCGCAGCTTCTGCGAGCTCACCCAGGTGCTTATCTGCATGTGACGGCCCCTGATGAAGAGAGTGTCCAGGGCGCCGTTGGGTCTGTGGAGCTGAGGCACGTCCGCAAGGTTGTCCAGGATAATCATGATACAGTTTCTTCATCTCCAACTTCTTGGACGTCTCCGTGATCTTGCGCTGCTGCTGGATGATGCGCCGCAGTGCCGCCTCGTCCCAATCCTCCCAGTACGCTTGCTCCCGTTCGGTATTCACCCCCAGGTCCTGCTCGATGTACTTCTTGACGGGAATCCAGCCGTCATCGATCGATGGACGGGCTAAAGATGTAGATCCTTTCGAAGACGCCCCTGTACTGCTCCAGAATCAGGCTGATCAGAGTCACGGTTTTGCCCGATTTTGATGGCCCGAGGAAAATGCCCGTGCACGGAACCAGGGGCACCACGGGGTCCGAGGGCTGTTTGCTGCTGTATTCCGGCGTGGGGAAAAGCTTGATCTTTCCCATACCTTTGTTTTTACTTCCCAAATTCGACGCAGGGAACCGGGCGGCGAGTCTGGGAGTGCGTCTCTGTGTACAGACGCGCTCCCAGAGTTTTCCGGGATAAACCAAAGAGCTGGTATGCAGCTGAAGTACTTTGGAAGTAAAGCGTGGTTAGCTCCTCACATGGACCGGCTGCTGGGGGACGTCGCCGTGCTTCACTCTCCCTTCTTCGGTTCTGGAAAGCTGGAGTACTACCTCGCCGCCCGGCGTCCGGGCCTGGAGGTGCGCGGTCGACGCCTTCGAGCCCGTCGCAAACCTGCACCGCTGCTACTTGAGGCAAGACCCGGTCTTCCTGCGCTCCTTGCTGCGCCTGGTGGGGCGCAGGGTGGACAGGCGCTTCTACTTCGGGCACCTCCTGCCGGGCGCTCAGAGAGGCCGTGCCGGGCGCCGGGCCGCCTGCGCGTACGTCCTGCTGCGCAACAGCTTCTCGGGAAAGTGGGGCTCCTACGCACAGCAGAGGCCGCTGGCACTGAGCAGCGTGCGGCGTCTGCAGCCACCCTGCAACGTGACCGTGCGGCGCCAGGACGCGCTGGCCTATCTACGCGCTCTGCCCTGCCTGGCGCACCAGTGCATCTACGCTGACCCTCCGTACATTTTCCCCGGCCGCAGCATGAACTACTACGGTACGAGAGGGGGCCACGACCTGGTCTTTCACACGGAGCTGCGAGACGCACTCTTCGCGAGTGGCCTGCCCTTCGTCCTGAGCGTCAACGACGTGCCGGAGGCCCGGGAGCTCTACAGCGGGGCCGACTCCATCACAAGCCTGTGCTCGGGCAAGAACAGTTCCAAGCCCGAGCTGCTTGTAGTGCACCGGGGCAATCCTGCTGTCAGCACAGGAATGGTTGAAGCAATCCTGTTGCCACAGCAGGATTGACAAGAGCAATCCTGTGCCCAGCCCAGGATTGACGGCTGGGCGTGTGAATGGTGAAAAAACACTATGTCAGCGATGCTGCGAGGACGGCATCGGCTGACACACCTTCGGCGCTGGCCCGGTGATGGGTTTTTCGGGCAAAATACCGAAGTCGGAAAACCGACCTCGGTGTAGAGCGAAGTCGGAATCCCGACCTCGGTGGAAGAATCCCGACCTTGGCGCGGGCTCGGCAGGAGGCTTCTATGCCCCGGGCAGGTGGCGCGGCCGGGGGCTTCTACGCCGGGCAGGTGGCGCGCCAAGGAGGCGATGCCAGGCGCGGCAGGCACCAAGCCGAACCCTCACAGTCCCCCGGGTCCTTGCTATACGTGCTATATGTGCTGTATGGATCTCACAAGGCAAGCCACTGAACATCCACTCTCCCCCGGGTCCTTGCTATATGTGCTATATGTGCTATATGGGTCTCACAAGGCAAGCCACTGAACATCCACTCTCCCCCGGGTCCTTGCTATATGTGCTATATGTGCTATATCTCACAAGGCAACCCACTGAACATCCACTCTCCCCCGGGTGCCCTATATAGCACATATACTACAGATTTTCGCGCGTACAGAATAATATAGCACATATAGTACATATAGCAAGGAGCTGGGGGAGAGTGGGGGTTCAGCGGCTTGGCGTGTAAGACCCATATAGCACATATAGCACATATAGCAAGGAGCCCGGAGACTGTGGGGGTTCAGCGGCTTGGCGTGTAAGACCCATATAGCACATATAGCACATATAGCAAGGAGCCCGGGGACTGTGGGGGTTCAGCGGCTTGGCGTACACGCGGCACCGTGCCGCAGCAAATCGGGTTGTCCGCGTTGTCCGCGTTGTCCGCAGTGGGAGGTAGAATCCCCCACTACGGACAACCCTAGCTATCTCTCTTTAGAGGGCGTTTCCCAAATGGTTTATATTCTACCTGAGAGGCTCCTAGCACTCGTCCGTCCAGCATTTGACCTCGTCCTGCGAAGGATTCGAAGTCTAAAACGCTGCGTGCAGGCGTGAGGCTGCAAAATAGAGACCCCTAGATATGCGCCGCAATTTGGCTCCAGGTTGCATTTCAAGCGATGTCAAGCTTTGCCAAAGGAAACCCCTTTTCCCTTTTTTTCGGGGACCCCTTTTTTTGGGACCCCTTGTTTTCTTTTTTTTGTTTTTTCTTAGCCCTGCAAAGGTTGGCTCGCTTGAAATGCAACCTGGAGCC
This sequence comes from Effrenium voratum, assembly GCA_963377175.1. Lineage (NCBI taxonomy): Eukaryota > Dinophyceae > Suessiales > Symbiodiniaceae > Effrenium > Effrenium voratum. The sequence goes on along the minus strand of CAUJNA010000232.1, from coordinate 274,268 downwards.
AAATTGCAAGCATATCTAGGGGTCTCTATTTTGCAGCCTCACGCCTGCGCGCAGCGTTTTAGACTTCGAATCCTTCGCAGGACGAGGTCAAATGCTGGACGGACGAGTGCTAGGAGCCTCTCAGGTAGAATAAAATCCATTTGGGAAACGCCCTCTAAAGAGAGAGCCCAAGTGCGCCATTCCAGAACACATAAGCCTGCTCCCCGAGGACCCCTTTGTGGGGGCAAGCTTTGATTTTAAAGCGGCGCATAAGCAGATCCAAGTGCACCCCAGTTAAACATGGCCTTTTTCGGGTTGCCACTTCGGAGCACGCTTCTCCGCGGCATTTTGGAACTACCCACATTGTGCATGGTTGTTTGTGGATGACCTTTTGGCAGCACTGCATCGCGTGACGCGCACGCACCAGCTGGCCCTTATGGTTATGTTCTTTGCAGCAATTTCCCCCGATCTTGTGGAAAAGGTTCAATTTCAAAATGCCTCACGTGGTGTGGGTGGCGCATTAATTTCCTGCATAAGACCATCTCACGCCGAAAAAACCTAAAATTAAAAGGGCAGCTGCACGAGCTGCCCCGAACTCATCAGATCTGGCTGGCACCTTTGTATACAGATTGCATTTACCGCCGGGTTGCATGATTCCATGCGCGTTTGTGGCCACTTCCTTTCAGCATTGGCACCAAAGCGTGCTCAGGTCAGCGTGCACGGCATCTTCTTGCAACCAGGCTCTAAAGTTCTCGAGTTCCAAGGAGCATCGTTCGCACGCCAGCTGACCTGCCTCGCGTTGTGCCTAGTCACAAATCCCCTGGGTGCGCGTCCGGACGCATCCGCAGAGACACTCGCTGTCCAAGATGAGCAAACATGGTAGAATAGTTGCTGCAATGCTTCCACTTAGACCTTGCATGCCCGCTGAGAAGCAAGCCAATGCTGGCATGCAAAACAGCCGTGCCTGCGCCAGGGCAGTGTCGTGGGCATAGGGGTTGGTTCATCACCGCAGCTCCGTTTCTTGGTTCGCAGAAACTTGGCAATTCCAGAAAGTCCAAGAGGTTCACGGGCTCAACGCCGTCCGCCGGGCACAGGATAGGCAGGGGGAAGGGGGCGTTGGCCAGCCCGTTGCGCCTGCAGCGCGCCACGTCCACGCCAACGTACAGAGCATCCTTGTGGCACGCCTGCGCCTCACAAACCAGAGGAGGCAGCTTGGGGGGCTCCGGGCGTACTCCATGACTCCGGGGGCCACGCGGCTCTCCAGGCTGGTGGGCTGCGCGCTCTCCCTCAGCGTCTTCTCGCTGTGGCAGTCGCCGCACAGCGCCTGCAAAGTCTGCACGCTGCCCGCAAAGGCCTGCCTCACCGGCACCACGTGGTCCAGCTCGCAGGTGCCGGCGGCCGTGCCTCGCCAAAGAAGCAGCGCTACATCGCATGCTTCGAAACCTTGGCTCAACTAGCACTCATGCGTATCGCATGGTCCTGCGAAGGACAAAGCGTCCGTGGCATTTGCATGCCCACAGGGACAGATAACACGGCCTCCGAGGCAGGCGTTCATAAACTGTCACCACAGCATGCCCTTGCAAGTCTTTGTGAACTTGTAGCCACGTGGTTGCATCGCAAACGCACTAAAGAGGGGGTGAGGTGATTTGACCGTTTGCTTAGAACCCTAAAGTGGCATTCCGACAGGCTCCGCATGAGATGCAGGAAGATGGAGTGGACGCGCATGTCACTCCACCTGCATCTCAGAGCCTGCACTTCTAAGCGACGCTCAAGTAAAAAAGCGCGTGTCGAGTTTGCTTCGGTCGGATGCTTTTTTCCTTGCATGTCCCTGTAGGCTTGAAGCAGTGACCAAGATTCTAACGCTAGGGGTTTGTCTTTTTCCCCTGTGTTTTAATCTTGGTTGAATCTTCGGCCGCGTGGCTGTTTCTGCTTCAAGCCCTTTAGTAAGGGACATGCCTTGAGGGTCTAACCCCTCTTTCGTTCTTTTTTGAACCCACCCTCCCACCCTTTCACGGCCCAGGTGGAAACCAACTTCCACAAGGCCTGATTGCTGGGTTGCTGATCACGTGCTCGGGTCTCCACGGTGCGTCCGCAGGGTGAAGCGTAGAGCTGATGCGTAAGGCCAGAAATCATGCGGCTGAAGCGCACTCTGGCATGCGGCCGACTCTGGAAAGCGGAGATATTACCTCTGCTGAGTTGGTCCGCCCAGATGTTGTGCTCTTCTGGTGTGTGACGCGATCACGGACCATTTGTGTTTATGGGCGCACGCGTAGCCTGTGCAAAGAGGCCTGATAGTTGATTGCTGAACACGCGTTGTCGGCAAGCTTTCCAGCATCAAGCGTGTTGTCGGCTTACTGATCCCGCAGGACCAGTTTAAGCCTATGCAGTGAGGACGCATTCCTTGTTGGCCACACCAGTTTGAACCCATGCTGTGCATGCAGCCGCACATCGCTGAATGCCATCAGCATTCTGTCGGACCAGCCTGGTTCCCTGCAGGAGGACGCATTCCTCCCGTGCACACCTACGCACGTATTGCATACCGATGTGCAAACTACCTCCTATTTGTCTCACACCCCATGGGTAAAACACCCTGTGTGATGGTCGAACACGCAATGTTGACCACAGGGGGCATTCCGACAGGCTCCGCATGAGATGCAGGAAGATGGAGTGGACGCGCATCGTCACTCCACCTGCATCTCAGAGCCTGCACTTCTAAGCAACGCTCAAGTAAAAAAGCGCGTGTCGAGTTTGCTTCGGTCGGATGCTTTTTTCCTTGCATGTCCCTGTAGGCTTGAAGCAGTGACCAAGATTCTAACACAACAGATCCTGGTTCTGCATCTTTCGCAAAGGGCCAACACCATTTTCAAACCTCAGAGACAAGACTAGGTGCGTGCAGGGCGTGTTTGGAATCCGACCACACGTACAGGCAAGGCAATAGAGGATGTTGCAACACTGAGGACAATCGAGCAAATAGCTGCAAGCTTGCTACGGTCAATGGTTTGGCGGCCAGTTAACCCACAAGCGCACCAAATGATCAGAAAACGCACTGGTGGTGTGATCCAAGCACTGCGCCTGCAACACAGGACCCATCCGTAAAGACAAGAATAAGAACAAGTGCACGGTCGAGTGGGCCGCTGTTCTCAAGGGTGCGCTGACAGCAGCCATCTCGCTAAAGCCTTGCAGACTTCCAAGCAGCCGCAGGTTCTGGGGCCCGCCTAAGACCAGGTGCACCGCGTTGGTCTTTCGCAACCTTCCAAGCAACCCGGAAAAAAGGTGTGCGTCCTTGTCGGCAGCTTTGTTTGGGGTTTGGGTTCAAGCCGGAAGCAGTGCAACAGACCTTGAACTTTTTGTTTAGCGCTTCGTCTTGGTTGGTGACCCTGTGCAAGGACCTGGCCTCGTGGACGTAGCCCTTCTGAAGAAACCCTCACTTCACTAGGAGCTGAAACGGCTCTGATGCATGTTGCTTTCCTAAGGCTTTGTCCCTCCCACCCACCAAATCCTTTCAAACGATTGCTTTGGCTTGGCGAGTCCTGGAAGGACTTTCGCCACATTGGAGTCGACGTGTGTTTTTAGTCCATGCAGGGACTCTTTTGCTTTCGACCTTTAAGTCGATGCTTTGCCGCTGGTCCTTGAAGAACTTCCTTCGTTCGACCTTAGTGTCGAAGATTTGGTGCTGAGTTTTCCCCCTTCGAAAACGGAGTTCGGGGGCGGTTTCGGTTGCTTGAGCTGTTGAGCAGGTTTCACAAGGCCTACAGCTCTTGCATTTCCGGTAAAAACACCGACGCCTCTAGGTGTTGAAAGGGATCCTTGGATGCCAAACCAGTGGCGTATTTCCTGCTTGCGTCTGGACCTTCCAGCTCTGCTCCCGAAAGTTCTTGGGTTTTGTTTGCTGCCCAGTTTCAATCATTCTTTGCAATGCTTGATGTGTTGTTGGCCCCCCTGTTTTGTTGTTTCGAGGAGGGGAATCTCTTTTTGAAGTTTTTCCGGGCCTTGGGTTTTGGGCTGCGCATTTCACAAATTCATACATTCCAGTCGCAACAATCGTTCAAAGGGCTTGCAAGCAAGCACTTGAATCCAAATAGACATTGCTTGCCAGTTTGCGCGAAGCAACGCTTTTGGTTACAGCATTAACATTTCTTTGGTGCACAGGCCGACGTGTCAACAATAAATAATAAACTAAATACTAGATCCTTTTGCCTTGAGAACCATGTCGAAGCTTGGGCTTGAGCGCAGGTTTTGCCCGCATCAATTTGACCAATCATTTTCTCGGTCATTTTCTCACATGGTACACCGAAATGCATAAGTGCAAACAAGTCAGCTAATACATTGCCAGGCATTGTTTGTATTCGCGCGACATCATGGCAGACGCAGCAGCACCAGCAATGTCACTTGAAAAGGACTGTCCATCTTGCCGTGAATCCGTTGGTCGCATTCAGTATTTGGCAACAAATGCGTTCCAGGACAATGAGGCAAAGAAGCAAAGAATTGAGGATGCCATTGCTCGTTGTGAGGCAGCGATTCGCGCGGACAATCTGCTTGGAAGGCTTCGTTTTTGGTGTGCCAGGCTCCCATTCAGCCCGAGTTCCTGCTAAAGAAGCAGTCAGTCCCAGCGGCAGAGACGCAAAACTCTGGTGGAAACTCGGAGCCGCCGACAAAAAAACAAAAGACCAACAGAGGCATGAACAAGACCAAGGACCAACGACTGCGCATGTGCGTGTTTGTGTGTTAGCTATTACTTGTGCGACGACCCCCCCCCCCCGCACATGCGAGGAACGGAAAGAAAACGTGGCTGCAATGAAGAAGGCAATGTTGGCACATGTTGTTGTTCGGCAATGAAGCGGAGCAGGTAGCTGCTCAGCAACTTTGCGCACGTCTTGCCTACCTCAATGCGTGCGATGGATCTCCAGGTGAGCCAAGGTGCGATCTGGCAGTGCTCGTGCAACGCTTGCAAAAACATAGGCAACCATGAAGCATATCAGGGTATCAAACAAACAACTGGTTCACGATAAATTGATACATCTCATTAAGAAGCGGCGGGGCCTGAGAGAGTCGCGGGCCAGTTGGAATGGCAGGTGTTCAAAGAACCACGATGTTGACACCTTCACTTCGACGAAGCTGCCAAACGTGTCCGAAGAATGTCCAGTGTTCAAGGCGGTGGTACTTGACGCAGATGTACCGTGCAATTGCTGATGAAGCTTCCTCTCTCAGGCACTGGGTGTTTGCGCTGCTGGGTTGAACTGCCGCTTCTCAGCAAGCCCCGAGGCAGCAACTTCGCAGTGTTTTTTTTGAGGCCCTTTGCACTTGGTTGCCTCAAGGTCACGTTGCGGATGGAAAGAATGTGGACAAGGATGGAGTGCCCCTGTCAGCAAATTGCTCCTGGCATCAGCAAATTCCTCACATTGGTGCTGTGCCTGGAGAGAAGAACATTTTTAGCGAAGACTCTTGGCGCACTCAGGTTGGATGTCAACCAAAGCATGGACACTTTCATTGTTGACCGGTTGCAAGTTCTTTTATGGCATCGCATGGAGTTAGCACCAGCTCCTCCAATCCCTGAACAGCCCTTCCCCCCAGCTGTTCTACTGATTCAGAAGGTTCTGCACTGGGAGGACCTTGCAATGCGAATAGGTTGTTGCGAAGTGGTATGCCAAGCATTGGTATTAGGATGGAATGGCGGTTTTGCTCCTGGAGCTCATTTGTGTTTTGCAAGTTGGTGTCTTTGTTGAACTGTTGCCTGCAGCCTGCATTCGCCACCAAGCGCGGAAGTGTGGGATGGTTGCCCTTACCTTCTTTCCTTGGCTTTTTTGCTTGGTTGTTTGTATTTGGACTTGTTCCATAGATCATTTGGCTTCACAGATTTTCGCGCCGCACTGAGGAGATGCGCATCTCTCTGCGGAAGAAGAGCTACGACTTTTCGCGAGCAACTCATCTTGCGAAGGCCTGGGCCAAGGGTCCACGTCAGGAGGAGAAAGAGAGAGATATGCACAAGGGCCATGCAGGATGTTTCGTGGGGAAATGCACTGACCTAGAAGTAGTGGAAGGAGGATGGTGGAGGCCGCTTTTTTTTTTTTTGAGATTATTTTGTTTGCCAGGCCTGGGACCGTTGGCATTCACAGCGGCCAAAGGATGCTAAAGAGACAGATGACAGCTATGCAGCGCCTGCTGCTCAAAGGTTGATTCTCTGGTCTATAGGCCAACCTGACTTTTAGTGGCACTTTATATTGGGATGCAAGTCACATTTCAAGCACTGAGGTCCACTGATGCTGCATGCTTCGTGGGGCCCTTGGTGGAGAAAGAGCGCCCGCGTGTGGACCTGTCCAACAAGAGGCCAGGAGGGGGACTGGAACATGCCGCGCAAGTTTGTTGGCTAGTTGCTGTTGACCATCTCGGCACTCCGAGTCAGCAGGTTCCTGGCGCCATTGACAACTGTGGGCAACTTACCATTTCGCCGACTTTGTGTTGGTTTGGGTTGTGAAGCTGCTTGGCTGTCACCGCGACAATCTACAGCTTGCGAAGCTCTAACAGCTGCATTGGCTTCATAGAAGTGACGTGGCTATCCATGAATGATGCCAAAACTATGGTCTTTGTGGCTTCAGTACCTCCTGATTTTCAGCCTGCTTTCTGGGATGTGTTTTGATGTTTGATCATGTTTCGGGTATCTCAGCTTCATTCTCGCCTGGCTCTTTTGTCGGATGAGCCAAGGTTACAGTTGGCGAGATGGCCTTGGGGCACTCGATCGTTGAAGGCTGGCATAGAGTCTCTGTGCAAAATAAACTGCTCGTCAAATAATTTTGGGCTCTAACTTCTAATAAAGAGGGGAAAGTGATTTGCGAGATTGACGGCTGGGTGCTAGCGGGCATGCAGATTTGGGTGCTGGTGCGTGTGCTGTTTTGGTGTGCTGGTGACGGTGCATGGTGCATGTTTGCGAGATTGACGGCAGGGTGCTACAGGCACGTGATTTGAGGGTCCCGGTGTCGGTGCTGTTTTGGGTTGCTGCTTGTGGTGCTGTTTGAGGTGCTAGCGACGGTGCGGGCGCATTTTTGTGAGATTGGTGCTTGGGGGCATGCAGTTTGGGGTGCTGGTCCAGGGTTGTTTGACGGTGCGGGCGATTTTTTGCGAGATTGTCGGCCGGGTATGCAGCTTGGCAGGTGCTGTTTTGGGTGACGCGGCTTGAGATTTGCGGCGGGTGTTGTTCGGGGTGCTGGAGGTGCTGGTGACGACGCGGGCGCTTTTTTGCAAGATTGAGGGGCAAGGTTCTAAGGGGCATGCAGTTCGGGGTGCTGGTGCAGTTGTTCGCTATCCGGGGTCTATGCTGGTGTATTCTTTTTCAATCTGGTCTCCACATGTTTGAGCCTTGAATGAGTGCTACGATTCATTCAGCAACATGCGATACAAGTTAGCGGCGTGCTGAGAGGCACCCTTAGAAATGGCTTGCCCTGGTAAATGGAAACAAGGACGAAAAACCTGCGGTCCCCTGGTGGTTTAATTTTGACCCGTGCCCTCATGCCCATTAGAATAGCGCGTTGGGCCAGACACTTCGCCTCGCCGGAGGTTTGCAAAGCGAGCTGGCGCTTTTGCGGCGCCACGAGTCTGAGAAGTGCTTCGGCGTGCAGATCGCTGGGGGCGATGTTGCGACCATGGCCAAGGCTCCTTGGGACGCACACGGGGGGATTTGTCCGCTTAACACTGTACATGTTTCTTCTCGGATTGGCAACATCGCCACTTTGCCAATCTGACAAGGTCTCAACTCTTTGTTGTGTGTGTTTTTTGTACTGCCACCTGGCTTGGCATTCAGTGAGAAAGAACGCTTCGAGTACTTTGCATCGTTCCATTGCTGCAGCAAGGTGGCGCAATTTGTGGATGAACACGTCGATTGCGACTTTGTTGACATCAATTGTGGCTGCCCCTTAGAGGAGGCAAGGTACGACGTTGTCGGTTTCAATTTCTATTCAGAGACAGCATTACGTTCTCTTGAGACAGGTCCACCGCCGAGGGGCAGGTTCGCGGCAACTTGTCTCGTATCTCCAAGTCGTTGCTCCAAAGCATCGTTCTTTTTCTTCTTGTATGTTTTCCGCGGGTGCCAGAAAGGCTGATGGCAAAAGCAGCTCACATGGAAGGCATCGTGCGCTGCATGCCACTTAGCTGATGTGACTATGCAGTGGGCATTCTTCCAAACCGCAGCTGAAAGGTCTGGCGTTTTAAAGACAAAAGCCCTGACCTTGAAGATGAGAACTGCCCACATGGAGGTGGGGAGACGGGTTGCATGCAGCGGTTAACCGCAAAAGACGAACCGCTGTGGCAAAGCTGCGAGGACCACAAGGTGAAAGACTTCAATGGGCGTTACGCCCACAATCTCGTCCCAAGGTTAGAGGCCGTGGGACATGGGTCTCTCATTTGTTGCATACGAGAACTTAAGTTGTGGATGGTTGCGATATCCATTTCGCACTACTTAAGAAACCCTGCAATGATGATTCTCCTGTAAATACTAACAACCAGTTGTTTCTGCAGGATTTCGTCCACGGTACAAGCAAACCCAAGGAGGCATAGCCATGTTTGCTTTCCTGATGCGTGGCAGGCCTGGGGAGTTAGCGCACTCGTGCTCCATGGTCGAACAGCGAGGCAGCGCTACACAAAGCTGGCTGATTGGGACTACATCAAGGAGCGCCATGGACCAAGCAACACTTTTCTATTTGAGTGCAGAATTCATTGACATCGTTTGGGTGCTTGGAATGCCAGCAAGCAAAGCATCGCTTCAAGCAGCTCAGGTGTAGTGGTCGAAGACAATCCCGCACTCCATTCATAGGCCCGCCATTGCACAGCGAGCGAGAAGAGAGGAGATACACTTTGACTCAAAGCTGCAATGCCACAGTGCATGCCCTTGTATTAAGAAGACCCCATACTTTTGGGCAAGGGTTTTGATGGGAATCGGTGAAGCAGGAAAGGGCCCGTGTAGGCTTGTGTAGCTAGACAGCTCCATGCGGTCCAGAGCCTAGCAAGCATTGGTGATTGGAATCACTCTGAATGCAAGAAGTCTGCTTATTCTTGTGTAGTTGCTATGGAACGCTAACATGTTGTATATTTTGTGCTGACATATTCACGCGATGTTGTAGACGCGTCTTGCAGAGTCCGTGCTCTGGAGGCTGTGGAGATGCCATGAACTGGGAAGAGGTGGAGCTACATTGTGCCTCAGCTCTAGAGGATACCTTAGCTGCAAATCGTAAAAAAAAAAAACTACTTAAGGCGTAAAAGGACTTGGCAGAGGCGTTTCTTGTTGCTACGTGAGGTGCAACCCATGGAGTGGATTCTGTGATGATTGGCCGTGGTGCCTTGATCAAGCCCTGGATCTTCACGGTGGCTTTTCTGCACTCGCATGGCTCTGTTGAGTGAGTGTTAATCCGGGTGTGTCTTGATAGACCCACGAAATCGCGGCTTTCCTTTTGTTTCCCTTGAACATCAAAAAAAAGGGGCTACCAAGTCACGAGCCACCCATCTCTCGAGGAAATCAAAGAGAAGAGGCACTGGGACATTTCTGCCTCGGAGCGCCTCGAAGCCTGGCATTTTGGCATCTTTCAGTTCCGGCTCCGCTTGCGATCCCGTTTCCGGAGATTCGAATCGAGGATCTCATCCGCGACTTCACACACTACGGCCTAGAGTCCCTAGCTCGATAGTTGAGAGGACACCCCAAGAGCAACATGTTCCTTGCCCAGAATCAAAGCTTTTTGGGCGTGGGGGGGAAAGAAGGTTGCACTCTTGGCAGTAGGCCGCATTGCTCTACTCAAGGCATTGGGGTGCAGACCCCAGAGGTGTGGAGACCACGAGACGATTTTTACTGGAGTGGCTTTCATTTACTTGCCGCCGCATGGATGCACATAGCCATGGCCAAATTGTCCTGTTCTGGCGTGGAGACTGCCCATATTCCGTGTTTTGCGGCTGCAAGGCTACGTGCCAGTTGGACTTCTAGAGGCCGCGTTGCAATTTTTCATGAGGATCGTTTCCAGAGCGGCGGTTTGAGTGGGGACGCAGGTTCAGCAAGCGCGCATTAATTGGCGCCCACGTCCATATGTGGGACGGAGTGATCTGGAGACGAAGATGGCGTCAACAAATTCCAAGGAGGGGTGCCATGGCTCAGACCGCGAGCAGAACTTGGTTGGCTCAGGACTGGGTTGAGATCACCGAGATGATGCTTGGGAAGGTGCCATGGCTCAACGATGCAACTTGCGACTTGCAAGTCGAGTCGCCTGAGCTCGGAGGTTCCAGATGGCTTTTCCTTCGCCAGAGTCTGAGTTTTTGAAGCCAGAGAACCTGTAGCAAGGTGAACCCCTTGCCACTGAGGTCCCGAAGCACAAATCCAATGCATACCAATCTGAGGGTGGTGCACAGGCAGATTTGCAAGACGGTGTCTTGCCTGCAGACTGGATTGACTATGTCCCTCACTGCAAGGTGGAAGCAGTGAAAGCAGAGGATGAAGGAGCAGCTGGATAGAGTCGCACAAAATTGGTGCCGTGTTTGTCACTCCACCCCTTGTTTCCATTCCTTGATTTGCCGACACGGGGAGTCTGGCAGCTGCACATGCAGCAACGTGATTACAAGCATGTTCCAGCTGATTGGCAATCAACCTGTGGCTTAGCATCAGGGAAGCCACGTGCCCAGTGACCAACTCGAGACGCCATGTCGCGATCCTCCAAGGTGGCAGTTGGCTCGGTGCTCGGCGCTGCAGCATTGGGCGGCCTTGCGTTTGTGGCGCCAGGCGCTGCACCGGTTGGCACAGAGCCGCAGGTGTCTGCCACCTCAAGCCAGAGGTTTTTGTCGTCGTCCGCTCCTTCTGGTGCTACCTCTTCTGCTGCCCAGGGCCTGAGCGGTGCCCTGGCTGTTGGAGGACTGAGCGTGGCCGCCATCCGTGGCGCAGCGGCGGCCTCTCGTCGCAAGGGCATCAAGCCGAGGGCCGCCCAGAACGTGGTGGCATGCAGATCGCTGGCCAAGCTGAAGATCGACGAGGTTGACCTCAAGGACAAGCGCGTCTTCATCCGGGTGGACTTCAATGTTCCACAGGACAAGCAGGATCCCAACATCATCACGAACACTGCGCGCATTGATGCTGCCCTTCCCACCATCAAGTACGCCTTGGACAACGGTGCCAAGTCCGTGGTGCTGTGCTCCCATTTGGGCCGCCCGGATGGCCAGTTCAGCGACAAGTTCTCCATGAAGCCAGTTGCCAAGGTGGTGGAGGAGAAGCTGGGCAGGCCAGTGAAGCTCATGAAGGATGTGATTGGAGAGGATGTTGAGGCTGCGTGCGCGGATCCTGAGCCGGGCACTGTCATCCTGTTGGAGAACTCCCGATTCTACGTGGAGGAGACGGGCAAGGGAAAGGACGCGGATGGCAACAAGGTCAAGGCCGATGATGAGCAGGTGAAGACATTCCGTGCCTCCCTTGCCAAGCTGGCAGACATCTACTGTAGCGATGCCTTCGGAACAGCGCACCGAGCACACAGCTCCATGGTGGGAGAGGGCTTCCCTGTGAAGTGCTCTGGTTTCCTGCTCGCCAAGGAACTGGACTACTTCGCCAAGGTCGTTGATGCGCCCACCAGGCCGGTGTGCGGTATCCTGGGTGGTGCCAAGGTGGCGGACAAGATTCAGCTGATCATGAACTTGTTGGACAAGGTGGACATCATGATCATTGGAGGTGGAATGGCCTTCACTTTCATCAAGGAGGCTGGCGTGGACATCGGCGATTCCCTGTACGATGAGGAGGGCGCCAAGTTGGTGCCTGAGATCAGGAAAAAGGCGGAGGAGAAGGGTGTGGAGCTGATCCTGCCTGTGGACTTCGTGTGCTCCTCTAAGTTTGGCGAGGATGGAGAGATCAAGGATGGCGACATGAGCACCGGCGTGCCGGATGGGTTCCTGGGCCTGGACATTGGCCCCAAGTCCATTGCCATGAACGATGAGGCCATCAAGAAGTCCAAGACCATCGTGTGGAACGGCCCTATGGGTGTGTTCGAGATGGCTTCCTTTGAGAAGGGCACCAAGCAGATGATGGAGACCATCGTGGAGGTCACAAAGGAGGGTGCCGTTTCGGTGATTGGCGGAGGCGACACCGCCACGGCCTGCAAGAAGTACGACACCGTGGACAAGGTCTCCCACTGCAGCACTGGCGGAGGTGCATCCCTGGAGCTTTTGGAGGGCAAGGTTTTGCCTGGAGTGGCCACCTTGGATGACTCCAAGGCGCTTGCAGAGGCATAACTTATTTTTGTTCAACTTATTTATCTGCCAAATACGGCACACGCTCACTCAAAAAAGTTTTCCCTCCGGCTGCAACTGCCCCAGCATGCGCAGCCAGGGTATTTTCCCCAACCGTTGAGTTGTGCTATTGCAAAGATTGCGAAGGCTTGCTGGCTTGCATGGGCTTTGCCTTTCCCATATATATATATATATATGTACGTATTAATATGTATGCAATTTTCTTTTTCTTGCTCCCTCCTCTCCCTTCCTCCCTGCTTCCTTCGCTCTCTCCATGTCTCTCTCGATCTATCTCTCTCTCTCTCTCTCTCTCTCCTTTCTCTCACTCTCTCTCTCTCTCTCTCTCTCTTCTCTCTCCCTCACTCTCTCTCTCTCTGTTCTCTGTCTCTCTCTTGCTTTCTCTTTTGTTCTCTCTCTCTCTCTCTCTCTCGCTCTCGTCTCTTCTCTTCTCTTCTCTTCTCTTCTCTTCTCTTCTCTTCTCTTCTCTTCTCTTCTCTTCTCTTATTCTCTTTCTCGCTCTCTCTCTCTCTCTCGTTCTCTTTTGCTTTCTCTCGTTTTTGTTTTTGATTGAAATTATCTCTCTCTCTCTCTCTCTGTGATTCTTTCTTTCTTTCTTTCTTTCTTTCTTTCTTTCTTTCTTTCTTTCTTTCTTTCTTTCTTTAGTTCTTTCTTTCTTTAATCCTTTCTTTAACTCTTTAACTCTTTAATTATTTCTTTCTTTCTTTCTTTCTTTCTTTCTTTCTTTCTTTCTTTCTTTCTTTCTTTCTTTCTTTCTTTCTTTCTTTCTTTCTTTCTCTTTTTCTTTCCTTCTTCCTTTCATTCTTTCTTCTCTCTCGCTCTCTCTCTTCCTGTCTCTCTCAGTTTGTCTCCCTTGGCACTCACTCTCTCTCACTCTCTCTCTCTCTCTCTCTCTCTCTCTCTCTCTCTTCTCTCTTCTCTTTTCTCTCTTCTCTCTTCTCTCCTGACTTTTCTCTTTTTTTTTTTATTTTTTATTTATTTTTTTTTTTTTATTTTTTTCTCTTTTGTATTGTCTATTTTCTCTTTTCTCTTTCTCTTTCTCACATGCCTCATGAGCTCATGACCCTGCGGTTTCTTAGCATCGCAACTGCAAGTGAAGGAAGGCATGCAGAGCCCATAGATCTTTGCATTGCGCTCTTCTGTTGACAGGATCAAGGACCCATGACTAATTCCCATCATTCATTCTTATTGAAAGGTCGCGAATTCGTGGTATACATGGCTGCGCCCTCCACCTCAGCAAACAAAGTATGGTTCAGGAATTGTGACCACTGGCACGCTAAGTTGAACAAGAACAAGAGAAAGTCTCAAAAGGCTGGCCGAGCCATGCCGGCCTTTGTGCCTGTGCAAGACCCAGAGAAGGCGCGAAACTAGGAAGTCAAGCTGCGCACGGCCAACATTGCTTTCATTTCTCAAAATGCGGGTACCCGGGTATCCCAAACAGGTTTCCTTTTGGGTTACCTTTATCACCACCCAGAAGGTTGAATCGAAAGAAACCGAGTGATCGTTTTGCTTGCAATGACAACATCATGTCGCTAGAGCTGACTTACCACAGAGACTTCAGACCATGCAACATGGTCCTTCTGCTCATCAGGCACGTTGCGAACAAGATGAAGAGTCATTGCGGAAGCATCGGCAATTCGATACGCCCTTCTCCTTGCTTCCCAAGGATGACTTGCGTGTTTGCTAGGGTTTCATTTGTGCGGGTGCCTTCACATACCATATTTGCAGGACCTGAATAAGCCCAGAGAGAAGAAGGGCGACTTGAATCCGTGGCGGGCCTTGTTAGACACAAGTCGTCAATGGTAGTTCTCCAGCTTCAAAGATAGCTGAGGATTGTCAAGCGATCAGAAGAGCTCTACCAGGATGACAACAAGCAGATGCCTCATAGAGTGGGAACGTGCACCTGACACAAATATTAGTATCTAAGTCCTCGAACAATCAAGACTGAACATTGCTGGCTACAGGTTGTGGAAGAAGAAGAAAGAGGTTTTTGATAAGCAGGAAACCTGGGGTGAAGGGCTTAGTTGTGAATTTGAGCAGTTAGCTTGCACATGTCCAAGCCTGGATTCCATGTTTTGCAGGGCGCGAAACAGCAGTCTGGTCAAACCCGGAGCAGACAAGGGATCAAGACAGCCGAGACCTTACCACGCTTGCTCAAAGAGACAGCATTTCACCGCCACGTTGTCGTGCCCTTGCGTGCCCAGAACGCAAATACAAGCCTGGCGAAGTCTTCTGGGGTGCCAAGGGCACATTTGGAGGAAAACAGGAGGCAGCGATCGATTTTCTTGAATGACTTTCCGGGTTTTTGTGCGCTCGATGTTGCATTTTTGGCTGGAAGTGCCTGTCGCTGTCGACTGTGTTCACCGATTTGTCTCAGACCACCTTCCTTTTATTTGGGGTGTGTTTGCTCCACGTCAGGACAGTGGCATCCTGACCTTGCAGAGAGGCGAAGTAGATCAGGCAGAAATGCTGGTGCAGTCAGTATTTCCGTGGACGTATTATTTTGCCCATCCCCAAGTCAGCGCATTGTTTTTTTGTTGTTGTTATTTGGTTTCCACTGAAGAGGGACCTCGTGCATGCGACCTGCATTTGGTCAGACGATGGAGCTGAACGAGAAGGGCCTTTGGGTGCGCAAGAAGAAACCTGCTGGGCCTGCAGAGGCGCAGAAACCTGAGGTTGACTTTCCACATTTCTCACACCGAAGTTCTCAAGTCTCAGAAAGTCTCTGGTGTTTGGCGGCTTCGAGGAGGCGCCAGGTCCGTCGGAGAGTGCCAAGCAGCTCCTGAAGACCACCTCCAGCGCCGAGGAGCCGCCAGCCAGACGCGTGTGGTTCGATTGTGCCGCATGAGGACCCGCGCTTGGAAGCGGCCAAGCCCAAGGGCCGCGGCACGGCGGATGCGACGGAAAAGGCCCTGCAGGCGAGGCCCCAGTGCCCAAATGCCGTGTGGAACAGATATGCGAGCAGCCGAATCAGGCGCTGCAGGAGCGGCGCAAGCTGGAGAGGAAGGTGCAAGATGAGCCGCGGACTTGGAGACTGCGCTGGGCATTTGGTCCTTCTCTGCATTTGTTTTTACTATTATTTCTTGCATGCAGTCTCCCGAAGGAGACTGATTTCTTGGCTGAGGATGCGCATATCAGGCATGCGAGCACGAGCATGAAAGGGATAGACGGCAGACACAACAAATCTGGACAGTAAAATGCCACCGGCACAAGGCATCTCGCTTCAAGGCCTCATGAGCGCGCGACCCGTCCGCATGTCGAGCCATGGGAGGGCCGAACGGAGCACAGCAGCAGTTGGCCGGCTGGTGGCTGCACCGCGCTCATTCAGTCGAGAAAGGCCAGGAGAGCGAGGATGGCGCCGCCCATCTGGAGAGGGCCGCGATTTGGCCGGCAAGCTGCAGGTGCATGGGCCTAAAGTCTGCATTTTGAATTACATTGGCCATTTGGACTTGACCCACTTAACGCAGTTCCCAGGATGGGGGTGCTAAGCTAAACGGATACACAGCCCCCCACGCCGTGGACTTCGATGACGAGGCGCGAAAGCTATGGGTGCGGCTGAACTTGGACCCGTCAATCATCACTGGTGGCCAGTACAATGCCATGGATGCCTTGTGGCAACATCCGGAGACACGCGCGGTCTTCTATGTCGGAAATCAGACTGCTGCGACCAATTTATCATTGCTGCAGAAACATGGAGTCACGCATGTGGTCAACTGCACCGACAGCATGCCGAACTATCATGAAAATTATCCCAGCGGCATCAAGTACCACCGCTTCGACATTTCCAGCTTTCACCGTCGGGTGAAATCTGATGCGGATGCTGCGCGATTTGTCCAGCCAATGTTGGACTTTGTCAGCCAGCGCCTCAGCACATTTGCAATAAATGCCAAGTGGGCCAAGGGGTGGCTGATCAGCTGAGGTTCTGCGCTGGCGGATGGCAAGAATGTCATGGTGCACTGTTTGGCTGGTGCCCACAGAGCAGGGACCACCGGTGCCTTGGCTGGCAGTCTTTCTCACTTGACGTCAATCCACGGGTTCGCACCAAGTGTGTGTGTGTGTGTGTGTGCGGAGTGACAGAATGCCCTGTCACCACCCTTTCGGTTTCTCAGCAGGGGGGTCACCCGCAGTCACGACCGGTGACCCAACGAAGAGGGTCGTGACCTGCGCTGATATCTGGCCTGATCAGCCAGACGTACCTGCCGAGATGATGGTGTTGTTCTGAACGTCCTTTTGGTCCCTCCCTGAACCGCTGTTGCTTCTCTGTCTCCCTGTTGAAGTAGCTAGAGTGAAGCCAAGTGACCAGCAAGCCGATGGGGTTTGTCCCCAGTTGTACTCGAGACTCATCAGTTGTACTCGAGACTCATCAGTTGTACTCGAAAGATTAGCACTCTCCATTTGGAGTTTAAGTGTGTACACCCCATTCGCGGGGAATCCTCGGGTGTACCCATTGTGTGACCCCGGGCCGGCTCTGTCGGAAAATTTGACCTCAACGTGCTTATCATAGAACAGCGGAATTTCACATTTAACCAGGAACGAGGTCTCACTAAAGGGAAGACAGCGGTCAGATCATAGAGACGTCTCACCATCGATGTTTGCTTGCCATTTGTTGGATTCGTTGATACCTTGCCGTTGCATGGATTTGCTTGTTGTCTGATACGTGTCTCTCAAGATGGAAGCGTGAAGATTGAGAGTCGATTGTGTAACCATGTCTCGACGTGATGATCGTGATAGATCCAGGACTCGGCGCAGACGTGATCGGAGTACTTCTCCTCAGGCTCGTAAAGCACACCGACGTGAACACAATGACCACCACGTCTCGGAAGGCATGGATTGGAACAACCTGGTATCTTGGCAACACAATTCCGGCTACAACTCTGCCAACAATTTCCCGATGATGCCCACCAATTTTCAATCGACTCACAGTCCCACACAGCAATTCCAACACCCAGCGATCAACTACATGATGCCGATCCCTCCAGACCCCACGCCAACGAAGTTCATGCCACCCGTGATGCCACCACCACTCACTACTCCGCAACCTACACCGCCACCTGGACCTCCTGCGGCTCTACCGGTTCGCCCTCAGAAAGCCTGGCTTACACCATCGCCTGACTGGACACCTGGAGATGGCATGTTTGATGTCAATCAGCTCTACAACTTTAGCCTGCCCATGACCGTTGCCAACACTCCGCATGGCAACCTGCGCGACATGTCAGGCATGGATATTCGTGACGTTCGCCTGGTTCAGGTTATTCATGGGGGCCTCACCAACTGGCTGCTCCGACCGTTCGCTCACGGCAGATTCGTGACGTGGGAAGGCTTTCGCACTCGCACCGAGGCCTTACTTTGGAGTACCTGTTCCAAACTACTACGACGATCACAGTCGATCAACCTGCTCACCCTGGAAAAGGACCTTGCCAACTCGCTGGGTCTCAACATCGATGACTTCAATCAGCGGATCAAGGTTCATGACCATTTGGCCAGCTTGGTACTTCAATTTCTTCAGCAACACCACGCCTCTCTCACACCTTCCACCCAGACAGATGACATGGTCAAGAAGTACAATGATCTAAATCGTGCGCATGAGCTGCTCCAGGCTCAGTATTCAGCATCGCTGCGCGCTTCGACCTCTCCCACGATGGCAAGCCAGAAAGATGATGCAGAGTTGGTTACACCGCCACCGGTCAACCACACACAATCCTCGTCACCTGCCAGCTCCCTCCCTACAGCCAGCGCAGCGGCCCTTGATGGCAAGTCGTTTGATAGCGCGGCGCAACCCCGGATCATTCAGTCTCTTCACGGAGTGTCTCCACCGCCGTCCAAGCCGGCGGCGTCACAATTGCTCACCATGCACAGCACGCCGGAAGAAGTTGTCAAGTACTACACATGGACCAGTGACCAGCCACGCCTTTATCTCAAGCAATCGCCCACAACCACGACTTTGACGTCACTGGTCAAGTGGGCCAATCACCCGTCCCGGCTCAACGGCAACAAGTCATTAGATTCCATGGCGACGCAGCTCCTTCAAGCGCGTCAACGCATGCCGAAAGGCGACGCACCTACTCTCGGGGCGATGGCGGCTTCGTGGGGACTGGAGCCCGGCTATCTCACCAAGCTCACTGAGAAGGCATTGAGTCACCTCATCGTGACCGCTCGCCTACTCAGCGGATGAGCAGGCATCTTAACGACCTTCGTTCTCTTATGAGCCCGGAGCGGCAACCGTGTCACGGATGAGTCAAGGTTAAAACTCGTCCGTCATCTTTCTGCGTTGCATCAGTTTGATCTTGTGCTTGGTTGTGCTTGCATTGCCTTGTGCGTGATTGTCTGTGCAGCTTGTATCCATGTCGCCGCCTTATGGTAGATTTCATTGGTTGCATTTTCACCATGTTGGATGAGCTTCGCCGCTGTGGAATCTATGATGATGTTGCACAATGGCAGTCTCTGGACAACTTTTTACACTCGTTGACCATGTTCTCTACGTGCTGGCAATACTGCTTCCCTGGACTACCACCACCGTCGATACCAGCTGATGAGTACGAATCAATCACACAACTACCGTGGCTGGGCCTCATTCTGGAAGTCTTAGTTGTGGTCCGGATTGCCCTTCAGATTCCGAATCACGCTATGTGACACTCTCAACACACTGTGGCCAACAGGTATGAGATTCATAGATGTCGGTGCACTGATCAGTTTCTTACAACGTCTCATTTCCCAAGATCATGGCTACTTTCCGCCGTTCTTTGATGTCCTTCACTTCTACAAGGCTTCTCTCTTGTGTGAAATCATGCACTCCACTTTTGCCGACACGCGGCATCTTCGCTCATTGCGGGCACGATTTCCGGACCTCTATGACTTCATTCACGATCCAGGTCATCATCAACAACCGTGCGTCTACATCCGACTTTCCCCATGGCACACACCTTACTACGTTGGTGCGACTGATCAGGATGTTCTACGACGTGAACACTCACGCAGTCGCAAATTTCTACAACTACTTCGGGGACGTCATGCCTTCTTCGAACCCGCGCTTCACTACTGGAAGCGATCCAATACTTACTGGCTCTTCTGTGCTGTTCCGGTTGAGATCAAACTTCCCGTTTCCTCGGTTTGGGTCCAGGAAAGCAAATGGCAATACCTGCTACGCCCGCATTTGAATGCACCCTGGGTACACAGACTTCTGCGAAAGGTGGGCTTCCGGGAACACCTCGTTGATTTTCGACGTCACTCGTTGTCGTCTCCCACTTCCCTCGGCTTGCACAAACGCTTTCGACGACGACTACATCCGGATCTTCAACGGCAACTACGTCCCGACATGCTGGATGACATTCAGGCCCATTACTCTATTCTCTATCAGCTGGGATCCAATACAGGTGCATCGTTCCAAGCCATGCGTGACCTTCTGTCGGCAGCTTTCCCTCCTACTCAGCTTTACTACTTTCTGCGGCTCTCCGTCTTTGTCAACGAGCCCTTCCGCTCCAAGGCGCAGAAACTCCTCGCCCAGGTGTTACGCAAACGACAGCTACAATCACCCACCACTTTGACACAACTACTCCTACCGCCTCTACATGTCCGGAATTGGAAAGCTCTACTTGGCACATGGTTACAAAGCTGGATTGCTTCTCATCGTGATTTGTTTCCCTCCCTTTTCCTTCCAAAGATCCGGGTGGTGGAAACTCGCAGTGCCACGTTGGGCGACAAGATCTACAACTACCGCACATGGCAGCGCAGATGGACTCCTGAAACATCCTTTCCGTGTCGCTGTTTGGACATCGATGATCACCATATACACCGAGCACATGGACATGCTGTAATGGTTGATGAGTTCTCACGCATCAATGCGGACATTGACATGGAAATCATGGCCGCATCAATGAAGGATCAGTATTTCGGTGATGTCGACTTGTTACATCAACGTTTCACCACGCAACTTCGCAAACTTGCTCGTCGCTGGCATGTGCATGGTTCCAGTCTTCTTGTTGATCTGCAGCCGGTTTTGACTCAGTTGATGGACACTCATCGAGCTAACCTTCAAGATCGTGCTTATTGGTCATCGACATCGTTGCAGCGCACCGTGGCTTCTCTGTCATCGTGGGTTGTAATCCCCGCGGATCATTTCCCCTCCCGCGCACATGTGATTTGTCCGTCCCTGTTTGCCATACTGATGCGGAAGACCTTTTGCTCGGGAGATGTCTTTTCGCTTTGCCGTGAATCCGCAGCATCTTTTCGCTCTGAAGTGGTAACTACGGTACCTTCCCTCCTACGTCAGCGATATGCATGGGGACTTCGACTTCAAGCACCGTTGCCCACAGCTCGCATCCTTCCAAAGCCGACCAAGGACTGGCAGAAAGCACGACCCATCATTTCATTCTTTCGCACGTGGGCAGCTCCCTTCCTCACGGTCTTCGGCGCCCTCATATTTGAACTTACCAAAGCTACTTTTCCCGACATTGCAGGTCAACTTTCAGTACAAGAACTTGTCCAGCAGCTGTGGGAGTCGCTGTCAAAGGCAGATCCCGATGAATACATCCACCTGGTGTCACAAGACCTGTCAGGCTTCTTCACGTCCATTCCTACGGAACGCTTCCACCAGGCACTACAAGTGCTTCTCCATCGGTACGATCAAGTTGTTGGCCTTCGCAGATCCTCTCAATGGTCAGTGTTCGAAGTAAAGTCTGATCATCGACGCCGTATGTTCAAAGGAAAATGGCGCCGTCAAAGAAAGATCCCTCGAACTTTTCATGAACAAGATCTCCGGCACCTTCTGGACTTTGTCATTGACAACAGTCACTTCGAGATCAACGGATACTTGTTCCGCCAAGAACGGGGAGTCGCTATGGGATCACCAGCCGCGCCACCGCTCTGCAATTTGGTTGCCACGGTTGAGGATTTCTTCTGGCGCCAGACAATGTGTTCTCTGCGTTTTCGCATGCCCGATATCGGTGTGATCTGGCATGAGCGCTACGTCGACAATCGTTTCATTCTGCTTCGTGATTCTGCCCCACACTCGCCCGTGCTCATGAATTTTCTTTCCCTGGAATTTTATCGCCCACCAGTGATGCTTGAGGTTCAACATGATGACAAAGTGCTGGGCTATCGATGTGATTCTTCTTCCAGAACTATTACACCACAGCTACCTGATCATCCCTCCCAAATCAAAGGAATTCGGAGTGCCAATGATCAGATGTTTACTTATTCTTCCTGGTCTTCTCGCTCCTGGCTCATCATACGTGGTGCACAACCTGCGGTTCAGCAACAGCAAGGACTTAACGCTCTCAAGCGCCTTTATGAGGCCAAAGGTTTCGACCCCCACCTTCTCCGTGACGTTCGGCGTCGACTCGGGACAAAATCTGCATGTGAGCTTGTCATGTTGTCTCTTCTTGCGCACGCTTGTGATTGTTGTTGATGTATTGCGTTGTGTCTGCATGCAGCTGGCTCAGAACCATGGCGGAGTACACGGTCACCAGTCTCTTACGCTCAGACGGATCAGTGCAAACTACGAGCCGAGTGACGCTGGAGCACCTTCTCAACTTCATCAACGGCAATGAGATGCAAATGTTCATCCGGACACACGGACTAGCACACCAGCAAAGTGTACAATCCCACGGCCCATCCCGTGGCGCTCCGGCACTTGGATCCGAGGCCAACATCCGAGCGGTACGCAATCACACCGGAAGGTCACGTTCGCGCTCGCCCAGGTCCCGTCTTTCCCGGATCAAGCTCACCCCAGGCCCACAGGGAAAGTCAGATGAGGAGGAGGACTGGGGTGAATGGAAAAGTGATGGGAGGCGTGCTCATGGTGATCAAAGGAGGCCCCGCTCGCCTCCGTTGCCTCCCGCTCAAGTCAGTCCATCCGAGAACCGCATTGTGCTGCTGCCTCTCTCAGTTCGACAGCATGTACCCGATTTTGGCAGTCATCGCTTCAAGCTGCGCACTGGTTGCCGGGTCGAGGAAATTGCCATCGTAGTGAATGATGTACTTTACTACACCTTGCCCTCGATTGCCGCCTTAGTGTTTCCTGAACCTGAGCAGTGGAAGAAATCGTGGGAGACGGTCTACAGGAGCCTCATGCCGCATCGCCGCAGCATCATCGAAGATGAGCAGCGGGTCAAGTCCATTTCGGAGTTTCCGTTTTCTCCGCCACCACATGGCGTCCCGGGACGTTGGACGGATCAAGTGGTCAGAGACATTTCTGACTACTTCCAGATCTCCCCGAAGTCACTGCCGCAGCAACTCATCGTACAGCTTGGCATTTGCGAAGAAAAATGGCCATATATCAGCAGGACTGCACGGACGTATCACCACTTCTCGACGGACAAAAAGAACTCCCAGAAGAACCTCTTCGGGATCATCTTCTCGTTTGAGCCGCGCCGATTGCTGCCGGACAAGCATCGCACTCAGTCACAGTCGACGTTTTTCTGGTCCCACAATACCAATATGCAGGCGGCCATGAACATCCTGCGTGATGAAGAGCTGATCAGACCCTCAAAATGGCAAGAGCATCCTTCCCCCAACCACGAGTGCTCAAACTGGAACGAAGTCTGGTTGCCTCCGATGGGATTTTACTGCAGGGGCAGCCTTCAATCTCAAGAAGCGGCAATCCAATCAGCAGCGCAGTTCGCGGGAATTCACACGGATCGCCCCGTGTGCATTGGTGGCACTGCACGACTCCGGCAACAGCATTGCACCATACCCCGTGGCGGAGTGTACGCTGACATAGCTGCTTCCCATTATATGACTGCATTCACGCCAAAGATGGCAGGTGGAAACTCCGATCATCGATTGCGGTGCCCAGCTACATGGGCATGTTCTGGTGAACGACTATGGCAATGCAGTCTGACACCCTTTTGCACAGGCCCACCGTGGTTTGTGCCCTGACTTTCATGGTGTACATCATGACGCTCCTCTTCCGGAAAAAGCGTATGGGGTTGCCTGAGGCTCATGTCTTGATGAAGTGTGTTGCATGCTTGTTGTGTTGCTTGCCGTCGCCGCATTTTGAGTAGATTACTGATTGATTTGGCCCTCTCTGTCGCATCTTCACCTGCATTGTGATGGATCATGGGGAGCTTCTACGTGAATGTCGGCACATGTTGCTTGCCATTTCGTCGCAAATCAGTCTTCTTCTGGCCGGATTGCAACGTCTTGAAGGCCAGCAGCGGCATCCACAGCCGCCACCACCGCCACCGGTCCCTGACGGCCAACTACCGCCGCTACCCCCGCCGTCTATGACGCCACCGCCCTTGCCGGCAACATCAGTCCGGCCGGATTACATGACAGCACCGGTCACTCTTGTGGCCACCTCAGACAACCGTACGGAGCACCCTGCTCGCGTCCGCACGGTGAGTGTCAGTACTTCCTGGGAGCACAGACGGAGGAGAAGGTCCAGACATCGGGAGCCTCATCGGCGTCGATCTCGCAGTCATCACCGGCGGCTTCCTGGCCGACCTGACGACGCGGTTCCCACGTCCCGCCGCCATGCCTACAATCCGAAGTACCCGCCGGCAGTCAAGGCCATGCCGGCGTGTCGACCATCAGGTCTGTCGTATGACCGTTGACGGAACACCAGCGGCAAAAGGACCTCAGTATTTCGGCGCATGCATGTTCGCAAGCATCATGTCTTCGCAGTTCCGCAGCCTTACTTGCTTGATTTGTCCTTGCTGTGTGTTCATTTGCCATGCAGTTGTCAGCCGAGTTTGTGAATAACCTGGTGGCGGTACTCAATGTCCTTGCATCCCAAGTTGCGACAGCTCTGGACACCCTGAACTTTGCCCTGATGACCGAGCGAAGCCATCCGTCAGACACTAGAGTGTCTCCCAGGGCACCACGGAACTCCAGGCACGGGCTGCGCCCTCGCATCATCACAGAGCGCATTTCGTCTGACCGATCCCGCTCTCCCACTCGAATTCGAACCCGATCTTTGGACACTTCATCCACCTGGTATATACCGGCCTTATCCCCGCCTCGTGCGGCACATCGGGATGCCGCTGACAACAATTCTGGTGGTCGTCGGCCTGAATCGATGTTGGATCACCTGCCACCACCACGGCCGCTTGCTCCCTTAGCCCCGCACGGCGGACGAGAACCAGGACAGATGACGCCTACGACACCTGACTCGGATTCTGATGGTTCAGTGCGTCCACATCCAGGTGCCTCGTCGTTCCGACCGTCTCCTACTGTGGTTCATGGACCTCGGGAACTTCTACAAGAATTCACCATTGCACTTCGCAATGCACACCGTGAACCTTTCACGGCATGGACACAGGGTGAGCTGGATGAGATGGTGCGACGGAAGAAAGACAAGGATTCCAGGCCCACCTACAAGACCATTGCTCGGTTCCTTCAGAAGCCCATTGAGGAAGTCAAGCAGGCATGGAAGGTCTATCAGCAACTTGAGGCTCGCGGCTAGGAACCCGGTCATCAAATGCAACAGCGACCACAGGAGGACTAAATGGTAGGCCGTGGCGGTGTATTCGGTTAGCGCTGCAGGTTGTTGCGACGGTTGGGATTGCAGTCATTATTGATCACATGAAATTTGCTTGCTTGCACTTGACTGGCATTTTACCAGGGTAATATTGCTTGCCGTTGTGGGTGTTGCCGCTGACGTGAATTGAATGCATGACTGAGTTGCTCAAATCATGTCGGAACAAGTCGTACAGACGTACATTACTTGGACCCATGGAGCGCAGCCGACGTGGTTACAGTTTCACGGACCTGGTGCCCTGCTTGACAGACCCATTCGGCAGACTACGTCACCTCCGCCCCCACCAAGTTTCCCACTGCTTCTTCCACCTCCGCCTCCTCCACCGCCACCACCACCGGTGATTCTACACCCACAGTTTATGCCCTCAGTACGGAGCCCCTCGATCTCAGCTCCTCGCGGACAATCCTGCCCTGCCACATCGAAATCGCAGCGCACACGCCGCTCGATCTACAGCACTGACCATTCCCGTGATGAAGAGCTACGCAGTCCAGGGCGTTCATCCAAACGATCTCGGACAGCATCCGCTTCTGCACCGCGGAGATCTCGGCGGCCCTTTACCGTGTTCCCCTCCAAACGAGCTGGCCGTCCATCGCTGTCCCCATCGGCAAATTGCAAGCATTACTGTCATGCCTTCCTGCGCCATGGGCGGAAATGTCTTTCCCCTTGTGATCGTAGACGACCAGGACATTATCATTGCAGGTGTGCGCGGCATCAACGGCGGTGAAGCTTAGGCGTCGTATATTACAAACCTCGCTGCTGTGTCTCACCTTGAGTTTGAAAAGTTTCCTTGCATCCCTTCAGCTGTGCGCGGTTGTCATTGCATGTGTGTCTTCGCCGCAGATTTTCGATTGCTTTTAGCGGCCGCGCGATAGCCTGTCTTGCCGCTATGAACCCTCAATATTTCGAGTACCAGATCGACAGAGGAGTGGAATGGATTCGAATTTACTCACCGGGCACGTGGCGACCCGTTCCCGATGATGCTCCAGTGCTCGACCCGGTCTACGCTTCCACGTATCGGGAGTGGCGCAGGTCATATCGCTTCCAAGTGTACTGGTCCGAAGACAGCACCGGAGGAACAACAACGGATCCCATGGTCACGCCCAGTTCGTATGTGTCCTACCACGTGTGGGAGTACCGAGACTGGCAAACACGAGGGTATCAACGACTTGGAGCTCCTTTACCAGCCATTGGACTCGCGATGCTCGTGAATGCAGACGCCAATTCCTCGGTGGACTCATCGGTTCCGGATGGGGCGTGGCGAGAGCCGTCACCACCACCATTCTATGATCCTTGGAACGATTCGGAGTGATACTTGAGCAACATGTCGGATAAAATGACGCGGTTGTGCTTGCTTTGTATGCGATTCCATGTTGGGTTGTCTTGCTTGGTGTTGTGCGTTCCGTCTCCAGCTGTTCGCCGCTTTCATTTGACTCTGAGCGGTTTACCTGGTTGATATGTTCAATTGTACAATGTATAGCGCAGCACGATGGGTCCTGCCTCGCTACTTTGACTACGACATCGTCAATGGCCCCGCGAATACGAGTGTAGAATGGATTCGGATCTATGTGCCGGGTCCGTGGCATCCAGTCGCCGAGAACACCTTGGGACCAGCCCCGGATGACTCAACCACCTATCGGGAATGGCGCAAGGTTTACCACTTCGAAGTGTATTGGCCGAGGGATAGCACAGGCGGCACCAATACAGGTGCTGTTTCGCAGCCGGTATCTTATGCATCCTTCTATACTTGGCATTATAGAGACTGGGTCACCAGGGGATACCAACGGCTGGGTCGCCCACACCCTAGCATTGCGCGGCCAGTTTTCGCTTCGGGCGCACCGGACCTCATGTACGCTGGAGTGACCTCTTCATCGGCATCCTCCAACTCGGATGGTGGCTGATGCTCGTCCTCGCCTTCCTGGGGAGTCTGTTCAGTTCAATTCGATTCGGGAGATTGACTTCGATACCGGAGCCATGCATTGCTGCAAAAGTGATTTCCTGCACCGTGGCTGTTGTTTCTCTTTCAGTCATTGTTGTCTGCAGCCGTACACCTATCAATTTGTCTTTCCGGGTTTGCGTTGTCATGCCGTGGCTAGAATGGTGTCCGGATCCTCAACAACCAGATGCCCAGTGGGTCAAGATCTTTCATCCGGGATCATGGACTCCACATGAAGAACATGATGCTCCACCTCCACCGCACACGGATAGAGAGTGGAGGGAGTTCTATGCTCCCAACCCGGACCAAGACGGTGAGCAGCTCAATGTCACCATGTGGTACAAAAGAGACTGGGCCACAGAGGGCTATCGGAGAGTCGCTGCCCCTCAAGCTGGTCATGACTTTGATTCTATGTCTGTTCCTGATCATCACAGCGTGGCCACGCAATCCGCGGCATTGAGTATGTCACCGCAGATGTTAGAAGCGATCCTTAGATCCTCGGATGCGGCGGATTTCTCTACCGAAGAACTGACTCGTCTCCAAGAGGGGATTTCTCAACAACTGACAGCTCGCGCACGTCACGCTTCCCAACTTCATCAACCTGTACGTGCATCACGTGGAATCACACCATCGGAGACGGTTGGGGTCTCCGACCCATACCGGCCGGTCAATCCTCCCAACAGCTGCAAAGCCAAGGCGAGGCCTATCTTCGAGCTAAATGAGGACTAGACGCACGCGAGTGGGGTAGCGTACAAAATAAGGGTGGTTTTCACACTTGCATTACCTTGCTTGGTTGTTGCTTGTACATGGTTGTGCATGGTGCCTGTTCCTCTATCAGCTGGATCTGAGCCCGCGATACGCCTTGCCTCTTACTTCGACATGGACATCGAGGATTCGAAGCAGCAACCATGGCTCGAATACTCGGTCTGGCAGGATCAGGAGTGGGTGCGGATCTACACTGCAGGACAGCCTCAGCGATGGCACCACGGAGAAACTGTACCTGATCTACCAGACAATTCTTTTCGGGAATGGCAGCGGGTGACTGATCCCAATGGGCGCACTGGTGAGCACGGTCAGGCATGGACCATCCGCGACTGGCAGCATAGGGATACCAGCGCATTCTGTCTCGAATGGAGTCCTTCACAACTCATCATTCGCATGATCAATCTCTTGGTGAAGTTCGGAATTCCGATGCCATTCCAGTTGAGGAGACGTTCACCTATGCTACTCCGTTTTCTCATGGTGATCTCTCGACTGCTTCACAACTCGCTTCAGTCCTCTATGGCGACACTCGTAATGCTCAACGTGGTGATCTCTCGTTCCCGTCTTCTGAGCGGTTTAGGGCTGTTTCTCGTTCCCCTCGCCGCGGTGGATTTTTTGGTCAACGATAGGGACACGGGGTTGAACATGTGATCTTCCTGCGGAAAAGGAGACTCCTCGCCCCTCGTTGAGGGGCGTGTGTGTGCGGAGTGACAGAATGCCCTGTCACCACCCTTTCGGTTTCTCAGCAGGGGGGCAGTGGATCGCCATCACTCACTGCCCAACGAAGACAGTGATGGTTTGGTCGTGAAATCCGGAAGGGACGCCTTCTGGACGTACCTGCATTTTGAGAAAGTCGTGATGCTCTGAACGTCCTTTTGGTCCCCCCCTGAACCGCTGTTGCTTCCTTGTTTCCCTGTTGAAGTAACTACAGGGAAGCCAAGTGACCAGCAAGCCGATGGGGTTTGTCCCCAGTTGTACTCGAGACTCATCAGTTGTACTCGAGACTCATCAGTTGTACTCGAAAGGTTAGCACTCTCCATTTGGAGTTTAAGTGTGTGTGTGTGTGTGTGTGTGTGTGTGTGTGTGTTTGTTTGTTTGTTTGTTTGTTTGTTTGTTTGTTTGTTTGTTTGAGGGTACCCTTTTGGGGATGGCTTTAATCGGACACCAACGGGAAAGCCATTGTCTTGGCGGTCCCCCTACTTTAACACCCAATTCGTGATTTGGGGCAAGGCAGGTGGAACCAAGTGGAAAAGGCGCGCCTTGACTATGACCGTTCTTACCGAGGAGTGTTGACCCCGGATGAATCAACGGGTCCCACTGTGGATGGGTGCTAAGTTTCCGGAAATCGCAGCACAGTTCTTAAAAAAACCAACGGAATGATTCGATTCCCCTGCAACTACCAACAAACAATGGTTTCAAGCAGGTGTCAAAGTGGTGCGAACGGATTTCGTCCATCCCCAGTATTAATAAAAATGGGCGCTCCCCTCCAACAATGATGATTCCCCACTACACCCACGGACCACCCCCCCCCCATTCATGAGCTGGGTTGAATCAAGCAGGGGTCACCATGCACACGTTTGTGTGACAAGTGACATCGGGGACTCATAGCCACCGATCCGGAAAGAGAGAGTTTGGGAGCTCAAAATGAATTTCGTGGGCTGTTCCCTACTGTGGATGGACGAACTCCTGCACCACCTAAGAAACCCTGGAAGGACGATTCCCCCCACAAATACCAACAAGCAATGGTGTCCCAGGGTTTCAAAGTCGTGCGAAGGGATTTCGTCCATCCACAGTATCTCGCTTGAGTTGTGAATATCTGACAAGCCACATCCGCTCCTTTTGCTTAGGTCGGGGTTGAGGGAATGACTCTGAGCCACTGGTCGTTTGCTATGGAAGCGCAGGGCGCAGGCCCGAGGTTCAAATTGGAGGTTCAGCCAAAGGACCGGATTTCCGAGGGCTCAGGGTCCTCTTTTCCAATTGGTTTAGCTCTGTGTCCTCAATCGCCTCGTCGCGAGTCATTCGGCTCAAGATGATATTGGACGGAGTGGATTCGCTTGGCTGATGGTGGAACCTTAGCACTGTAGATCTTTTAGAAACTACAAGTTTTGTTTGCTGAACCAGCGAATGTGACCATTTGAAACCAAGCGTTGATAGGCTCCTCGGTTTCAACTGCGACCAACCGTTGCTGCCCTCTTATTGGTGGCACAACCCCCGCACAACACACACACACACAGCGACCAACCCGTGCCGCCCTCTGCTGTGGGTGTCGCACGCACACACACACACACACATATGTGCAAGACTCAGGACTCAGGACAAATTACACACACACACACATGCACACGCGAGCGCTCACTTGTCAGCTGAACTGTTTTCCCCCTTTTTTTTCAGCGTGACTCACTGGCTCAAGGGTCATGGCAACGCACAGTTTCCTGAATCGCTTGTGAGTTTTGATGGCTGGAATGCGAAGCCTCTACGTTTGACACCCGAAGTAAATGATGTCCAAAGGGTCCAATTCCAGTTTGGCCTTGCAGCCATGGAATTGGAAGACAGCCGTGGCCTCTAGGGGTTGGGCCTGGAAAAGCCTCGGAACCATTCCGCCCAGACCTCTTTGTTCATTGGAGGCGTTTCTTTTGGGAGGTTTGTTGCCGGAGAGTAAATATAATCTATTTGTAGGGCATCCTAAGAATGAGAAACACAGTTCACTGTCACATGAGGGTTTTCCCACCCTGTCCAGTACCGTCTTGAGGATTGGGCAAGATCTGGAGGCAGTCTGACATTCTTCCTGGGCCTTCCTGGAGATGTTTCCATAATGGCTTTTCTCAGAAGCCCCTACCATTCCCTTTGACAAAGGGCTGAAGCAGCACCCTTTGCGATGATATCAGGCGAGCTGTGAAAGAGAGTTTCCGGGCCAGATGATAGCCCACTCCAGATGTCTGCCGGCGAAGTCATTTGTGTGTGTGTGTGTGTGTTTGGCCGGGCCCTGGTAGGCAAAGGCGCGTTGAATCACTGAAGCTCGCGACTTTGGGGCGAATTCGTCGCCCCGCAGACAACGGCCATGCGGTTTCTTTGGTCTTGGGCCGAATTTGCCCCGATCCGGTCGTTGGAACTCCTCCGCTTTCAGGGACTTCCTATGTGTCTTCCAGGGACTACCAAAGGGCAACCGCCGGTTTCTGGTGGGGAAAAAATTCATCTAAGTACTCAAGTTGCTCAAATGGTACTATTTTCCAGCAACTTTTTCCAGGGACTACCAAAGGCCCTGTTTGAAAGTACTTGACTTCCGCAGCGCTGTCTCTCGTTCAGAGGCAGAGGTGCCATTCCTTCGTTTGCCGTCGCCCTTGATTCGCCCGTATTTCAGTTGCAGTGGTTCAAGTCGGCCGTCCACAAGCGTTTAGAGAGCACCTAATGGACGAAGTGGACATGACATCATTACCCAGATACCAAGAAAGCATGCGGAGCTCTCTCGATCCTCAGCCTCCTCAAAGGCAGTATGTGGAAGAAAGCAACAGAGACACCTGCGAAGCGCCCTGCTCTAACCCCAGCAACAAGACGGGGAAATGCAGCAACCCGAACAACCACAAAGCAGGTGACCCCCTTTCCCAATGGACACTTGGCTACGCACCCAAACTCCAGATGCCCTCCAGATGCAGCGGTTGCCAAGTCGACAAGTGCCCAACAGAACCCCGCTGCGCTGAAAGGAATTTATTCGACTCCCAAGTTTCTAAACCTGCTTTTCGACTCCAGCGTCCTTTTTTTCCGATGGCCTTCTCCAGCCGCCATGGCGGCGCGAACATGGGCCCTCGCCCTTTGGGCTGCGGCGCCGATCAGCGCGTTGAATCTCTTCGCGGAGCCGCGGCTCGGCCCGACGTGGGATCCGCAGTGAGGTGACCGGCGCTGGTTTGGAGTCCGGTCATGCCCCGAACCTTGACCTTTATGCCAGGTGTTCTTTTCAGCAAACCGGTTTGCGGTTGTTATTTTTGTCAGTCCAAGCTTTGACTTGTTTTTCTACAAGCCGGTTTGTGGTGTATTTTTTCCAGTCCAAGATAGTCCAAGCTTTGACTTGTAGAACAACTGAAAGTTTTTGAGTTTCCCCTCATGGCCCACTGTAAACAAGGGGTAAGCATTCTTTACTGGGGGCTGGGCAAATTTGAGCGATCGCACTCAAGGGCCAAGGTTTGCAAAGTTTGCGTGCAGACCATCTGAAACCGGAATGCTGCTCTGCATGATAGGATGAACCCCCAGCTGCCTTCTGTTCGTGAGAAGGGTACCTGCAGCCCTATTTGTAAGGGCGGTTCAAGGCTTTAAGGGTCCAGGAGCTTGCATCTCCCGCACCCGCAAAGCCCAATGAGCCACCAAGCCAGAGTTTGATATGATTGTTCTGCCCCATTTCAT
The DNA here is from genome assembly GCA_963377175.1 of Effrenium voratum. NCBI lineage: Eukaryota > Dinophyceae > Suessiales > Symbiodiniaceae > Effrenium > Effrenium voratum. Next base: position 242,475 of record CAUJNA010000232.1, on the reverse strand, counting down.
GGCGAGCTCACCTGAAGAAGAGGCACAATCAGGTGTTCGAAGAATTGACTAGAAGGATGTTTCTGCCTCAGACCCTGTGGCCTTGGTCCAATTCTTATTTCAGGCTTTGGATTTATTGTTCTAAGGATGGCTTCCCCATTCTTTGCTGGCAGCCATCTTTCCAGAGAACATTCGGAAACCCAGGGAAAGCGACTGTTTCTTGGAAAGAACAATGGTTGAAAACAATGGGGAATCAGCCTATAGAATTGTGAACATGTCGCATTTCCTTGCTCTACCTCGGGGAGGACACTGGAGGCCGGGGCTCAATGAAAGCGCAAAGGAGACGGAAAACCAAAAAGCTCGACGTCCCCATTTCATTTGGTTTCCTTTGTTGGTCAAACAAATGTCAACCCCAACAAGGGCAGCGAGCCTCAAAACATACACCCGGGAACGGGGGAACAAAGAAGGTCAGTGGTTCAGATTGGCAGCTGGCTGTTTCTACTTGCTAAACAAGAATGATCGCAAATGTGTCCAGGAGGCCTTCTTTGATTTTTGGGTGCCTTATTATATCAATGGACTGCTGTTTCGGACATGCTCATCTTGCGCTGAAGATCGCTTGGGCATCTTGCGTCATTGCCAGTGTCACAGTGCTTGGGAACTACCTTCGTTGACCTGACCCCCAAAGACTCTCAAGGTTGATGAAAGCAAGGCCGTTCGTGCACAACCATTCTGGCACGGGTTTAGTGTCTGGCAAAAGCAGTTCTTTGCGGGCGCGGGACTTTGAAGACGCGTTTCCCCAGACTGTGCCACGGTCAAAACACCCTTTCACTTGGGGACATCTGAGTTTTGAGCATGGTGTGCTTCTTGGTATGCTTGCTCCTTGGCTGTGCCGTAATCAGGTATGCCTTAGTCGGTGGTTTTGTTGGCGGTTTGGGGATTTGAACCCCTAGTTCTTGCAGAGAGAAAATGGGGTCACTGGCTCCAAACCACCAAACTGGGCTCCAAGCCACCTGGGAGGAAGCTGACATAAGGCTTGAAGGGACTCGATTTCACTTCTGGACATGTTTTTATTCAGGGTTGTGGGATCTGTGACACAAGGGAATCCCCCTTTCTATGAACCATTTCGTCTTTGGGATGCCCTTTCTGTTGTATCACAGAAGTGGATTCACACACCGCCCTGTAGGGGGGGGGGGGAAGGAGAGGAGGGGGGCGGGAGGGGGGGAGGGGGGGAGGGGGGAATCTTCCAGCAAAAGGCACAGAAACTTCTAGGGGTAAAAACCTGGGGGCAAAAAAGCTCCAAACCGTTTGGGGGGATCTGTGGACCATGTCTAGCGAGGCTGGCCATCGAAGCGAGCGCGGAGGTGCCGGTGGCGGTGTCCTTTACCACCGGCCCCTGGGCTGATGTCCTTTGAGCTGATTCGGCTGTGGGTCCCATGTTGGGGTAGGTGAATTCACCACCCATTTTAGAGCCTATTTTAGTGGGGATTGGGATGGGTACGATTTGGGTTTTGACCCACATGGCCATTCTTGCTGGGTTGGCAATATGTGCAGAGTCGCCCGAACTCCCCCAAAAGCCGAAAGGGCCATATGAGATTTAGATGGTTCCGGGCGCATAGGTGACAAGCCCGCCGAGAGAAGCCTTGACAACCATGTTAGAAGAATCAGTTCGTCAAGTTGCTCTGGGCACTCGCTTGGTGGCTTGGGGCTCTGCTATTGGGCCACCCCAAGTCGTCCCTTTTCCCCGGTTTGCGCTTCTCCGAAGATTGGGTCGTCTGAACTCGGAATTTTCCGGATTTGAGTTCGGGTCCCGCAATCAACTACCGGACTCCCAGTAGATGGGCCAAGAGGGGAATTCCGGATCCAAGTGGCGGGGGGGGGGGTCGGAGAACGCCGAGGTTTTTCTTCTTCTTAATTTTCTGGGTTTCTTTCGGATGGCTGTTATAGCATGGGAACGAGTGGCTTGCCCTCACGCTCGGCTTGGCTACACGGGTGTTTCCAGTTGGAATGGGACGTGCAAACCTCCAACTCTAAACACCTAGCAGCTGGATGCAAACTACCCGCATGCATTTGGCGGATGCTGAGCCCCGAAGGTGATCGTTGACTCTCGTTCGAAATATTGGACCTCTCGGCAACAAAAGGCGACGTGTCTTCGGGTGTCCAGGGCTTGGCAAGTTTCCTGGCTGAGGTGTGGCCGCCTTACTTCTTTCTTCAGCTTGGCAACCAACCGCAAATTGCATCGCTACTGAGTGCGTGGATGAGGTACCCTGTCCATTTGACATTGGTCACACCTCTGTCTGGATTTGCCGGAATCCTGCAGAGGCAACTGGCGCCTTCGGGGGCTCTCTCCTTGTGTGGTTTCAACCCAGTGATCCCTTCCGCGTGCGCGCGTGCGATGTTTTTGGAATTGATTGACACTGATGCCATCCAAATCGCCTCACGCGTCATAATCTCACGACAGCCGCTCTCCCCATCACTTCTTGCCCGAGTCTCCTTTCTTTGTTGAAGGCAAGTCGAATGGAACCTGAGGCTCGCACCCCTTGTACGGCGTGCCTTACCAGGACGATGACTCCACCAGGAGCATGGGAGCATGGGCCATTTGCGAATCGGAGCCCTCCAAAACATTGGGTGCATAAAAGTGACACTGATCGCTCCTCACCTCCTCCCAGGCCACGCTCTCCGGGCCATGAGTTCTGACCCGCCGCCATGTTCTCAGCCCCCTTGTGCCCGGTTGGAAACCACCATGAACAGCGATGCAGTTGCTAGCCTTCCCGAGACAGGTTCCCTAAGGCTCTCGCTTGGTACCAGGATCGAGCTTTCACACATTGACTGAAAATTAGTTGTGGCAACTGGTCTGCGTCACCGTTCATTTCGGTCATCCCCAGCCAAGGATTTGTTCTGGGGTATCTCTGTTCTGGGGCGTCGTATTGGACGCCAAACCATTCTGAAGAGCGTAAACCGTGATTACCCCGATTTTCGTGCTTTCTTTTTGCTGCGGCTCCCCGTATTTCCCTGAGATGATGTTTTAAGGTGGGGGTGATGTTTGAAGCCAGAGCCGCGTCTTCCTTCTTCAGGATGCCAATGTTGGTTCATTTTAAGCAGGAAACCACGGGGAAATTGGGGGTTTGGAGAAAGACTTGGAAAGCCTGGATTTCCATGCTAAATACCTCCCTTTTTAGTAGGGGGTCGACATGATACCCTGAAACAAAGCGGGTAATTGGAGTAGGTAAGGGGACCCCATGGCCGGGGCCGCGTTTCAAGCCGCCAGGATGATGGTCTCTTTGGGCTTCGAGGTGCTTTGCCAGCCGGCCATCGAGCTGTGCTGCTTGACTTGACTAGCTCCGGGGGAAGGACGGGAAGTTCAACTTGAGACGAAATCAAAACCGGAATGGCGATTGAACCACACAAATGCCTTCTCCTGACCCTTCAAACATGTGTTTTTTTCCACCCCTTTTCGGGGCCACCCATCAAAACCGGGGTAGATGAAGGTTAGTAAGGGACAATCCCAGCCATAAATAGTTGCGGCCGCCTTGGTATATCCTTACATGGTTCTGGGTCAACCATTTTAATACCGGGTTTTGATTGTGACTCACTTGGTATCCTTCCCGCATGGGCCTGAGGCGATACTGGGGGTGCTGGGGATGCAGCCTTTGCACGAAAAGTTATGTTTGAGAGTGATGCATCTTTGGCGTGTTTTCAGCCTTTTGCGGGCCTGAGCTCCAACCAAATGATGGCACGAACCTTGATGCACCGATATTACCAGTCATCACCAGCATCCAGGGTGGGTCGGCTGCACCCACTGGCACCCCTCTTTCTCAAGCAGGCCTCAATACCACAGAATTCGGTCACCGATCTTTTGGTTGGTTGCAAGTTTGTCAGCTTATTCAGGCAGCCTATCAGTTTGTTTGGTAGAATTTGATAGACCATATTTTTAAACTGGGGGCTTCAAAAAGGGGTTGCTAATTTGTTCTTATTCTTCAGGCAGCCTATCTGTTTGTTTCACAGAATTTCATAGACCATACTGTGGATGGACGAAATCCTGCACCACCTAAGAACCCCTGGTTTCTGAGGATTCCCTTGCAACTACCAACAAACAATGGTTTCAAGCATGGTTTCTTAGGAGGTGCGAACGGATTTTGTCCATCCAAAGTCTTTTGGGTTGGTTCTTGACCGGAAAGTGGCGAGCCATCCGAGTACTGGGCGCACGTAGATCGCCAGGCGAGTACTTCCAGCTGGGCCTCGGGGGGTGCGCGTGGCTCTTGGAGGCACCCCGGCTGCCTCCGGTGGCACGCTGCCCCCTAGCTGTGAATTGGGGGGGGCTGGCTGGGTGGGGCGGGGGTGGTTTTTGGCGGCGTTCTTTTTTTGCTTCTAATATTTTGTTCAACGGCTGAAGGGGGGGGAGGAGCAAGACATTCTGGCACCCTACTTGGATGGTGAGCCAACTTAGGCTATCACCATGGTTATAACTGGGTCACTGAGGTTAGCCCCGTTAGAACCCTGTTTCTGGCCTTATCTAAGTAGAGTAACAATACCTCTCCCCAAGGGTTCGGGTGTAGTGCGAATTAGGGAAAAAACAAGGCCGAATTAGGCCTTGACGTGGGAGGGTCTTTGGGGTGTGGCGTCTCGTCCGTTTTGAGGGTACCTGGACCCTCACACCGCTGTTAAACCAGAGGGAAATCGGGGCTTCCTGGTTTCAGCCGGGTCGTTTCCCCCTTTTTCGTAGCACGTGGGTGACTTGGATTGTGCCACTTTTGGGGTTCAGTTGCATGATACTTTTGGCAATCACCTTAGCTGCTGCCCTCAGCAGCTGGAGCTTATCCCCGACTTGTCCTAAGCTTGTCCTGGGCTTAGGCTTATCCAGCATAGCCTTGCTTTGCGCCCTTGGTCGATTGAGGCATGCTGCTCATTCACTTTACAAGCACGTAGCTCACACAGAAGGGATGTTCAGAGCATTGTCTGGGGCGTGATGGATGGTTCAGGGAAGCCGAAAGAAAACCACCGGGTCAGGGTTACCTGGAACCAAAGCTGGTTGCCCTGGCATGACAATTGGATCCAAGACTCTACACGTAGACGCAACTTGTTTCTTTAAGCCAATGCAAATGGTTGGTTTCTCCCCAATCAGATGGGCCTTGTCTTCCCGTCCCTTTTCAAACCACTCGGGTGCCAACTCAGAACCAGGGTCAAACACAAATACAGACCGAGCACTTGCACTCAAGACCCAAGTCCAAGGCATTGGTTTAGCGCGGTTGGAACCGGCTGGTTTAGGGTGGGTTTAGAGGCTTAGAAATGCTAAGAATAAAAAACCGGGCCAAGCTCTCGTGTCGTCCACAAATCCCCGAGGCGTCACGCAGCCCGGGGTTTTGACGCTGGAGCTGGCGGGCACTCTAGAGAGCAACACTCGCGCCTGGGGTTCACCAAAAGGGTGTGGCTCAAAAATTGGCAGCGGCTCCAAAATGACACCCTGGTAAATGGAAAGGTCTAGGTCGCCCAGTAGTGCCCTTCTCTCCCTTTTTTGGGGGAGGGTTCCCCTACTAAGATAGACTACAGAAAAAAGGGTACCCTGATTCTAACCTCTCTACTGGAGGACCTAGAGATAGACTACCTGCGTAGCAGCTGTTTAATTCTGACCACCCAAAAGCTCGGGGGCTTCAACTTGGAAACGGTTTGGGGGGATTTGCAGTTTTTTGTGAAATGATTAATTTGTTGAATCTTTTAGTACTCGTTGAGTATTTTACATGGATGGATCCACAAAAGCCACATCCAAACCGGTTTCTAGATCAACATTACGTTTGGGGGTTGTGTTCCCAATTGTATAGATGGTTGTGAGGATGTCATTTCAAGAGACCCAGTTGCATTTCCCTTGAAAGTTGCACACTTTTTCTTGATTGGCAATTGGACATGAGCTTCCTGGTGCGGCGATAGTTTGAAGGCACATAACGGAAACCCTCGTAGGCCTTTCTTTTACTGGAGTTCCCTCAGATTGTTTGTTAGGGTTGACTAAATCTATCTAATTCTCTTTTCATGAAGATTGTATATCAATATGTTATATCATATTTCTGAATGACAGATATTGTGAAGGATTGTGCCAAGTATTTTGTCGGCGTCTTGGTCTTAGCTCCCGCTGTGTGTTGACAGCTACTCAGAGCACGGCCCAACAAATTTTCAGGCCCCTGCCATGATTCTTCA
>CAUJNA010000232.1:171699-236213 GCA_963377175.1 Effrenium voratum | reverse complement strand
CGCACCGAGGCCTTACTTTGGAGTACCTGTTCCAAACCACTACGACGATCACAGTCACTCAACCTGCTCACCCTGGAAAAGGACCTTGCCAACTCGCTGGGTCTCAACATCGATGACTTCAATCAGCGGATCAAGGTTCATGACCATTTGGCCAGCTTGGTACTTCAATTTCTTCAGCAACACCACGCTTCTCTCACACCTTCCACCCAGACAGATGACATGGTCAAGAAGTACAATGATCCAAATCGTGCGCATGAGCTGCTCCAGGCTCAGTATTCAGCATCGCTGCGCGCTTCGACCTCTCCCACGATGGCAAGCCAGAAAGATGATGCAGAGTTGGTTACACCGCCACCGGTCAACCACACACAATCCTCGTCACCTGCCAGCTCCCTCCCTACAGCCAGCGCAGAGGCCCTTGATGGCAAGTCGTTTGATGGCGCGGTGCAACCCCGGATCATTCAGTCTCTTCACAGAGTGTCTTCACCGCCGTCCAAGCCGGCGGCGTCACAATTGCTCACCATGCACAGCACGCTGGAAGAAGTCGTCAAGTACTACACATGGACCAGTGACCAGCCACGCCTTTATCTCAAGCAATCGCCCACAACCACGACTTTGACGTCACTGGTCAAGTGGGCCAATCACCCGTCCCGGCTCAACGGCAACAAGTCATTAGATTCCATGGCGACGTAGCTCCTTCAAGCGCGTCAACGCATGCCGAAAGGCGACGCACCTACTCTCGGGGCGATGGCGGCTTCGTGGGGACTGGAGCCCGGCTATCTCACCAAGCTCACTGAGAAGGCATTGAGTCACCTCATCGTGACCGCTCGACTACTCAGCTGATGAGCAGGCATCTTAACGACCTTCGTTCTCTTATGAGCCCGGAGCGGCAACCGTGTCACGGATGAGTCAAGGTTAAAACTCGTCCGTCATCTTTCTGCGTTGCATCAGTTTGGTCTTGTACTTGGTTGTGCTTGCATTGCCTTGTGCGTGATTGTCTGTGCAGCTTGTATCCATGTCGCCGCCTTATGGTAGATTTCATTGGTTGCATTTTCACCATGTTGGATGAGCTTCGCCGCTGTGGAATCTATGATGATGTTGCACAATGGCAGTCTCTGGACAACTTTTTACACTCGTTGACCATGTTCTCTACGTGCTGGCAATACTGCTTCCCTGGACTACCACCACCGTCGATACCAGCTGATGAGTACGAATCTATCACACAACTACCGTGGTTGGGCCTCATTCTGGAAGTCTTAGTTGTGGTCCGGATTGCCCTTCAGATTCCGAATCACGCTATGTCACACTCTCATCACACTGTGGCCAACAGGTATGAGATTCATCGATGTCGGTGCACTGCCTATTTATTGATCAGTTTCTTACAACGTCTCATTTCCCAAGATCATGGCTACTTTCCGCCGTTCTTTGAAGTCCTTCACTTCTACAAGGCTTCTCTCTTGTGTGAAATCATGCACTCCACTTTTGCCGACACGCGACATCTTCGCTCATTGCGGGCACGATTTCCGGACCTCTATGACTTCATTCACGATCCAGGTCATCATCACAAATCGTGGCGTTTATATCCATTTTCCTTATGGTATTACACTATCATTGGTGCGATTGATCAGATGCCCTACTATCGGAATTACGCAGTCGCAAATCTTTACAAATTACTTGGGACGCCATGCTTTTTCGAATCTGCTTACTTTCACATTGGTGTTTTATCCAATATCGATCGGTTTTCTGTGTTGTTCGTTGAGATCAAACTTGCCGGTTTGGTCTGGCGGTTAAAATGGTAATACCTATACTGCATTTGAATGCAATTCTGTACACAAGACTTCTATGAAAGGTGGCTTCGGGAACATCTCGCTGATCTTCGACACCTCAGTTGTCGCTCTCCACTTCCTCGCTTAAACATGACGCATTTACTGTTATCCGATTCACCTGCACCACGCCTGGATACGTTGGATGATATCCAGGCTCCATCATTTATTCTCTATCAGTTGGGATCCAATACAGGTGCATCGTTCCACGCCATGCGTGACCTTCTGTCGGCAGCTTTCCCTCCTACTCAGCTTTACTACTTTCTGCGGCTCTCCGTCTTTGTCAACGAGCCCTTCCGCTCCAAGGCGCAGAAACTCCTCGCCCAGGTGTTACGCAAACGACAGCTACAATCACCCACCACTTTGGCGCAACTACTCCTACCGCCTCTACATGTCCGGAATTGGAAAGCTCTACTTGGCACATGGTTACAAAGCTGGATTACTTCTCATCGTGATTTGTTTCCCTCCCTTTTCCTTCCAAAGATCCGGGTGGTGGAAACTCGCAGTGCCACGTTGGGCGACAAGATCTACAACTACCGCACATGGCAGCGCAGATGGACTCCTGAAACATCCTTTCCGTGTCGCTGTTTGGACATCGATGATCACCATATACACCGAGCACATGGACATGCTGTACTGGTTGATGAGTTCTCACGCATCAATGCGGACATTGACATGGACATCATGGCCGCATCAATGAAGGATCAGTATTTCGGTGATGTCGACTTGTTACATCAACGTTTCACCACGCAACTTCGCAAACTTGCTCGTCGCTGGCATGTGCATGGTTCCAGTCTTCTTGTTGATCTGCAGCCGGTTTTGACTCAGTTGATGGACACTCATCGAGCTAACCTTCAAGATCGTGCTTATTGGTCATCGACATCGTTGCAGCGCACCGTGGCTTCTCTGTCGTCGTGGGTTGTAATCCCCGCGGATCATTTCCCCTCCCGCGCACATGTGATTTGTCCGTCCCTGTTTGCCATACTGATGCGGAAGACCTTTTGCTCGGGAGATGTCTTTTCGCTTTGCCGTGAATCCGCAGCATCTTTTCGCTCTGAAGTGGTAACTACGGTACCTTCCCTCCTACGTCAGCGATATGCATGGGGACTTCGACTTCAAGCACCGTTGCCCACAGCTCGCATCCTTCCAAAGCCGACCAAGGACTGGCAGAAAGCACGACCCATCATTTCATTCTTTCGCACGTGGGCAGCTCCCTTCCTCACGGTCTTCGGCGCCCTCATATTTGAACTTACCAAAGCTACTTTTCCCGACATTGCAGGTCAACTTTCAGTACAAGAACTTGTCCAGCAGCTGTGGGAGTCGCTGTCAAAGACAGATCCCGATGAATACATCCACCTGGTGTCACAAGACCTGTCAGGCTTCTTCACGTCCATTCCTACGGAACGCTTCCACCAGGCACTACAAGTGCTTCTCCATCGGTACGATCAAGTTGTTGGCCTTCGCAGATCCTCTCAATGGTCAGTGTTCGAAGTAAAGTCTGATCATCGACGCCGTATGTTCAAAGGAAAATGGCGCCGTCAAACAAAGGTCCCTCGAACTTTTCATGAACAAGATCTTAGGCACCTTTTGGACTTTGTCATTGACAACAGTCACTTCGAGATCAACGGATACTTGTTCCGCCAAGAACGGGGAGTCGCTATGGGATCACCAGCCGCGCCACCGCTCTGCAATCTGGTTGCCACGGTTGAGGATTTCTTCTGGCACCAGACAATGTGTTCTCTGCGTTTTCGCATGCCCGATATCGGTGTGATCTGGCATGAGCGCTACGTCGACAATCGTTTCATTCTACTTCGTGATTCTGCCCCACACTCGCCCGTGCTCATGAATTTTCTTTCCCTGGAATTTTATCGCCCACCAGTGATGCTTGAGGTTCAACATGATGACAAAGTGCTGGGCTATCGATGTGATTCTTCTTCCAGAACTATTACACCACAGCTACTTGATCATCCCTCCCAAATCAAAGGAATTCGGAGTGCCAATGATCAGATGCTTACTTATTCTTCTTGGTCTTCTCGCTCCTGGCTCATCATACGTGGTGCACAACCTGCGGTTCAGCAACAGCAAGGACTTAACGCTCTCAAGCGCCTTTATGAGGCCAAAGGTTTCGATCCCCAACTTCTCCGTGACGTTCGGTCGACTCGGGACAAAATCTGCATGTGAGCTTGTCATGTTGTCTCTTCTTGCGCACGCTTGTGATTGTTGTTGATGTATTGCGTTGTGTCTGCATGCAGCTGGCTCAGAACCATGGCGGAGTACACGGTCACCAGTCTCTTACGTTCAGACGGATCAGTGCAAACTACGAGCCGCGTGACGCTGGAGCACCTTCCCAACTTTATCAACGGCAATGAGATGCAAATGTTCATCCGGACACACGGACTAGCACACCAGCAAAGTGTACAATCCCACGGCCCATCCCGTGACGCTCCGGCACTTGGATCCGAGGCCAACATCCGAGCGGTACGCAATCACACTGGAAGGTCACGTTCGCGCTCACCCAGGTCCCGCCATTCCCGGATCAAGCTCACCCCAGGCCCACAGGGAAAGTCAGATGAGGAGGAGGACTGGGGTGAATGGAAAAGTGATGGGAGGCGTGCTCATGGTGATCAAAGGAGGCCCCGCTCGCCTCCGTTGCCTCCCGCTCAAGTCAGTCCATCCGAGAACCGCATTGTGCTGCTTCCTCTCTCAGTTCGACAGCATGTACCCGATTTTGGCAGTCATCGCTTCAAGCTGCGCACTGGTTGCCGGGTCGAGGAAATTGCCATCGTAGTGAACGATGTCCTTTATTACACCTTGCCCTCGATTGCCGCCTTAGTATTTCCTGAACCTGAGCAGTGGAAGAAATCGTGGGAGACGGTCTACAGGAGCCTCATGCCGCATCGCCGCAGCATCATCGAAGATGAGCAGCGGGTCAAGTCCATTTCGGAGTTTCCGTTTTCTCCGCCACCACATGGCGTCCCGGGACGTTGGACGCATCAAGTGGTCAGAGACATTTCTGACTACTTCCAGATCTCCCCGAAGTCACTGCCGCAGCAACTCATCGTACAGCTTGGCATTTGCGAACAAAAATGGCCATATATCAGCAGGACTGCACGGACGTATCACCACTTCTCGACGGACAAAAAGAACTCCCAGAAGAACCTCTTCGGGATCATCTTCTCGTTTGAGCCGCGCCGATTGCTGCCGGACAAGCATCGCACGCAGTCACAGTCGACGTTTTTCTGGTCCCACAATACCAATATGCAGGCGGCCATGAACATCCTGCGTGATGAAGAGCTGATCAGACCCTCAAAATGGCAAGAGCATCCTTCCCCCAACCGCGAGTGCTCAAACTGGAACGAAGTCTGGTTGCCTCCGATGGGATTTTACTGCAGGGGCAGCCTTCAATCTCAAGAAGCGGCAATCCAATCAGCCACGCAGTTCGCGGGAATTCGCACGGATCGCCCCGTGCGCATTGGTGGGACTGCTCGTCTCCGGCAACAGCATTGCACCATACCCCGTGGCGGAGTGTACGCTGACATAGCTGCTTCCCATTACTATGACTGCATTCACGCCAAAGATGGCAGGTGGAAACTCCGATCGTCGATTGCGGTGCCCAGCTACATGGGCATGTTCTGGTGAACGACTATGGCAATGCAGTCTGACACCCTTTTGCACAGTGGTTTGCGCCCTGACTTTCATGGTGTACATCATGACGCTCCTCTTCCGGAAAAAGCGTATGGGGTTGCCTGAGGCTCATGTCTTGATGAAGTGTGTTGCACGCTTGTTGTGTTGATTGCCGTCGCCGCATTTTGAGTAGATTACTGATTGATTTGGCCCTCTCTGTCACATCTTCACCTGCATTGTGATGGATCATGGGGATCTTCTACGTGAATGTCGGCACATGTTGCTTGCCATTTCGTCGCAAATCAGTCTTCTTCTGGCCGGACTGCAACGTCTTGAAGGCCAGCAGCGGCATCCACAGCCGCCACCACCGCCACCGGTTCCCGACGGCCATCCACCGCCGCTACCCCCGCCGTCTACGACGCCACCGCCCTTGACGGCAACATCAGTCCGGCCAGATTACATGACAGCACCGGTCACTCTTGTGGCCACCTCAGACAACCGTACGGAGCACCCTGCTCACGTCCGCACGGTGAGTGTCAGTACTTCCTGGGAGCACATACGGAGGAGAAGGTCCAGACATCGGGAGCCTCATCGGCGTCGATCTCGCAGTCATCACCGGCGGCTTCCTGGCCGACCTGACGACGCGCTTCCCACGACCCGCCGCCATGCCTACAATCCGAAGTACCCGCCGGCAGTCAAGGCCATGCCGGCGTGTCGACCATCAGGTCTGTCGTATGACCGTTGACGGAACACCAGCGGCAAAAGGACCTCAGTATTTCGGCGCATGCATGTTCGCAAGCATCATGTCTTCGCAGTTCCGCAGCCTTACTTGCTTGATTTGTCCTTGCTGTGTGTTCATTTGCCATGCAGTTGTCAGACGAGTTTGTGCATAACCTGGTGGCGGTACTCAATGTCCTTGCATCCCAAGTTGCGACAGCTCTGGACACCCTGAACTTTGCCCTGATGACCGAGCGAAGCCATCCGTCAGACACTAGAGTGTCTCCCAGGGCACCACGGAACTCCAGACACGGGCTGCGCCCTCGCATCATCACAGAGCGCATTTCGTCTGATCGATCCCGCTCTCCCACTCGAATTCGAACCCGACCTTTGGACACTTCATCCACCTGGTATATACCGGCCTTATCCCCGCCTCGTGCGGCACATCGGGATGCCGCTGACAACAATTCTGGTCGTCGGCCTGAATCGATGTTGGATCACCTGCCACCACCACGGCCGCGTGCTCCCTTAGCCCCGCACGGCGGACGAGAACCGGGACAGATGACGCCTACGACACCTGACTCGGATTCTGATGGTTCAGTGCGTCCACATCCAGGTGCCTCGTCGTTCCGACCGTCTCCTACGGTGATTCATGGACCTCGGGAACTTCTACAAGAATTCACCATTGCACTTCGCAATGCACACCGTGAACCTTTCACGGCATGGACACAGGGTGAGCTGGATGAGATGGTGCGACGGAAGAAAGACAAGGATTCCAGGCCTACCTACAAAACCATTGCTCGGTTCCTTCAGAAGCCCATTGAGGAAGTCAAGCAGGCATGGAAGGTCTATCAGCAACTTGAGGCTCGCGGCTAGGAACCCGGTCATCAAATGCAACAGCGACCACAGGAGGACTAAATGGTAGGCCGTGGCGGTGTATTCGGCTAGCGCTGCAGGTTGTTGCGACGGTTGGGATTGTAGTCATTATTGATCACATGAAATTTGCTTGCTTGCACTTGACTGGCTTTTTACCAGGGTAATATTGCTTGCCGTTGTGGGTGTTGCCGCTGACGTGAATTGAATGCATGACTGAGTTGCTCAAATCATGTCGGAACAAGTCGTACAGACGTACATTACTTGGACCCATGGAGCGCAGCCGACGTGGTTACAGTTTCACGGATCTGGAGCCCTGCTTGACAGACCCATTCGGCAGACTACGTCACCTCCGCCCCCACCAAGTTTCCTACTGCTTCTTCCACCTCCGCCTCCTCCACCGCCACCACCACCGGTGATTCTACACCCACAGTTTATGCCCTCAGTACGGAGCCCCTCGATCTCAGCTCCTCGCGGACAATCCTGCCCTGCCACATCGAAATCGCAGCGCACACGCCGCTCGATCTACAGCACTGACCATTCCCGTGATGAAGAGCTACGCAGTCCAGGGCGTTCATCCAAACGATCTCGGACAGCATCCGCTTCTGCACCGCGGAGATCTCCAAACGTGCTGGCCGTCCATCGCTGTCCCCATCGGCAAATTGCAAGCATTACTGTCATGCCTTCCTGCGCCATGGGCGGAAATGTCTTTCCCCTTGTGATCGTAAACGACCAGGACATTATCATTGCAGGTGTGCGCGGCATCAACGGCGGTGAAGCTTAGGCGTCGTATATTACAAACCTCGCTGCTGTGTCTCACCTCGAGTTTGAAAAGTTGCCTTGCATCCCTTCAGCTGCGCGCGGTTGTCATTGCATGTGTGTCTTCGCCGCAGATTTTCGATTGCTTTTAGCGGCCGCGCGATAGCCTGTCTTGCCGCTATGAACCCTCAATATTTCGAGTACCAGATCGACAGAGGAGTGGAATGGATTCGAATTTACTCACCGGGCACGTGGCGACCCGTTCCCGATGATGCTCCAGTGCTCGACCCGGTCTACGCTTCCACGTATCGAGAGTGGCGCAGGTCATATCGCTTCCACGTGTACTGGTCCGAAGACAGCACCGGAGGAACAACAACGGATCCCATTGTCACGCCCAGTTCGTATGTGTCCTACCACGTGTGGGAGTACCGAGACTGGCAAACACGAGGGTATCAACGACTTGGAGCTCCTTTACCAGCCATTGGACTCGCGATGCTCGTGAATGCAGACGCCAATTCCTCGGTGGACTCATCGGTTCCGGATGGGGCGTGGCGAGAGCCGTCACCACCACCATTCTATGATCCTTGGAACGATTCGGGGTGATACTTGAGCAACATGTCGGATAAATTGACGCGGTTGTGCTTGCTTTGTATGCGATTCCATGTTGGGTTGTCTTTCTTGGTGTTGTGCGTTCCGTCTCCAGCTGTTTGCCGCTTTCATTTGACTCTGAGCGGTTTGCCTGGTTGATATGTTCAATTGTACAATGTATAGCGCAGCACGATGGGTCCTGCCTCGCTACTTTGACTACGACATCGTCAGTGGCCCCACGAATACGAGTGTAGAATGGATTCGGATCTATGTACCGGGTCCGTGGCATCCAGTCGCCGAGAACACCTTGGGACCAGCCCCGGATGACTCAACCACCTATCGGGAATGGCGCAAGGTTTACCACTTCGAAGTGTATTGGCCGAGGGATAGCACAGGCGGCACCAATACAGGTGCTGTTTCGCAGCCGGTATCTTATGCATCCTTCTATACTTGGCAGTATAGAGACTGGGTCACCAGGGGATACCAACGGCTGGGTCGCCCACACCCTAGCATTGCGCGGCCAGTTTTCGCTTCGGGCGCACCGGACCTCATGTACGCTGGATTGACCTCTTCATCGGCATCCTCCAACTCGGATGGTGGCTGATGCTCGTCCTCGCCTTCCTGGGGAGTCTGTTCAGTTCAATTCGATTCGGGAGATTGACTTCGATACCGGAGCCGTGCATTGCTGCAAAAGTGATTTCTTGCACTGTGGTAGTTGTGTCTCTTTCAGTAATTGTTGTCTGCAGCCGTACCTATCATTTTGTCTTTCCGGGTTTGCGTTGTCATGCCGTGGCTGAATGGTGTCCGGATCCTCAACAACCAGATGCCCAGTGGGTCAAGATCTTTCATCCGGGATCATGGACTCCACATGAAGAACATGATGCTCCACCTCCACCGCACACGTATAGAGAGTGGAGGGAGTTCTATGCTCCCAACCCGGACCAAGTCAGTGAGCAGCTCAATGTCACCATGTGGTACAAAAGAGACTGGGCCACAGAGGCCTATCGGAGAGTCGCTGCCCCTCAAGCTGGTCATGACTTTGATTCTATGTCTTTTCCTGATCATCACAGCGTGGCCACGCAATCCGCGGCATTGAGTATGTCACCGCAGCTGTTAGAAGCGATCCTCAGGTCCTCGGATGCGGCGGACTTCTCTACCGAAGAACTGACTCGTCTCCAAGAGGGGATTTCTCAACAACTGACAGCTCGCGCACGTCACGCTTCCATCAACCAGTACGTGCATCACGTGGAATCACACCATCGGAGACGGTTGGGGTCTCCGAACCATACCGGCCTGTTAATCCTTCCGACAGCTGCAAAGACAAGGCGAGTCCCATCTTCGAGCTAAATGAGGACTAGACGCACGCGAGTGGGGTAGCGTACAAAATAAGGGTGGTTTTCACACTTTCATTGTCTTGCTTGGTTGTTGCTTGTACATGGTTGTGCATGGTGCCTGTTTCTCTATCAGCTGGATCGGAGCCCGCGATTCGCCTTGCTTCTTACTTCGACATGGACGTCGATGATTCGAAGCAGCACCCATGGCTCGAATACTCGGTCTGGCAGGATCAGGAGTGGGTGCGGATCTACACTGCAGGACAGCCTCAGCGATGGCACCACGGAGAAACTGTACCTGATCTACCAGACAATTCTTGTCGGGAATGGCAGCGGGTGACTGATCCCAATGGGCGCACTGGTGAGCACGGTCAGGCATGGACCATCCGCGACTGGCAGCATCAGGGATACCAGCGCATTCTGTCTCGAATGGAGTCCTTCACAACTCATCATTCGCATGATCAATCTCTTGGTGAAGTTCGGAATTCCGATGCCATTCCAGTTGAGGAGACGTTCACCTATGCTACTCCGTTTTCTCATGGTGATCGCTCGACTCTATGGCGACACTCGTAATGCTCAACGTGGTGATCTCTCGTTCCCGTCTTCTGAGCGGTTTAGGGCTGTTTCTCGTTCCCCTCGCCGCGGTGGATTTTTTGGTCAACGATAGGGACACGGGGTTGAGCATGTGATCTTCCTGCGGAAAAGGAGACTCCTCGCCCCTCATTGAGGGGCGTGTGTGTGCGGAGTGACAGAATGCCCTGTCACCACCCTTTCGGTTTCTCAGCAGGGGGGTCACCCGCAGTCACGACCGGTGACCCAACGAAGAGGGTCGTGACCTGCGCTGATATCTGGCCTGATCAGCCAGACGTACCTACCGAGATGATGGTGTTGTTCTGAACGTCCTTTTGGTCCCTCCCTGAACCGCTGTTGCTTCTCTGTCTCTGTGTTGAAGTAGCTAGAGTGAAGCCAAGTGACCAGCAAGCCGATGGGGTTTGTCCCCAGTTGTACTCGAGACTCATCAGTTGTGCTCGAGACTCATCAGTTGTACTCGAAAGATTAGCACTCTCCATTTGGAGTTTAAGTGTGTGTGTGGGAAGCTAGTGGAGAGAGGGGTGCGGCACAAAGGGCGAATGTCTAAGAGCTTGTGAGAGCATGTCAAGCTTTGCCGTGCAGGCTGCATGTGCTTGATGTACTTTGCACAGCTTGGCGCCAAAGATGCAGTTCTTGCTGAACCTTGGCAGCATTGCTACAAGCCGTTGGGCTCCAAATTTGTTTTGCACACTTCACTTCTGTTAGAATCAAACTGCAGTATTTTGCAGTCATGCCGTGCGGAGGCTAAGCGCTGCCGGCCGATTATTGATCCCATCGCAGACTTTCCAGCCTCTTGGACGTGTTATTTTGCTTTTTTGTGAGCCCATTGGAGCCACCTCGTCCAAGTTAATACCGCCATTTGGACTTCCGGCCTCAGGAGCTGCTAGCCAAACTGGAGCGCAGCTGGAAGAAAGCTGGTTGAACAAGATCCACGGATTCCATACGCAGAACTGCTGAACAGACTGGAGGATATTTCTTTGCTGAGCGGCGATCTTCGCAGTCAACGCTTCGCACATCAGCAACATGGCGATCTAGACGCCATTGTACAGACATGGCGAGGCCACTTTGCCTTTGCCAGTAGTGAGTGGTAGCCAGAGAATTCGACACCAACTGGCACATGTCCTGAAGTGTCTAGAAGCATAGACTCCTCCTGCACCGCATCCGCGAGCGTTGCACAAATTATAGCGCTCCTGTGAGCAACTGCTGTAAAGGATAGGGATGGGCTCTGAGGTTCAGAGTTTGCAGCGCTCATGGCAATTTTTGTTTGTGTGAGAGCATTTTGCGCACCTACTTATCATCTCCTTGCCACGCATTTGCACGTTGCATTTTTCGTTCTTGGTTGCTGGACATATTCACACCTGGCAGAAATGACCGCAGCGCACACACACACAGACATCCCTACCCACCCATACCCACGCCCGCATGTGCGCTTGCACGTACGCACGCCCGCACACGCATACCCACACACGCATGCCTGCTCCGTTGCGCACGTTGCACGTGCAAGGCGCGAGCAGGTCCGCTCTCCATCCCATTTGCCCGACCACTCGCCCGCCCCGCCCGCCCACGCGAAGCTTCCAGAAAGTTCCGCATTTCCTGCTGGCTGAGGTTGGGAATGACGAAGGGCACGAAGCAACACAATGGGCCGATTACTACAGTGAACAGCAGCTCGCAGCAGTGCAAGTTTGGGTCTTAGCTTGCATCAGCCTTTCGGTTGGTTTGGGAGACTGAGATAGAACTTTGTCGACGGAATGCATGATTTTCGAGCCGCACTGTTGCTATTGCCTGCCACTTTTGGTCAAAGCAGGCCCAGCAAGCGCCATGCAGGAATGAAGCGATGGCAGGCTTGCACGTTCAGAAGTGTCGCTCGAACGTTGACGTGGCCACTTTGGCAGGGTGTCCAGCGCAGCGATGAGGAGGCCAAAGAGGTCGTGGAGAGGGTGCGAACGCCTAGCTGTCCCAAAAGTATTCAGCTGGCTTGATAACAGCAAGCTTGTCAAGAGAGACGTGCAATATGCGAGGCTTTAGGCTCTTGTGCAGTAGGTGGGGTCCTCAGCTTCTCACGTTGAGCCAGCGTGATGCGTATTCCTTCTCGTATCACTTGCCTTGGCTTCAGGACAAGGTTCTGCTCCCGTAAGGGCAGAGCCGACAGCAACCCGGGCGAAGCGCCGGCGCAGCCCCTCGCCTGTGGCAGAGCTCTCAGTTTTCAGCGAACGGCTTTCAGCAGCGGGGACTGCCCAAGGCCGTGAGCAGCCCTTCAGAGAATGAAGGCGCTCGCTGGTACTATCCCAACATCTTTGTTGGTCACCGCATTTGCGAGATGCTCTGAGATCAAAGTTGCGGTGAGTTCAAAAGGTGGAGACTTCCAAGCTGCTTGGATGGATTCTGACGACGAGAAGGAAGCCGCCAAGCTCAGTGAGAAGCCTTCAGGACCGACTTCCGCCGATCATGCCCCCTGCGCTTGCACATTGGATCTTGGCTCTCTGCTTCAGGCGGGGATATTGTCGTCGACTTCTTCTGAGGGGGCAACAGTCTTCTCCGCACGGAGCTTGCTAGGGGGTTGGTCTTATGTGCACCGCCCTTCCCGCTGCTCTCGGATCCTTGTCCATAGCAATTGTGCATAGATCCATGCCATTGGCCACTGGTGGGTGCTTTGCGCTTTGACCAAAAGGAATATCTGTTGCAACAGTCTCCAGTAGCAGAAGCACCTGCCATGAAGCGTGGCAACAGCATCCCGTCAACTATGAGAGGATGCGATTAATCTACAAAACAGATGATGATTGCCTGGTTGGCTTTAGCAGTGTGGCTGCCAAGCAACATGTTTGCACATCGCTGCACACTAGCAACATGCTGCCATGGCTTTTCTCGAGCTGTGCTCGCACGGGCACTGCGTGACAACACAAGATCATGTCGGAGTCACGACTTGTTTTTTTTGCATTTGAATAGTTTGGCTTGTGAGAGAGCTGCTAATCTTCGTTACAAAAGGGACTCATATATGCTTGCAGACTGTCATGTTTGAGCATCAGGAGCTCTTGTGAAGCACTTGTATGCGCTTGCATAGTAATGATGGAATGCGGCCGACCTATTCTTCACGAGCCTTTGTGCTTGGTGGAGATGGGGTAGGTCAGGGTGCTCTGTTTGAGCTGTGTCAGGAATGCCCGCTGCTCAGTTGAACTGAGCTCTTTGCTCAGTCCGCGACTGATTCTTGGCTTGGGAGTTCTCAGGTTCTAGAAGCCCCTGGCCCCAAAGATCGAACCAAAGAGTTCGAGGCACAGCGTTGGACGTGACTTGCAATGCCTGTTGGCCTTGGGTGTAGTTGATATTCAGAAGCCTCGGAGCCGCGAGGCCCAGGGTCGCTTCTTTTGGAGGATCCTTTGAAGCGCGGCCCAGCCATCGAGCTCACCTTTATTGAGGCCTTGCACTCAGGAATACAGGTCTGGGGGTCCTTTTTTTGGAGTTGGCACCCCTTTTTTGGTTTAAACGACAACCAAAGGAAAACCACCATTTTGGGGGGTCCCCTAAAAGACACGCCCGTATGTTGCAGCTTCCCTCTGCGGAGTTGGCACCTTCCTCGATTGCTGTGCAGGTGCCGTACTGGTGGGTCGAGGCTGATTTGCGCAGGCGTCAGGGACTCAGCCCAGCAACGGAGAGCACGGCTGCCTGGGGATTGCCCAGGCGTGCAAGATGGGTCTTGCCGCGACTGTGCCGTCTTGGTGGTGGATGTTTGCAATCCCGATAGCTTTCAAGCTGCGCTGACGCGAGGCAGTGAGCAATGAAGGGACGTTCCGAAAGCATTCTTTGATTTACTTGCTGCACAGGCAAATGGGCCCTCTCTGCTGGATTGCAGTGCCAGATGGCATCTGGCTTAGTTGTCCTGATTGGCCCTAGCGGCTGCATCCATGGAAGCTTTTTCCAATCTCAGCATCTCGTTCAGGTCCTGAGCTTTGCTGGGCCATGTGGCCGTGCAACGCCACTCCCCCAGGGAATGCCGTCATGAAGCATCCGGGTATGGGTCAAACTGAAGCCACCAGGACACCGCAGGTGTTGGTCCATGTTTCCATTTACCCGGGTTCCATTTTGGGTGCCTATTTTTGACCCACAGCCATCCAGCTCAGGTCTTCCGAGCGGGCGGTCCCGCAAGAGAGCTTAGAGCGGCTGGCTGACGAAGTGAGCATTGCGTGCTGCTTAGCTGTGAGTTGCAAGTGGAGGGGGGGTTGGCATGAACTTGGGCCTGTGGAAAGAGAGCAAGAGAGAGAGAGAGAGAGAGCTAGAATCTGCTAGAGAGAGAGAGAGAGAAAGAGAGAGAGGGAGAGAGAAAGAGGGGGAGAGGGTGGAAAGAGCCCAGTGGAGAGGTCAAGCCAGCTCACTTTGATTGCACGGAGGCCAGTGATGAGTTGTCCTTTGCTGTGCTGCACTGATTTGTGACACCTGGATGCCAGGCCAGCAGCCCGCACATCTTGCAGTTTCAGATTGAGCGCTGCCAGCTGGTTTGAGCAACGTTTACTTTTAAAAACCGTCATCCACTTTTGTGTTGCAAAGGGGATAGCATGGGGCATCTTCCAATGACCAGGTCTCTGGCAACTCACCGAATAGCCAATGTCATTGGCGGATGCTCGCCGTGCGCTGCCAGGCTCTTTTTAAAGGTCCTGACCCTGCGGCTTCTTTGGATGAATGAGACCCGGACCTCCCCGAAGGCAACCCGGCAGCTGGCGTGTTGTTGGGTGGGTCCATTTTTGTGTGAAAGACAATACGGCAACATGTCTGCCTTTCGATGCTATTGGCATGGGCGTTTTTTCCGAGATCTCGGGGCTCACTTCCACGCCGCGGCGGTCGAGTGGAACCACGTCTGCAACCTCAGTATCCTCCCGTTGAGTAAAAAAAGGCATGTCTCAGGCCCGCGAGTTGTGCGCTGAAGAGATTGGGTATGGCTCAAGATGAAGTCACCCGGGGACCGCAGGTTTTGGTCCATGTTTCCATTTGCCAGGGTCCCATGTTGGGGTTACCCTATTTTTGACCAGCAGCCGTGTCTCGTGTTTTTTTCATCCTGAGGCTGAGCTCTCGGGCTGAAGCTGCGGTTGCGGTGCCGCAGTCTGCCTCTGAGATCGACGCTTCGAGGCTCCGATGCCTCAGCTCCTGAGGCCTCGAAGTCCCGGCCCTCCGCGTTGTGTGCGGAGCTCGTGCCAGCTGTTGCAGAGATTTGGCTGCTCAATAACACGCACCAAAATGGCACCTTGGTAAATGGAGCCAAAGACCATAACCCGCGTCTCCATGGCTCTTTAATTTTAAGTTTCGAGCCCAGGGTGAAGGAAGCTGGAAAGCAAGAGGTTCTGCCTTAAGGCAAACATGATTCCAGCGCGCTACATGCCTGGTGCTGACCAACTTCAGCGGCAACCCAGAGGCGCAATTTAAGCTTGGCACTGTTTCCAAGTCGGTGCAAAGTGCAGGCCGCACGTGCTGGGGATCCGAGCCAAGGCGCTCGCGCTGCCAGGGTTCTCTTTGACACGCTCAGCCGGGTGCCTCGCGCCAGGAGCGCGTCGCCGCGGCCGCGGTCGATGCCGCTGCGCAGCCTCAGTGCTGGACCTGGATGCGCTTGAGGGGTTTGTGCAATCGGTGAAGGTAGAACCAATCTTGGCATGGGAGGACAGGAACAGATGGCAGACATGGCAAGTATGAACCTATATGAACCTATGTAACATAAGCCGAAAAGAACCGTACCTCCTAGGGCCTGGTAGGGCCGGGTGTGGGTCATGGCGAGAGGCTCCCAGAATCCGAGGCCGAGGGAGCCCTCAACCAAGCCCAAGGCCTCCAAGCCGCGCGGCTCTTGAAAACTTCTCCGAGGAATGCACAAAGACGAACAAATGCAATATGGGTGTGTCTTTTTTGGGGGACCCCCCACAATGGTGGGTTTCCTTTTGGTTTCCTTTTACAAGGGGTACCATCAAGAAAAGATCTTGTGTGTCATCTGCTTCCTGTCCGATCATCGATCCGTGTTTTGCGATTCGAGGGCCCAGTCCACGACCAGCCTGGTCAACATCGACTCCACAGGTCTGAGCCCTGAAAGCTGCAACTCTCAGCACAAGAACCAGTGGACCCTTGCTCCAACTGGGGAGAGCTGTGGTGAGCGAGCCAGAACTTGAGGGCGTTCTTTGGGCGTTCTTTAATGATGACCACACCACCACTAGTACCTGGCAATCAAGACCATGTCTGACGTCAGGTGGAGCTTCGGGAGCCAAGCCCAGCCAGGCTTGCGGCCGCAGAGGCAAAGCGCCTTGTGGGAATCCCAGGAAGATGTGTGATATTTGATTTCATTTGTTTCGGTCCAGACAGCTTACTGGTGTGAGTTGCGCTTACGCTGGCTTGCCTGCTTGCCTGCCTGGCTGCTTGCCTTGCCTCCCTTGCCTGCCTGCTTGCCTGCCTGCTTATTTGCTTGGCTCGCTCGCTCTCCCGCTTGCTTGCTTGCTTGCTAGCTGGCCGGCTGGCTGGCTGGCTTGCTTGCTTGCTTGTTGACTTTCTTGCTTGCTGGCTTGATTGCTGGCTTGATTGCCACGTTGCCACATTGCTGTCTTGCGTCGCTGCCTGCTGGTGTGCTGGCTGTTTGCAATTGAAATTGCTCCGCTGCCAAGGTTGCAGAGGGCCAAAGCCGCGTGCAGCGCCCTCAACAGCAGCAGGAGCAGAAGAGCGTGGAGAGATCCAGGCCAGGCGTTGCCCGTTGCCGGACCAAACAACAAGCCATGTGCTTGGCCTTTGCGTCAGGTCCAGTGAGCTGAAATCGCACAAGGACGCATTTGTTTCGTTGTTGTTGGTGTGTGTGTGTGTGTATATGTTTTTGGGACCCCGCCCCTTAAAAAAGAATAATGTTTTTTTTGTTTTTGTTTTTAGCACGACCTGCTGGTAGCGCTGAGGATGTTGGTGTGACAAGCTGGCAATGTTGAAAACGATGCTGAGGATGTTGACGAGATCCCGGAAATACGGACTTTTCGATCGAAAAAGCTCAGAATACGTGTTTTTAGAGGCCAAGACGAAAAACCCAAAAAAATACACCAGCCTCGACCCCAAACAGGAAAAAGGCATGACAAGTCCGTATAACCCCAAAAAACGGCTTGTCTCCTTCATGTAAGGTGCTAAATTGAGTAGCTTATGTGAGCAACACATAGTTACAATCAGTCCATGTATGTCCCTGCAGGAAGTCCCCTTTTTTGGGAAGAGGACACATCGGGTCCATCCATCTCCTTGACGTCGGGTAACAGCATCGATGTTGTTCATCGACTTCGAGGAGAAAATTCCATGTCAATGCCATGTTCGAGAGTGAAGACCCCGGGGATTCGGGGTGAATCAACCTAACACCTGGCATTAATCAAAGGTTTCGACTGAACTTTCGTAGTACGGACACTCAATGCACTTTTCCATCACTGCAGCATTTGGTGGCCGTCTCGCTGCTCTGCTGAAACTTGCGCATCAGTCTCAGCAGCTTGCGGCCGAGACTGGACACATGCCACTTCTGGTTGCTATCTTCTTCTCGATCTCGGCTAAAAGGCTTGCCACAAGCAAAGCAAGAGAGCACTTGCATAAACTTGCAGACTGCGCCTTGTAGCGTTACGGCCGGGACATCCTCGCCTAGCAACACAGACACTCGCCGCGCCAAATTGGCAAGCGTCAGCAAAGGTACCTCTGTCACCCGGCACAGCTCCAGAAAATTTTTAGTGTTTGAGCCGGCAGTAGCTTGGTCATCCAGGGCCTTCATCTCTGTCGTGTCCAGCGCGCCGCATGCTCCCAAGATGGCCAACGCATGGCTTTCTCCATGCTCCCAACGCCGCCCCATTCTGGAACAAGCTTGGCTTTGAACGTCAGCTCCAGCCCTGCTCCATCTCGGAAACGTGTGAGAACTTTGCCCCAATTTGCCAATGCTGGCTGCACAGTGGGCACCACCAGCTTGGCCGGGTTCATCTTGGAGTTGGTGCTTCTGGTTCGCAGATTGGTGTTCACATGTGTGGTGAACGACCGGCGGCCGTCATTCCAACGCACGCCGCTGTGCGTTCACTCAGCTCCAGCAGCACTGTAATCAACTGGCCGGGTTCGTGAACTCTTTCCAAGCTGTCAAGGTCAGCAAAGTAGGTTGCCAGGAGCTCCTATACATCAACCAAGTTTTTCGAGGAGAACTCGACAAGTGCAGGGACGATGCGAATAACTCTTACGAGCTAATGGTTTGGTTGGGGACCCGACTCACCCAGGCTATACTTCCAGGACAATTCTTTCTGGAAACCGGTCAGAGAAAATCCTTGGAGCTTGGACCCCCCCTTACGATGCAACAAGATGATAGGCACGCCTGCTTGACTGTGTGTTCACTCGTCGTTCTCTGCGATAGCAGCAGATCTGCAAGAGCAAGTATCCAGGAAACCGCCAAGCGATTGGCGAAACGGCTCTTGTTGATGGGAGCCCAAAAAGAAAGCAGCAAACACGGCGGGAGCCACCGAACATGTGTCGAAACATGGCCATGACCGTGTCTCCTTGTTGCAATCACCACATTGAGCGCCAGAGCCGCCGTTCCGTAATGTTGCTGGGGAGTTCGCCACGCTCGGAATCGATGTTCAAGGCGTAGTGGAGGCGAAGCTGTGTCGTCAAAGAAGAAATGGATGGGCCATGTCTGTAGTGATGGTATCAGCACATCCCTCCAGCTTGGTTTCCCGACAAGCCACGTATGCTGCGAGCAAGTAAATCAGAATCTCTCCCGGAGCAGCCAACTTCAAGTCGAGATCTCGGAAACGAACGTTGATTGCGAGAATGAAATGGAATTGCTCGGATTTCCAAAAATACTCACTGCGGGAGGCTAGCGCAAGCGCCATGCAACACAGCTCACGTTGACCCCTTTGGTGTTCCATGGGTCCAAAAACTGTAGGGAAGCTAGCGCCTGAAAACCCTTGAGCCCTCGCACTTGCAAGCCCTGGCACTTTCGGACACGTGCAACACAGCAGCGTCCATATTGCGGAATATGTGGAAACAAGGCTGAGAAATCTGTCTTCAACCCTTCTGTCAGGAGGCAACGAGATATGTCAAAGCTGCGACCTTGCCATCACGAAGGTGTGAAATGCTTCAGCAAAATGCGTTTGTCAGTGGGACTGGATTACATAGGTGAGGAAAAAGCGTCGCAGGACCAGCTAGCGAAGCGAAAGACCGGATATGATTTTGGCCGGGCCACATGGCTATCCAACTGAGAAGGTGCTAAATACTGGCAACAAGACAGGAGGCAAGGTTTACAACAGGATTGCCAACAAGAAAGGGTGCTTGAACTACAGTGATGCTACCAAGATGAGACTAGAAGATGGGTCTCTGCTGATGCGCCACAAAGATGCAAGCCAGTCAGTTAAGGCCACTTGGCTGGGCTCTGCTGGTGCGCCACAAGGATGCAAACCAGTCAGTTGCGGCAACTTGGAAATGGGCTCTGCTGAGCCAAGGATGCAAAACAGTCAGGTACGGCCACTTGGCTGGGCTCTGCTGGTGCGCCACAAGGATGCAAACCAGTCAGTTAAGGCCACTTGGCTGGGCTCTGCTGATGCGCCACACAGATGCAAACCAGTCAGTTACGGCCACTTGGCTGGGCTACGTGGCTCTGCTGATGCGCCACAAGGGCCTCTTGGCTACGGCCAAAGAAGCCAGTCTACATATATTTAAGGCTCGACAGGGCTCTGCTGATGCGCCAGAAGGATACAAACCTGCACTTGACCAAGAAGCGCGGCGCTGGCTTCCAAAAAGCAGCTCAGTATACTGAGCAAAGCAATCAGCCGGATGTCCCAGTATATTTGTTTATCGAGAAAACAGACACATTTAAGGCTCGACAGGGCTCTGCTGATGTAGTTGACCAAGAAGCGCGGCAGTGGCTTCTTCAAAGCAGCTCAGTCTCCTGAGCAAAGCAATCAGGCGGATGTCACGATATTTGTTTATCGCGAACAAAAGTACATATTTACGGATCGACAGGGCTCTGCTGATGCGCCACAAGGATGCAAACCTGCGCTTGGCCAAGAAGTGCGGCACTGGCTTCAGGCGGATGTCACGATATACTTGTTTATCGAGAACAATCTACAGATTTCAGGCTCGACAGCTCTGCTGATTCGCCACCTGATGCGCCACACAAGGATGCAAACTTGCACTTGGCCAAGAAGTGCGGCGCTGGCTTCCAAAAAGCAGCTCTGCGCCACAAGGATGCAAACCTGCGCTTGGCCAAGAAGTGCGGCGCTGGCTTCCACAAAGCAGCTCAGTATCAGCCGGATGTCACGGTATTTGTTCAGCTGATGCGCTACAAGGATACCAAGCATTTAAGGCTCGACAGAGCTCAGCTGATGTGCCGCAAGAATACAAACTTGCACTTGACCAAGAAGTGCGGCGCTGGCTTCCAAAAAGCAGCTCAGTATCAGCCGTATTTGTCTATCGAAACCAGTCTACATATTTAAGGCTCGACAGAGCTCTGCTGATGCGCCACAAGGATGCAAACCTGCACTTGACCAAGAAGTGCGGCGCTGGCTTCCAAAAAGCAATCAGCCGGATGTCACTAGATATTTGCTTTTTATCGAGAAACATAGACATATTCAAGGCTCGACAGGGCCCTGGCTTCTAAAAAGCAGCTCAATCATTGGATGTCATGATTTGTTCGTTTATGGAGAAAAATAAGGCTCGACATTGCTTGCTTCTAGCTCCAACAATGCTCCACAAGGATGCAAACCTGCGCTTGGCCAAGAGAGAGGCACATCCTTTGCACACAGGCTATCAGCAAAATCTGCGACATGCCCTTTCCCCGTTGCGAAGCATTGTTGCAAGTTGTTCCTGCTGACTTGTCGAGTGTATGTTTCTAGCTTGATGCTTCTCAAATTCGCTTGCGAGCTGCTGCCACGTTAGCCGAAGGGAGCCGAAGGGTACTGGATGCCAAGCAAGCCAGGTCAGCCTCGAAACTTCAGTTGGTTTTGCGCGGGGCCTTCATTTGTCCTGTTGAGGGCTGTAAGCAGGAAAAGCTTGGCCAAGAGAGGCACATCCTTTGCACACAGGCTAACAGCAAAATCTGCGACATGCCCTCTCCCCGTTGCGAAGCATTGTTGCAAGTGGTTCCTG
The DNA here is from genome assembly GCA_963377175.1 of Effrenium voratum. Classification (NCBI taxonomy): domain Eukaryota; class Dinophyceae; order Suessiales; family Symbiodiniaceae; genus Effrenium; species Effrenium voratum. The sequence continues at coordinate 214,819 of CAUJNA010000232.1, read as the reverse complement.
CTGACTTGTCGAATCTATGTTTCTAGCTTGATGCTTCTCAATTGCGCTTGCGAGCTGCTACCACGTGAGTTAAAGGGAAGCAAGCCAGGTCAGCCTCAAAACTGGGTAAGAAGAAACAGGTTCAGTTGGTTTTGCCCGGGACCTTCATTTTTCCGGTTGAAGGCTGTAAGCAGGAAAACAGCCAGCTGGCAGCAAGCAAGGTCAGCCCCAAAACTCGCAAAGAAGAAGCAGCTTCAGTTGGTTTTGCACGGCATTAAACAAACAGCCAAGCGCAGAGACTGGGAGACACAGGGGAGGCAAGCGGGAGACACGACCACGGAGCCGGCGTCACAGCATCTGGCATCCGACCGCAGAGACTGGCAGACACCGGGAGACAAGCGGGAGACACGACCCGGAGCCGCATCTGGCATCTGACCGCAGAGACTGGGAGACACAGGGAGACACGCGGGAAACACAACCCCGGAGCCGGCGTCACAGCATCTGGCATCTGACCGCAGAGACTGGGAGACACAGGGAGACAAGCGAAAGACACGACCCCCGCACACAGCGGGAGACACGACCCCGCAGCCAGCATCTGGCATCTGACCGCAGAGACTAGGAGACAGGAAAACAAGCGGGAGACACGACCCCGGAGCCGGCGTCGCAGCATCTGGCGTCTGACCGCAGAGAGGAGAGGCATCTGACCGCAGAGACTGGGAGACACAGCGAGACAAGCGGGAGACACGACCTGGAGCCAGCGCCGCAGCATCTGGCATCTGACCGCGGAGACTGGGAGACACAGGGAGACAAGCGAAAGACACGACCCCGCAGGCGGCGTCACAGCGTCTGGCATCTGACAGCGGCGACTGGGAGACAGGGAGGCAAGCGGGAGACACGACCCGGAGCCAGCGTCACAGCGTCTGGCATCTGACCGCGGAGACTGGGAGAGACCCCGGAGCCGGTCTGGGCATCTGACCGGAGAGACTGGGAGACAGGAACGCAAGCGGAAAACAGGACCCCGGAATCGGCGTCACACTTTCCGATTCTCTATACCTCAAGTTAGAACCCCAATGCTTCGCTGTTTGGGGAAAACCAAACATATGTAATAAAACAATCCTAAATTACATCTCGACCCAAAAAATAGTAATATCATGAGTATATACAATGTGCTTTTGGGTATGCCTTTGAACCAACCCCATTTCTTTTCTAAATACATAAATAAATAAGTAAATAAATAAATATATATATATATATATATTTATTTGAAGCAAACCCACATGGCCCATATGGCATGGTGCGTGGCAGTGACTGACGATTCGGCCCCCACACCCATCTCTGCTCATTGCTATTGCCGTCAAGCAAAAGGCCCCTTCCTTCTTGCGCACGCGCACTGTGCCCGAAGCAGGCCTGTAACGCCGGCGGTCTGAGCCGGAGGCGGTCAAGTTGACGAACACAAAGTCTTACATGTTTTTCACAAATGCAGCGCATGAAGCAATGGACATAGTGCGTGAGCCAATTCTTCTTGTTTTTTCTTGCGCGTTCTTTTCGCTGGAAAGGCCCCCGCAGCACTTGAGTGAAGGCCTTTGTTCCAGTTCTCTTCCCTAGGTGGGGATGTGTGCTGTTGTTTGTTTGCTTGCCCTTTCTTGGAAAGGTCCCCACGAGTGGTGTGGGGGTGCTACTAATCCGGTTGTGTCCTGCTGATGCTTCTTGTATTGTTCGTTTGCTTGCTCCTCTTGCACGGTACTTGAGTAGGGGCCTTTGGGAGGAAGTGGGGGGTGCTACTGGTGCATTTTGGCGCTTTCCTGCTGAGGCTTCTTGCGTATTCTTTTGTTTGGCCTCTTTCCCGCGAAGATGCCCCCGTAGCGCTTGAGTACGAACCTTTCGCTTGCCTTTGTTTGTTCGTTTTTTCCCTAGGGGCGCGAGTAGCTTGTGTTTGCAACCTTAAACGCTCTTCTGTGATCACCGACGTTACAGGCCTGCTTTCTTGTCTGTGTCCCATTCGAGTTGTCCCACTAGACTTCTCCGAATTCTCCCGTTGGAATTTTCCCCTGGACGTTCTCTCCATTTGGCATTTTCCCTTTGAACTTCCCCCTCTGGAGTTTCCAAGTGAAATTCTCCCACCGGAATTCTCCCTTTGGGATTCTCGCATTGGACTTTTCCATTTGGAGTTTTGCCTTTGGAATTGTGCCTTTGGAATTTTCCCTTGGGAAGCTTCCCTCGGGATTTTCCCTTTGGATTTCGCCCGTTGGAATTCTCCCATCGGAAGAGCCCCCCCCCATCGGAATTCTCTAGAACTGACCCGTTTCCCATTTGAAGTTTGCCTTCGAATTTGCTGGAAGTGCTCCTGTGGAGTTCTCCCGTTGGAATTATCCTATTGGAGTTCTCCCTTTGGATTTTCCATTGGAGTTTCCCGTCTGCAATTCTCCCATTGGAATGCTCCTTTTGAGTTCTCCGAAAGGAAACCTTTCTTGTCTCGTTGGACATGTCCCTCCGCAAGTTTACCATTAACATTTTCCCTTGGGCATTTCCCATTGCAGCTTCCCTTTGCAATGTTTGCTTCGGAATTCTTACATTGGACTTCTCCCATTGATTTTTTCCATTGGATGTTGTCATAGGAATTGTTCCCTTGGAATGTTCCTGTTGCAATTCTCCCGCTTGAACTCTGCCGTCGTTGTTTTTGCGGAATCTTCAACCAATGATTCCAATGGGAGAATTCCAACAGGACAATTCCAATTCGATCGGGACATTTTGAATGGGACATTACCAAAGGGAACAATCCAATGGGAAACTTGCAAATTAATATTCCAATGGGACCTTTCCAGTGGGACCTTTCCAATGGGATACTTCCAATGGGAGAATTGCAACGGCATAGATTTGATGGGATAAGGACAATTTCAAAGGGAGAAGTTCAAAGGGATAGTTTTCAATGGGGAACATGTTGAAGGGACACTTTCAAAAGGGACAATGCTGATGGGATAATTCCATTGCGAGAATTCAAAAGTCCAAAAAGGACATGTCCAAAGGACATAATCCAAAGATAGAATTCCAAAGAATTCAATGGGATAATTCCAAAGAGACAGTTTCCAAAGGACAAGTTGTACAGGGACAATCCCAATTGGACAATTCTACTGGGAGAATTTGAAAGGAAGAATTCCAAAGGGGAACATTCGCAAAACAGGGTCTTCCACCCGCTTCATCCATCCTCAGCAGCCCCAGCCCAACATCGCTAGCTTCCCTAGCATCACCAGCATTATGAGAATAACATTCCTGACAAAAACGCTTCCTGGAAACATGTTCCCATTGAACGTTCCCTTTGCCCATTGGAAGTTTGCTTTGGAAATCTCTCATTGGAACGCCTCCTTTGAAATTGTCCCATGTCTCTCTGGAAGGGTTTCATGGGAATTCTGCTATTGGAAGTGTCCCTTTGAAATCTTCCTTTTGGAATTCTCCTTGTTGTGGAAATTTCACTTTGGAATGGTTCCAGTGGAAACGTCCCGTTGAAATGTGTTTGTTTCTTCGGAATTTTCGGTTGGAATTCTCCCAAAGTTTCCCTGCCATATTCCACTCGAAGTCTCCCGTTGGAATTCTCCGACATCATATTGTCCCATTGGAGTTCCCTTTGCGTGAGTAGGGACCTTTGGTTTGCCTTGGTTTGTTTACGGTCTTGTCCCGAGTTTGCAATTTCCTGGAATCCCTGCAAGACGCGCGTGACCTATCACTTGACCCTGTTTTCCAGAAATCCTGCAGAACTTGAGGGACCTATGGTTTGCCTCTTCATTCATCGTCTTTTCCGTGTCTTGCCAGTCGCAAGACACGGGGGACCTTTCGTTTGACCCCGTCTCCGGTTTTCCATGATTGTCTTTCTGATGATTCCGGTGCTTCTAAGCATCCAAAAAGATGTTGCGCAGTGGCACAGGCGGAATCGAACACCCCAAGGAATTTACGCGTCCGTGTTTCGCATCGCCTCTCGTATCAAAGGATTTAGTCTACGGACCGACTGGAAATCACACAGTGCAGCCCCCTCCCCCGCGGCCCTCAGTGGGGGAAAGTCCGGATCTGTGCCCTGCCTGACCACTACGCATGCCCTGCGCAGGAGTTTCAGCCGCTTGAGACTGCCATAAGCTTGCCTGCGCTAGCAGGGCAGGCCAGGGCTGTTGCATGAGCCAAATGTTTTACCTTGCTGGTTGCAACCTGTGGACAGGGGCAGGGGCGCCCAAGTTCAACCAAGGGAGCATTCAAGGTGCGGATCTCCCCCCAGCCCGTCTTCATGACTCAATAGGGCTTGTGCATCGTGTGTGTGTTTGGTTGTTGCAAGCTTTGGCTTCAAGGCTCGTTTTGCAAGATGCAGAAATTCGAGATGGCTTGAGCGGAGGTCAGCAATTGTTGAGATCCCGCATCCCTGTCACTTCTTCCGAGATCGGGATGAAGCAGTTGTCGCGGAGCGTGGCTCGAAGATGGATCCGTGCACCGCACAGCTTTTCTGCCGGAAGTCACTGCGTGCGGCCTCTTTGTGCTGCTCTGAGACATAGACACTGGGAGTCATGGAGCTTTCCAGTCCGGTTTCCTTCAAGAGCTTACCAGATCCGGACATTCGCTGTGCAGGGCCAGTCATATTATGAGGTCCTGGGCGTGGCGCAGTCCGCTTCCCAAGCCGAGATCAAGAAGGCGTATCTGGCCGCAGCCAGGAAATGCCACCCCGACCTCAACCCTTCCAAAGATGCCACCGTGGAATTCCAAAGGCTGGCTGAAGCGTATCAGGTCCTGAGTGATGAAACACGGCGAGCAACCTACGACCGTTATCTGAGAACCGGAGAGTCCGGCCAGACACCTTCGGGAGGGTATCAGGAGCCTCCAGACTTGGACCCTTCAGACATCTTCCGCCACGTCTATGAGGAGCTGAGGGTGGAGCAGATTTTGCAGCGGCTGAGGGGCGTGCAACAGGAAGCCTCCAAGGCTTTGGTTTGCAAAGAACGGCTTGAGGGATATAAGCCATCTTTGCACCCTTTAATTTTGGCGAAATCTCAACCAGTGGCCATGGCTTCCCATCTCGGGGTGTTTGGGGTCTCGTGCTGGAAGTTTGTGCGTAGGCGGCGGTGGCGGCGCAGGGCGGAGACTTCAGCCTGGGCAAGGCCTTCGTGTGGAAGCACAAGGGCCTGGCGGCGGCGGTGCTGCTGCCGCTGGGCCTCATGCTGCGGTTCCCCCAGGTGCAACATCGGCGGATTCGCTTTGGAGGGGCATCCCAACAAACATACTTCAACAAAAAATGGTTTGAACGTGTTTCAACTGTCAAACATCAAACGTCGGTATGCGTCGCCAGGAGTGTATCGTTTTTGGAGGGTACTTTTTTCAGGTTAGGGAGGCCACACGCACTGAAGCTTTTGTTTGGCATGCCTGTGATACGTGGAAGGTTCTCCAACTGGCGGGAAAACGCCCCCTTTTCCTCTTGGTTTGCTTTTACAGACGGAACCGTTGCCATTTTAGGAACTGGACTCCCGATTGTGAGACATCATTCATGTGGGTTGTGTTCTGCTATCTTGTTGCCCATATTGGCAGTAAAATGGTCCAGAACCAATTGAAACGGCGGATTCCCACACCAATTTCTGGCTGGGACTGTCCCTTACTCCCATTAATGAGGGTTTTGATGGCGAATCCATGTGGGCGAATCCACCAGGTGGTGGGCATGGCGCTACGTGTGCTGGGCGTCGTGGCTGGCACTCTGCTCCAGAGTCGCGTCATGCGCGAGCTGATTCGAGAATGGGTTTGGGTGCAGCCGGGGCCTTAGCGGCCTAGAAGCTCAGGTTATACATGACGTAAGTAAATAGGTGTATACATACATGCTACCCCACGAAGGATCTATTGTTTTGCTGTTTGAAGGCATTTGGAGATGGAATGCAGTTGTTTTAGTTGACCTGCCCCATGCGACTTGACCAGCATCAGTTCATCCGAAGCAAGGAAATCCTCTTCAAAGTCTAATTTCAAATAGTCATTCGAATAACACGTTGGTCTTTGAAAAGGAATTCCCATTTAATTTCTCTTTGAAGTTAGAGAATACACTCAGTAAACTCCATTCAAATTCTAAGTAGAAAATGAGAAACAACACATCCTGGGAAAGGACGTCCTGTTGAATAACTAATTTGAAGCAATAATCCGAATGAAGCATCTTCTTTAAACAGGACATCCTATTTACTTCATCTTTCAATCTACAAGTTCAATTAGGGATTGCTCACATTTAATTTGTATTGAAATTCTAATTAGACAAATTGAACAAGTCGACTGATTTAAAATAATAACTCCAATTAAAACCTTCGAAATAACGACATAATTTTTCTCTAGAGCTACATTCTACTAGATTTCTTCCCTTATAATGTACTTTACATTCTGATAACAAACATTAACCACACGATTTAACATATATGTCCACACAATAATCGTAATTACACATCTTCTTTGAAAAGGGCGTCCTGCTTAAATTTTATTTAGTCTAGAAACTCGATTAGACTTATTTCCATTTTGAGTTTCATGTTTATTTATTATGGTTATTTTACACAAACCATCTACGAGAAATCAGTCTGATTCCTATAAATGAGAGTCAATAAACCCCAAACCCTAAACCGTACACCAAAACCTGTTCTACTTTCAAGCTGAGGTTTGATCAGACAATGGAAAGGTAGCAGATTTTGCAGCCAAATGCAAAGAAGAAAAAGAAAGTACTGTTATGGACCCAATGACCCAAAAGTAAAAGAATGATGAAACAGAACAAACGTTAAAAAAAAAAAAAAAAAACGTAAAAGAGTAAACAGTAAAGTGACCCCAAGCAAACAAGTAACATACTGAACAAGTAAGAAGGCAAGAAAGTAAAACACAAAACACACCATTTCAAGCCAAGGTCCTGAAGTAAAATGATCTGATGGACTAACATATCTTAGATGTTTGCGGTTTTACTTTTTACCATTTTACATGTTTGCTCTTGTTACATCTTTACATTTTTCTCCTTTTCTACAACTTTGTTTTTGGTCATTGGCTCCACATTTGTTTTTGGTGTTTAAGTGTTTTCATACTTTTTGTTATTTTTGTACCTTTGGGTCATTGGCTCCAGATTTGTTCTCCTTTTTTACTTTGGAACCATTGGCTCAATAGACGTTTCAAATCATGTGACCAAACCTCAGCGGAGGACATAGGACAGAGGAGGATCCAAACCGGCTTAAAAACATATTCGTGCCTGGAAACAAGATTCTCTAGAAAAGTTTGGATCTGAAGCTTCGAGATTGCTTTTGCTGCTTGATCGACGGGGCGGTACCACATGTGCATTATATATATATATATTCACATATATATATATATATACACATGCACTGTATGTAGAAATAAATAAATAAATAAATAAATAAATATACATACCCATACGGACTTGACATATATATATATATACACATTCATATGACCATACTATTGTGAGTGAGCATCAGATTTAGTTGGCCTCGATCAACGAGGATGTATTTAAGAGTCCTGCAGCGTGAGATTTCAGTGTTGAGACTTTTTCTGGGTGCAGGTGGCGCCTCTTCGTGCAGCGGGCTCACCACCGTCGTGGAGGCAGAGGCAAACGATGAACTTTGTTCTCTGAAAGTCTGCAGCCGCTCAAAGCGGAGAGTAGTGAAGCGTTCATGCGCAGGAAATCACATCAATGCATTTTGCTGTGCAATCTTTGACGCCAACATCGATTGATGCAGTGACAGTTGCATCAGGATTTATAGAACAAAGCTTGGCATACAAGCGGGCAACTCGCTCAACCTCAAATCCAGAGTTCACACTTTCCATGATGCAGTCGTTGCGTGCCGCAGTTTGGGATCCACCGAGCCACAGGGTCCATTTTGGCCAGTTTCAGCTCCTAGCAGGGAACCTAGGAGCCTGGCGCCATGTCCCAGATTCTTGGCTGGATGGGCAATGCCTTGCAGTTCGACTGGGTGTCTGAGTGTTTGCGGTAGTTCGCAGCCAAGGAGAGGGACCCTGAAGAAGTTCTTCGCGGAGAAGGGCATAGGCGGCTTCGCGGCACCCCAGATTTGCATGCACGATATCATGGCAACAGGCTGCATGAAGTGCTGTGTGCAAGATGCATGAAATCCGAGGATACATTGCGCCTGACGATGGCAGTGAAGATGTGTTCATTCATTTCCAGTCCCTGATAAACGGTGGCACCTCGGTGGAAGTGAGCGCAGGCCGTCATGCATGCACATGTGATTAGGGTGAAATTGCAGTTCCTTGAAGCGCATTCTTTGTGTTCCACTATTCTTCTCAGTGTGCAAGGTGAACCGGACATGATTCCGGGTGCCAAACTTAGCTATGACCTGGAGATCAACGACAGAAATGGCAAGACCAAGGCGCTCAGGGGTTGTTTTTGCGGACTGCGAGGGCAAGACGTGCAGGCCGTCAGGGTGAAGATCGAGGTCCCCGGTGACCCGAACAACCAGTGGAAGGGCGGTGGCGGCGGCGGCGGCGGCGGCGGCGGCGGTGGCAAAGGATGATGTTGCAACAGCGAGGTTGAAATCTGAAGATGGATGAAACACGTTCATGTCTGACTCTGCTCATCTGGAATTTCACTTCCGTATTGCTGAAAGCATGGAGTTTTGTTTGCAAGGAGGCTACGGGAAGATGCCAGGCCAGCGCTATGGCGTCATGAAGCGCACAAGATTGCTTTGAGAGTCTCCCCAAATTTGCGAAACGGCACGCTGTGAAGCGCTCAACTGCTTTGTTTGGTACGGTTACGCAAGTGAGTTCTTCGAGCTGTGTCCAAAGCGGCGCCAATTCCTCAGGCAAGAGAAGTCATGGAGCAGGCCCTTATGGTCAGTCCGGCGGGGGTGACTATGGTGCCTTGGAAGTGGCTGATGCGATTTGGAGTGTGCAGCTCGTAGGCTTTCATTTGCCCAGTTGTCCGACTGAGGAATGGGCAATCTGGCAGCTGGCTATGACATGAACGCTGCCTACTGGGCTTCTTTGTACTCGCAGGCTACGCAGGCAATGCAGGCCACTTCGCGAGCAAAGCAGTTGGGCTTGAAGTATGAGACTCCTGCTGTTCAACTGGAATCGGCAATGTCAAATCGTCGACTTTTGGAAAAGCTCCTTTGGGTTTGTCCTTCTGAGTAGGATTTTCTCGGAGTTGGTATTTGGAATGCCTGCGCTTGGCCGCGCTGACGAACGGCTTGACTTCTTTGCAGTCTTTGGGCGTGCGAGGCTTCAGGTGGAGCTGGGATGGGAGGCCAGGCAGACTTTCGAGTTCTTGGGATGTGGCTTGTGGCAGTGAAAGATGCGCTATCTTGCGCAGGCGGTGGCGACTATGATCAAGGAGCAACCTCAGGGTCGCAGAACTTCTTTCTTTTTTTGGCAGAACTCCTCCACTGAAGTGCAGCATTAGAGTTGGGAAGCACCATCCGGGCTATTTGAGCTACTTTGTTCGTTTTGGCTAGTTCGGCCTCTTTGAGCATCCAGCAGGATACGGCGGCGGCGCCTACACCCAAGGAGGCCGTATGAGTGCAGAGTAGGGAGTCCAGTGAAAGTGCCGCACTTCAGCCCTGAGCATTCCAGGCTGGCAGGGTGGCGCGGGCAAAGGCAATACCCAGGGGTGGTAACTGGCTGACACTCCTCGAGAAAAGAATCGTAAAACATTTCCATTTGTGGAGCTTGTGCATTTCTGACGAGCATGCAACTGTGAACCTGGCCCTTCCGCTCAGCACTTCACATTAAAATGCGCAGTAGAGGTGTAGTAGGTGTGGTGATGAGACGAGAAGGTTCATAGTTTTGACGAAGCCAGCTTGCGACTTCGATGGAATGACATCCGTGACAGCATCCATTGACTCCCAGCTTTGGCAAACTGCTTTGGCACCCTGCCGCCATGGTCATTGCACCAGCCTTGGTTGACTTTCTTGACTTTCCGCCGAGTGAAACCCACTCCAGTCTCGACCGAATGCAAGGACATGGCAACGTCGCCCAAGGCGCGGATGACCAGCTCCATGCGGGACGCTGAGAGACGTGTCAGCTTTGAGCTTGGCTCGGCTTGTTTCATCAGGTCTTGGAGCTCGCCTCAGCTGAAGAGGGGGCCCACGCCGTGGAATGACACGCTGCGCTTGTGGGGGCCAAAGCTGGCCTGGCGTCCGATCACTTTGCGGTCCATGGCCAAATGGCTGAGGCCGCGAGAAGGCCCAAAGCCAGGAGGTGGCAAAATGGAAGTCCTGGAGCCAGGTGCCTTGGAGGCGCTCACACGCTGTGCATTCAACTTGCCATGCAATCCATGGCTAAGCAGCCAGCAGAGCGGCGCCATGTCCACCGCAAGCTTGGTGTCTGAGAGCAGCGTGGCAGGCGCTCCGGACGGAGGCCGCCAGAGAGCAGGCCGCGGCTGAAGCAGAGGCAACGGCTGAACGAATTCTGAGGGCCGGAGCCGTTTGAACGGGCGCGAGGCTTTAGACAGTACACAGCGACCAAAGAAAGACAGGAGGAAGAGGACAGTGTCAGCATATCCTCACAAGTGCACTCGCACAGACTGCTCAACCATCTTGGATCAAGTGATGACCTGGCAAGAGCCTGTCAGGCAGACTCAGAGCACTCACATCAGTGGATCAGTAGATGCCACACTCTCCACCAGCGACCGTGCCTTAGTGACAGATTGCAGCGACGTGTCTGAGCTTTTGCATGCTCAGGCCAAAGGTGCGTCGACAATGACCATGACACCACTTATAACAATTGCAGGCGATACGTTTCTATGAATCGACTTTTGTGAACTTTCATGATCGAAGGCGCAGATGGTGCGAGCATGGCCCAGGGCTCGAGAATGCTCATGTTGCGACAGACGTGGCACGTGTCTCTTCAGGTTTTGCCACGCCGCGCCGAGCATTTGGATGGCCCGGAGGCGCGAAAAGCATGCAGGGTGCGGTCGCATAGTATCTTCAGATGCATTGTTGGAATCATTTGCCAACGGTCCTGCACAATTCATGCTACGACATGCCATTGGTCTGCGCCAGGCTCGCCGTAGGGTGGAGATGCAGACAAAGTTTCACAAGGCTTGGAGTTGTTGAAGTCTGGCCACTTGCAAGTTGTATCTTACTTGCTGCAGCTGATGCAGACAGGTTGAAGTAGCTCGCCAACACGACCAGAAACTCATCCGTGAAAGAGCAGAGAAGTGCTATGCTTGGAGCGATATCGTGTATATTATGGGCTGCTGCGGACGTTGTTGCCTATTTTAGGCTGCTGTGAAGAAAGACTGCACCATGTAATGTGTAAAAGTGCCACTTTGTTGTTTCCATCGTAGACAATCCGCGCACATGGGGGTTGTGCAAGCCTTGGTGGTGGAATCAAGCGACCACACTCAGGTGCAAGACAATGCGAGAGGATCGCTTCAAGCGCTTGGTCGACGCAGTTTGCGATCATGGAGGTGCTCGGGTTGGTCCCATGTCCCACGTTGTTCTCCCAGGTCCAATGCATGTGATTTGCCGAGTATGCATTCCGCTATGCTAAGCAATCCACAAGCGCTTCCAAGAGCAGGTCTTGCAATGGAGTGCGCTGAGAATCTGGCAGCCTTCGAGCAAAGATTCCAGCAAAGCTGGCCTGTTTTCAAGTATGCATCGCGGTGGCCACACCGCCGAGTCTTGGGCATACAACACATACTGTGGATGGTCGAAATCCTGCACCACGTTTAAAAAAAAAAAAACCTGGTTTCGGCGATTCCTCTATAAGTACCAACAAGTAACGGTTGTCATGGTTTCCAAATGGTGCAGTGGCAGGCAGCGTCGGTGGGAACTCTACTCGGACTGGGATGAGAACGTGTCCCACCCCATCCAAAAGCAGGCTGGGTCAATCTTCTTTGGGCCTGCGAAATACGGAGACCGAGGCCTTCGACTATGTGAATCCAGCAGACAGATCCCTGCAAAAGTCAGGCATGAAAACTGTTGGCCTTAGCCTGAGTAAAGGCAGCCTGCGGTCTTTTTTGGCTTGCTGGCTGCTGTATGCGTCAAACAAGTCCACAGGCTGGACGTTGCCGACAGACACTCCGAAGCTGAAGCTCAACGTGACCAAGGACTCAACATCACCGAACAAGTTGACAGGGATTGACCGAATCGGCCAAACTGGTCGTTGCCATGCATCAAAGGCAGTTTGGCGAACATATTTCAAGAGATGCAGGATCCCGTTCGCCGACAGCTGCTGGAAACAGAATACGAGAAGGCTTTCCATGAGGCAAGATGCTCACTCCAAAGCACAATTGGATCTGAGATCAGCTGGAGGTCGCAGAGGCCGTCCTTGGCCGATCACAAAGCTCACCGGACATCCTTAGAAGGTCTGCGTATTTCGATGGGTGCAGGACTTAGCCAGTGGCCACAGCCGAAATTAACGGTTGCTTGATATTCATTCTAGCAGATGGACGTGGGCATGCTTCAAGGGCTTATCACTCTTGAAGCATTCCCCTTCCTTCAATCTTACGCCATTTGCGTTGGCTCTGGCTTCAGCAGTCTGCTCCTGGCGGTTTTCATTTGCTCTGCGCTTGTGAGGCGCAGTGGTCCGGGTGCACGAGCGCTCAGCCGGCCGGTGCTGGAGCCCACTGCAGGGCACTCGGGTGAAACCGCAAATTTGAGCCACAAAGACATGGGGGAAAGCCGCTGTGGGTTGGTTGGTTGGTTGGTTGGTTGGTTGGTTGGTTGGTTGGTTGGTCGGTCGGTCGGTTGGTTGGTTCGTTGATTAATTGGTCGGTTGGTTGGTTGGTTGGTTGGTGGGTCGGTTGGTTGGTTCGTTGATTAATTGGTCGGTTGGTTGGTTGGTCGGTCGGTCGGTCGGTTGGTTGGTTGATTAATTGGTCGGTCGGTTGGTCGGTTGGTCGGTTGGTTGGTTGGTTGGTTGGTTGGTTGGTTGGTTGGTTGGTTGGTTGGTTGGTTGGTTGGTTGGTGGGTCGGTTGGGCGGTTGGTTGGTTCGTTGATTAATTGGTCGGTTGGTTGGTTGGTTGGTTGTGGGTCGGTTGGTTGGTTCGTTGATCAATTGGATTGGTTGGTTGGTTGGTTGGTTGGTTGGTTGGTTGGTTGGTTGGTTGGTTGGTTGGTTGGTGGGTCGGTTGGTTGGTTCGTTGATTAATTGGTTGGTTGGTTGGTTGGTTGGTTGGTTGGTTGGTTGGTTGGTTGGTCGGTCGGTTGGTTGGTTCGTTGATTAATTGGTCGGTCGGTCGGTCGGTCGCTCGCTCGGTCGGTTGGTTGGTTGGTTGGTTGGTTGGTTGGTTGGTTGGTTGGTTGGTTGGTTGGTTTTGATCTGTTCGCTCCGAGGAGTGGGGACAGCAACGATTGCAGGGGACCCTTTTTGGTCGCTTCGCTCAGGCTCCGACATGTGTTGACTCCTCCACTTCAATGAGCTATGCCCGTGGGTTTAGCCCTGCAAGGCCTGCGAAGAAGGTCCTAACTTCACCCGCGCGAGAAGAGGTGGAACAAATGTCTTTGTGCCGGACGAGTCCGATATGATACAGGTGGCTTTTGCCTCAGGTTTTTCTTGCAAATGCGGTAGGTTTGCGAGTGCCATTCTGCAAAAGTGTACACCAAGGCTGGAACCCGTAGAAGTCGAGAGCACGGGCACCACGATAAGGGCATCTTGAAAGGAAACAAGGCCTCGCAAGGCGAGTCGTCAGAAGGGAAGACTCATGAAGGCGGGTCCTGATACGTTTGTTTTGTGAACTGAGTGTTCACTGGGGGCTAAGCGATTTGGATTTTGAAAAGCCCATGGCCACTTGAGACGCCCGCGCTCAGGGTGCTCTTCTGGAGCGCCGTCACAAGATCACTTCACCTTTCAGCACGGCAAGGAGGTCACGGACCTGGAGTTTCCTTTGGGAAAGAAGGCGGGAGAGCCTTTTTGAGCAATCCCCGGGTTGATCTATATTCCCTTCGGCCCCCCAAATGACCATGGATATTTTTCCCATTTAGTAGCAATTATCACCTTTTTGCGGTTTCCTAACAATCCTAAGCAAGCGCTTTGAGCGACACGGAGCCTACCGGATTTGCGCGAGAAAACCGGACAACTGAGAAAACCAAGATAACCGGAAAACAGAGAAAACCGCGAAAACCGCGAAAACCGAGAAAACCGAGAAACACAAAGAACTGAGAAAATCGAGAACAACATGTTTGCGCGGTTTTCGCGGTTTTGCGGTGTTCGCGTTTTCGCGGTTTGTGCTGATTTCGTGTTTTCGCGGTTTGTGCTGATTCCGTGTTTTCGCGGTTTTCACGGTTTTCGTGGTTTTTGCGGCTTTCGCGTTTTCACGGTGTTCACGTTTTCGCGGTTTTCGAAGGTGTCCGCTGCGTTTTCGTTGTTAATTAATATGCTTCAAGGACTTGTATGTGGAGCCCCGGCAGTCATAGAGAGAAGATAGATAGATTGATGGATAGATAGATCAATAGATACATAGGGTAAGATAGGATAAGACACGGTATGATAGGCCAACTTGGGATAATATAGCATAAGATAGCATAAGATAGGATAAGATGGGATAAGATGGGATAAGATAGGATAAGATAGGATAAGGTAGGATAAGATAGGATGAGACATGAAAAGATAGGATACGAGAGAAAAAGTAGGATCCATAGTGAATATATATATATATATGTACATATGTACACAATAGATATGATGGAAAAGGTAGATGCAACATACAAGATAGATCAGGTAGATAGACAGGGAAACTAGATAAGATAGATACGATGAGCTAGATAAGACAAGTAGGACAGATAGGATAGAAATGATAGTTGGGCTAGATAAGATGGATAGGATAGGTAGATAGGTATTTGTGTAGATTGATAGATCGACAGGAGATAGATAGATAGATAGATAGATAGACACACTTAGGCTAAGATAGGATACGATAGGATAAGACAGGATAAGATAGGATAAGGCACGATAAGGCAGATAGATACATGTATAGATTGATAGATAAATAGATCGATAGGACAAGATAGGCTAAGATAGGACACGACAGGATAAGGCAGGATATAATATGACATTTAGATAGATACATAGGATAAGATAGGCTACGTTAGGATAAGACAGGATAAGACACGCTAAGACAGGCTATCATGGGGTAAGATAGGATAAGATAGGATAACGTAGGATAAGATAGTATGAGATAGGATAAGATAGGTTAAGGTAGGCTAAGACAGGATAATATAAACGTAGGTAAGGTAGACAAGGGAAATAAAGTAGATAGGGCGCACATGATATACAATAGCTAAACACGAGGAGATGGATAGGAAAGATAGCGAATATAGGATAGATAGGTAGGTAGATTGACAGACAGATACATAGCATAAGAGAGGAGTATGATAAGATAGGGTAAGGCAGGATAAAATAGGACAACATGGGATACGACAGGATACGATGGGATAAGTTTGATAACACAGGACAAGATAAGTTCAGATAGGACAATACATAATAATAATAATAATAATAATAATAATAATAATAATAATAATAATAATAATAATAATAATAATAATAATAATAGTAATAGTAATAGTAATAGTAATAATAATAATAATGATAATAATAATAATAATAATAATAATAATAATAATAATAATAATAATAATAATAATCATAATAATAATAATAATAATAATATGATAAGACAAGACAAGGTAGGTAACGCAGATAAGGTAGATATGATAGGTATGATAGATGAGATAAATAAAACATACATATACGATGAGATAGATCGGAACGATAAGACATATGTTCCAGGTCGTGAATCTTTCCTTCCCGGTAGATAAGGTAGATCAGGTAGACAAGGTAGACAAGGTAGATAAGGTAGATAAGGTAGATAAGGTAGATAAGGTAGATAAGGTAGATAAGGTAGACAAGGTGATAAGGTAAGGCCAACAGACGGCGTGTTGGATAAGAAATGCTCCTTGCTTCTTTACCTGGTGCTCCTCCGCGCACGGTTTGGGGGGGCGGGGGAGGGGAGGGGGTGGCCGCGTACCACGCGGTGATTGCTAGACGTTCCCTTTTCGTAGGACGCAGTTGCGTAAGATATTGAGGTGTTGGATTCCGCTCATGCATCCTGAGCATCTGCATCTCCAGGGCAACATCGCCAGCATCACCTGCATCATCCGCATCAGTGTTGGCCAAGGATGCGGATGATGCAGGTGGTGATGGGGATGTTGCCCAAACATGTTAAGGGGGGGAAGAGGAAAACATCTTGCGGGGGGCAAGGGGATAAAAGATCTTAGGGGGGGGGAAGAGGGAAAAAGATCTTACGGAGACTGCCAATGGCATAATGGGAGAGCAGGCCTGTGGCGGCCAGAGCCGGAGGCGTTAAACTATATGATAGACAATATGCGTAAGAGAGATAAGACATAAGATAGATGAGTTTGAACATATAGAAAATCTACGATGAGAAAGCTCGGATAGGAATGATAGACAGGATAGATAGGATAGGATAGGATAGGATAGGTAGGATAGGATTAGGATAGGATAGGGTGGGATGGGGAGGTAGGTAGGTAGACAGGTAGATAGATATACTCATAGATATATAAGGTTTGGTTAGATCAAACTGGATTAGATAGATTGATTACAGACAGATGGATAAATAAACAGATGGATTGGATGCAGCCAGTGTCTGGCCGCCAGTGAGCCAGCCGCCGCCGAGCAGCCGTGCCCGGCCGGCCAGTCAGCCAGCGTCGGGTTGCGCGTTTTCGCGGTTTTCGCAGTTTTCGCGGTTTCTGTGGTTTTTGCGGTTTGCACGGTTTTGTGCTTTTCGCGGTTTTCGCGGTTTTCACGTATTCGCGGTTTCGCGGTTTTCGCGGTTTTCGCGTTTTCGGTTGCAAAGTCCGCTTAGCGCGCGTCACGAAAAAGAATCGCACAGTAAACATCAACCCCCATATATTATACAGGAATATTGTCTAAGTATGACAATGGTAGCTGTAGCAAATGGTAGCTGTGATTGAGTTGCTCGAGTCAATCTCCAAGTGTGGGGCTCAGCAGGTTTTCCCGGAGTTCCATTGACGATCTTGGCCCGCTTCAGTCTCACCATGACAGACTGGGAGTGGGGAATCATTGTTTATCTCAACGAGAATCCGATCTGCGCCCAGCCTGGAACGTGGCACACCGAAGGTGTACCTGGATATGTACAGCAAACAGCTGCAGGAGCTGCAGTTGAACGGCGATGCACCAGGGATTTTTTTGGTGAGGTTAGATCGCCGTGTTTCGTTGGCCTCGTGTTTGCAAGCTTGGCTTTTTTCCCTCGCCAAAGGCGAGTGATAGCCATACGTGCAGTCGTCAAGACGAATTGCCAGAACCGGCATCGCCCATGCCCATGCCTTCCTAGTGAATTTCAGGGGTGAGTGGCGTGAAATCGGCCGGCACAGAAGTCTCAATCGTTTCTTTCCATGTCCAATGCTTGGACAGCAATCGCGTGCTTTTCAGGCGCATGGGCGAGCACATGCTTACGGCACACACACACACAGATACAAATCTCTTATTTGATCTAATTTTGTATTGGGAGAACCAGAGTGGTTGGAATACCGAATGAAAGTAAAATTCACCAGTTGCTTGAGCCACTGCTTTTCATTTGTCACTCGCCGGCCTTGCAGCCAAGCCTCAGCTGAGCCATGCATTGGGGAAACGCCTGGTACTCACCGTTCGGCACTGAGATCGATGGATCCTTCACCAATTTTTTCGGGGCAACCATTTTTGCGCCGAGGCCTGCCAGCGACAGCGGCCGGGAGCCGCGTGGCGCTTGGGGCAAAGGGCTGGATGTGTCTCAAAATGGAACCTGGGGTATTGGTTGATTTCAATGAAAGCCTAGGGGCAACCGAGTCCCGAATAATGCCATGATGCCAAGGCCGGCAAGCTCCCACATCAGCTTTGAAAGTGCCAGTGAGGAAGAACCCCAACACGGAAGCTACATCCGTGCCAGCCGCAACCAAGCACCCGCCCCGCTGACAAAGCCATCTCAGCCAGAACCAGCTCAGCCAGCTCAGCCAGCTCAGCCAGCTCAGCCGGCTCAGCCAGCTCAGCCAGCTCAGCCTCAGCCAGCGTCATCAGCCCGTCTACTTCAGCCAGAACCAGTCACCAAGGCTGATGCAAGCAAGGCAGACCGCAAAGTCCGGCTGCCAGGGAGCATATCTCCGGGCAGTTGGGGACTCACAGCTGACACGCTGAGAAGCACAGTTTGCAGCGATGATGGCTTTCGAAGCAGACACTTGAGCTCCACCCACGGTACAGCGGCGGCACACGAATCGCAGACAGAGGCTTTGAGTCGAGCGGCTCACAGTTTCAATGCGGCCCTACAGCAGGGGATTCTCGGATGCATTGTGCAAGGATTTGGAAGAGCCAAGAGTTGGCTCTGATCTAACCCAACACATCTCACTTTGAGCAAAACAAGCCCAACATGTCATATAAGACCATGATATTCTTTGCTTGGACTGCAGTGCGTGCTTGGTCGGCAACCTTTGCTGTGAAAGTGAGCCATCATCAAAACTCGGGTAAGCGAAGGTCAGTAAGGGACAGTCTCAGCCAGATTTAGTTGCGGCCGCCTTTGTAGTTCTTTGCATTGGTTTGGGTACACCATTTTCATACTAGGTTTTGATTGTAACTCATGTGGCATTCTCAGGGATGCCTTGCTTGTTTTCCAAGGCAATGCCATTCCCTCTGGAAAGCAGCAGCTGATGTAGCTCGGGAGCCGGTGGAGGTGCCTTGCGTTTTTTTTTGTTTTGTTTTTCTTCTTCTGTTTTGTTTAGACACTTGAATGAACCGGGGGGGGGGGGGGAGCAAATTCTTCTATGGTATGGAAAGATGTTGTGAAGCGTGGTTGGTGCCCCCCCCTCGTTGATCGAACGTTCATGCATAGACGTGTACTGGCCGGTTTGTTATGGCGGGCAAATTTAGTGCAGCTGACTTTGGTTGTGCCGCGCGGAGGGAACATTTGCCTCAAGAGCATCGCGCCTAGTTCAGGCCGCGCCTGCTGAAATCAGGCGTTGCCAGATCAGCCAACTGACCCACTTGGCACAGGAGCAAGCGGGATTTGTGACCAAAGTGGAGCAGGAGCGGAGCGCACAGGTTCGCACTTGTTCGGGTTGCAGCGTTATTTTTGCATCAACGGTCATATGCCACAGCTCAGATCGCAAGAGAAGTCGGCTCGAGTCCGGGCAAGGAGCTGCTTCACTTTGGGAAGTCCCTAGATCAGCAGGGCTGTCTTCGAGAGGCCCTCCGACTTCCCACTTCAAAGCTATGTGCCTGTCGCACTCAGGCCTTGCAGCTTCAAGTGGAGGAGGAAGGGAGGGTGCCGCCCTCGGTTGGCTTCGAACGGCCGCAAGCGCGGCACGTGGCTGTGGATAAAAAAAAAAAGGTGCCCAAAATGGATCACTGGTAAATGGAACCCAGGACTAAAGCCTGCGGTCCCCTGGTGGCTTAATTTTGACCCACACCCACGTGTTCACAGGGCTCGAGTAAGGCCTGGCGGAGGGAGGCCCAGAACCTGGCGCAAAACTTGGAGCAGCTCAGGGCGCAGCTGGCGCAGACCATGGAGGCGGAGAGACGCTTGTTGTTCCCCATGGGGACTTCCTGGATTTTTTGTTGGGGACTTAGGGAATTCGTGGGGGCAGGGCTTGCCGGGCCGCTCGCACGGGCGAGGCAGCCTTGTGGTCCGGGAAGGAGATCACGGCGGTGCGCAAGGACCAGTTGGGCGTGTCCTTTGTTGAGGCTACCGAATTTTGTGGTGTGGTTTTAAGGGGAAACCAACTGGACACCTCCATTTTTGGGGTTCTCTTATTTTAAGACGCAGTTGTGTCAACATGGAGCCAATCTTAAGCCCCTTCGCTGACTAAGTACAAGGCCCTTGGGGGGGCAAACATGGCATTTTGACCGCTCGGCGTGTGGAGCGCTTGTCTACCAGCGAGGCTCAAAGAAAAGCCGTTGCCTTGTCCACATTTGGGTGTGGCTGCTTCGCTCCCATGTTCGGAACCAATTTCGGAATGGGAACAAGAGACCCTGCAATTGAGGGAATGCAAAAGCAGATCAACAATGTGTGCGCAAAGCACCACTCGAACTACCAAGCTCTCTTTGTGTCTTGGAACGACAACCAGCGTCAGCAGGGAAGCTGCTGGGGCAGCAACATCACTGATGCACGCCTGAAGGGCAAAGATGGTGAGGATTTCCTCGCTGCTCCGCTGAATGCTTGGCATTTGTTTTGGACTCATGACTTCTCTCCCTTGGGCTCTGATTTGAAAGGGATTGCTTGCAGTCACCCATTTTACCCCTTGCAGGTTCTTAGGCCGCAAAACTTCAACGAGCGCATTGGACGAGTTCGTGCCTCTGACATTGCACTGCTGGCTGGCAGAGATTCAGCTTTGTCGCCCATCACCTTGGAGCAGTACCTCAAAGACTTCCATGCACACGGAGCCTATGCAGGGTCCATACCCCCCCACACATCCCTTCTTGCAGCTGGAAGAGACCAAAGTGTGGGGATTAGATTCCAGGCAGTGTTTCTCCCTGTGCCTGCAAGTGACAGCCTCTTCGGCAACTCCAAGTCTGGTGTGAAGGAGTTCTACCCGGACACCTACAACTACCAGACCCACAGCTGGGAGGATCCCAAAAATATGGTGCTGTTGTGCACTTCACAGGGCACCTTTGTGCAGCAAGATGGTCCTGGAAGCGTGCCACAGTATCTTCACAAGCAGGAAAACGGGCAATGGCGGAAGAAGTATTTGGAGGCCATGATGACGCGCCATGTTGTCAGCATGGGGCAAACGGAGTCACAGCAAGAGCGAGAAGATGCCTTGAAGCAGGGCAAGGCTGTTTCCACAGTGATAGGCACTCGTGCCATGGGCACTGGTTTCAACCGGCTCATGACCATCCAGATTCCCATGAAGAAGCAGGAACGGGCACCTTCCCCTTTTGCCTTCAGCGACTTCGACAGCTTTGGCAGCGCTGCTCCTCTTGGCGGCTACGGCATGGGTGGGTGCTTCGGCGCGAGCGACCCGCCAGCTGCCTGGGCCTGTGCCCAGGCGGCACCCGCCAGCATGGCTTCCGACCTCTTTGGGGGCTCGGCGCCCGCGAGCATGGCGAGCGGCAAGTCCGCTCTCTTCGCGGCCCCGGCGCGCGAGGCCTCGGCCTACGCGGCCCGCGTGTCCACCGGCTCCGATGCGGGGCCCATGGAGCAGCTGAAGATGACCCGCTTCCAGCGCGACGACGCGTCCTCCATCACCATCACCGTGCAGTTCTACTTCGTGGTGGAGAAAGGCTGCGCCATCAAGGAGGCCGACATCACGCGGGCCATCGATGTCTGCGAGGAGGCGTACAAGGGCTGTTCCTGGGACGGCCATCTCATGGATCCCAGCCTGCAGGCGGCCTTCGCCAAGAAGGATCTCACTTTGGGAGAGAGCAAGCAGATTTCCAGCTTCGACCCGCTCTTAAACTCGACTCTGAACTTCCCAAGCACGTCGGCAAACACGTGGCAGCCAGCACCCATCGTGAAGCGATGGCCGGATCCTCCCAAGGCGCTGAGCAGTGCATTCGATGTCCTTCATGGCCTGGATAGTGAACTGAGGGCCTTGATTGCATCAGTACCAGCTCATCAAGATGGCTACGCTTGGCTCCATCAGACAGCCCTGGACTTGCTAAGCAAGAAGGAAGACCTGGATTCGGCTTATCACCTGTTTCGGCTGGCCAATGACCTTCATGTCCAAATGCGCGGCAAGCCGGATGGGATGTGCCTCTACAATATGTCTTGTTGCCAAACCGTCGCTGTGTCCTTGCAGATCGAGAAATATCGGAGCCTTTACCCTTCGGCATCATGTTTGGCTAGTTGCACTGGATGCGCAGCAGCAGCAGGCAGGTCAGCACAACAGCACCAAGTGTTTCCTGATCATGGCCAGTTTGTCGGACATGTTATGTTTGTGCATGTCATCGTAGGCCATCATCTTGTTATAACATCGTGCATGACATGTACGATTCATTGTGTTTCAACGCTTAGGGCAACCTTCAATACAACGCCTTTGGCGTGTTGCGGCCATGCGAGGTGGGCTGGTTGCGCCCAGGATGCCTCCAACTGAAGGAATGACGGTGGCGGCTCTTTGCGAGTCCCGCTTGGATGCTGCATTGACAACACTGGCGGCCGCGATCGGTGCGGGCTGGCGGCAGCACGGGCACATGCTGTCGGACGCAGCCTCAGTGGTTGCGTTTTGCGTAGGATTCAAGTCTAGGAGCTTTCATGTTCCCTTGCTGAACGGGCTATGAACTTGCCTGCAACTTCTTGCCCGCGGTTTTGCTTCCATGTTTCTCTCTCTCTCTCTCTCTCGCGTCTAGGACCCCGACCTGAAGGCGCTCCAAGAGCTCCGGAGGCCGCAGTTCGATACGCTGGTGCAGCTGGCCAAATCGCTCTAGAACGAGCCGAGTCGGCAACACAGCCTTTTCTTTGGCGTTTCATTCCGTGGGTTCCGCAGGTTGTACAGCTGCCATGTCGAAACCCACGTAAGTTGAGGCACGAAAAGGCCGTGTCCACTTCAAGCAGGCCTTCCGGTGAAACTGTTGTGATTGCCTTTAGGAATGTCAATGTCTTGAATCTGCAATGAAAGCAGTACTCTTCCACTCTTAAATGTAACCCACTCACATTGTTTATAAGGCTCAGAGGACTGTACCACATGTCACAAGGGTGGCGTCTGCTATTAGGGTTGCATCAAAGGTCCCAATGAGATTCTCAGGCTCCAAGTGTGTGGGACTTATGCATGTGGAATAGCTGAACGGCAGGTCAAGCCAAAGTCCAAGCCAGCTCAACTGCAAACACACTTCACTAGCAGACCTCTTTTGCATTCGTCTCTCAAAAAACAGATTGAGGAATTGACTCGGCTGATGGTACTAGAGGATGACATCCACCTGGACCAAATTTCTGCACCTGAACCCACAGGGCTGGATACAATCGGGCGGTTTTGTGAGGTGCGGATGCAAGCTGAGCTTCAGGTGTGCACCAGTCTGGCTTCTGCAGCACATCACAGCTCAGAAAAGTGGAAATTGAGTAGTTTGCATCATGGATCTATGGATCCTTTGCCTCGTCGCTTCTCTGACAAGCTGTCTAGGAGCTGAACCTAGGCAGGGTGTTTGCTTGGGTGCTGGTGCATTCCCATGTGAAAGCTTATGACTCCTGAGTGCAGAGGCCAGCGGCATTGTGGGCAAGCCTGAAGTGGAACAAGTCTGGTGAGGATGTGGGACCTGTGTACGCTTCTATGGGAGGTGACGATCCTGCGTCAGGGAAAGACTGGAAGTCAAAGCCGCATCAGCAGGTCAGCGCGTGGAACAAGAGCATGCATCACACTTATCACTCCTACATCCCGGAGAAGTATCAGGCACTGCCCTCAAAGGCGACGGAGATTCGGACAAAGTCAGCTGGCAACGGGCATGAGAAGAATTTCACAGAGTACACCAAGAGCTATGGTGGACTTGCCAAAGTTGCCATGCAGGGTGCCAAGCGAGACGCTAAACGGCAGAGCACACCCAAGGACAAGGACTCGGATGGTGCTGACTACGAGCAGTATCTACCGCCATCTGGGAAGAACGGGCAGCAGGGCGGTTCGTTCATTCCCGACTACAAGCAGTTCACTGAACATGCCAACTCTGGATCTGCCAAGCGAGATGCTGGACAGAGGACCGCAGATGCCGAACCAGAGAAAAAGCGGAGCATACCCACGCACTCGGACGGTGCTGACTACAAGAAGTACTTGCCGTCATTTGGTGAAGGCAAGCAGCAGGGCGCTTCGTTCATTCCCAACTACAAGCAGTTCTCTGATACTGACAACTCTGGATCTGCCAAGCGAGACGCTGGACAGTTGACAGCAGATGCGGAACCAGAGAAGAAGCAGAGCATACCCGCACACTCGGATGGTGCTGACTACGATAAATTTTTGCAGTCATTCGGCGAAGGCAAGCAGCAGGGTGGTTCTTTCATTCCTCACTACAAGCAGCTCTCTGATACTCCCAACTCTGAATCGAGTTCGCAGAGTTTCTTTCCGTTTGCGTGCGGACCTAAGCTGCTGTGTCGAGTCAGGAAGTGGACTGCAGCTTGATTCCGGTCTGTGTGACAATCCCCAGGAGTGGCAAACAGCTGCCCGTGCCCTCGATGCCTTGGCAGCTTGTGGAGTCTCCGCGCTTTGGCCGCACCGATTGTCTGTAAACGCCCGCCGGCCCCGATCGCCCTGCGCACGCTCCCACGAACATGGCACCTGACAGGGCTCCCTACAGGAAATTATCTTCAAGGTCCCTCCCGCAGGTGCTATCTTAGTGGAGGAGGGGGTATCCAGAAAAGACTGGGGAGCACAGCCAACTTAGAACACCCACAGGCAAAAAGCAAGTTCTACTGGTCCGGCGCGATGTCGCCACCTCTCAGGCATGTGCTGAGATAGGGCAAGGTTTGATGAGCCTTGCAGAATGACTTGGTGAGTATCTTCATTCGGCTAGCCGCCAAGGACTTCCTTGCAACTGGCTTGAAGGGTGTAATTTTGACCATGTAGCGGCATGCGCCCAGAACTTCATTCCAGCAGAGCAGAAGAGTCCTCCCAGCAAGGCGCGCAGCGCTTGCATACGGCGTATTTGCGCTCAGCTTGAGCACATGCAAAGACAACAGGCTGCCAGAAACTAGAAACTCTTGGAAAGGCAAGTGGCTGCCTCGTGTAGAGCACTTCAAGGAACACTCAATCCACAGCTTGAAGTGTCCATGGTGCTCCTGGAACAGCGACCAAGCCTCGCGTGTGTACTGCGAAGTCATAGCACTGCGTTGCTTGCCCGATTTTGAAGCCGGAATTGTTAAGTGAGCGAGCGTTTGTTTGCCGCAAGCTAATTTAGTAGGGAGAGGGACATTATTATTGAACATGTGCGCCCCACGCGCGGAAGTATGCGGAAGGTTTTGCGGAAGTGGTTTCTTTCGCGGAAGGTTTGTGGAAGCTTTGTGGCTGATAGGAAATTCATTGTTTCAGCTTGCGTGCTTGTTCACCACGGAGAAACAAATACCGTAGAAGCCGAGAGGTGTTGCTTACAAGGAACGCAACGCTTACTAGAAGAGCAGTTGCCAACAGCAAGCCAAGAAGACCAAGACAGTCTGCGGTTTTCGTCGAAGGTTTGCGGAAGGTTCGCGGAAGCTCCGCGGAAGGGTGGCCCCGTGCTTGCAGGCAAGTGCCCCCGTAGCCGTAGCATGGGTAGCCTATTGGAGCCCAAGGCTACACGGGCTGCGACGAAGCACTATTTTCCTTCCTTACTCAAATTCCTTTCTGCGCCAACACTCGCGGAAACAAATTTTGCAAAGCATGCACCGCGGAAGGTTTGCAGAAGCAAGCAATGAACCACGTGTGCCGTGGAAGTTCGTGGAAGGGACCTGTTGGCCCGCGGCAAGGATGCGGAAGGATCCGCGGAAGCTTGGATCAAGTCTGCAGGGATAACAACTAACGCTCAAGTGTAAAGAAAATTGGTGCGTTGCCAGATTCGCAACATTTGTCTGGAACCTCATCAACCCTTTCGCTCTAAAGCTTCCCTGAAACCCTCCTAACCCCCCCGCCGGCCCCGGAAAAAAAAATAGAGACAAAAGCACTGAGGAGTGTGCAGAAAGCCACAAGACCATGCGGGCTAGGGGTTTGCGGTAAGCGCTTGCTTACAGCTTTGCAAGTGTTTGTGGCAATTTATGATGTGAACACATCGCTGGGCTATCCCAAGGCCTCGAGCTCCCAAGCCCGGGTTTCTCGCGTCAAACTCCGTGCCACTGGCGGACATGGCTCCCTGGTTGCACGGATGGAAGTATGTTCAGGTGGTAGTGCCTTGCATGTGCAACTGGATGTGTGTTTTGTTGGGGAACCCTCTTTGGGTTGGTTTCAAAGGGCGCCAAACAAACACCACATTGTTTAAATCTGTTTTTTTCTATTGGGGGCAACTGGAGGGAGGCACTTTGTATGGACGGATGAGAAGTTGACGCAAGGTGCCGCAGGAGTGGCGCTTGCCGACTCTGTGACTTGGACCAGCTAGGTGTTTTTCTGCATTTTGGGGGATTTTGACGCATGCCCGCAACACCCGGCGTTTCATGTTCGAAGGCTGGCAAGTGTCGCCTTGACTGCAACAGTCGTCTGAGCCTGAGCATTTACACTTCTCTTATTTCATGCTGGCGGGATGCTTGTACATGAACAGTCTCTTAGCAAAAAAACGTTTTGGCAGTGCTTGTAGTTGTGTGTTTGTGTGTGCCCCCTTTCCAAGATGCTTTTCGGTTGTTGAAAGCGTTGTAGCTTCCATCCTCATCAGGCATGCGGGGTGTATGCGTTTGACAAGTACCGGAGGCGCGAGCTGCTTGTCATTGTGCTGCCGTCTTCCTTGCTCAGTTGCCCAGGACAGTTCGCCCTCCAGAGAGCCTTCTGGGATGAACCGGCCGCAACGTAGGAGGGAGGCACAGCTGACTTTAATTCAGCAGCGTGAGATGGTGGCAGCATTGGTTGCCTCCTCATGCAGATGCGCCTGTGCTATCATTTGAACTCGAGCGTGACATTTTGCGTCACAAGCCACTGAGCCTTGCAAGCTCTTGGAACAGTTTATTGATGGTATTTACAAGTCCTGTCAGTTGCGTCCCTGTGTGCAGAGCAAATCAGAAGCTCCTTTGGTTCCACCAACTGAGAGGACTCACCGGACTTTTGGACAGGGTGCTCAGACAAAAGCGAATCTTGTACAGCCATCCTTTGTACAGCTGGCACTCTGGAAGCTCCCCAATGCTTTCGCCTCGCGAGAGCAAGCAAAAATGGACATGCAGCCACATCTGAGGGCAGTTGAGAGGTGCTTTGCAAAGATGCTAGCTTCGCGGAAGGACTTGGCCCTTTTGCGCGACGGGAGGCCCTGCGGTTTGCATCGCCAGATTTGGTGTGCGACGGAGCTGCAGGCCGCGGGCACAGGACGACCTGGCTCCCTTCGCCGAGCGGCTGGCGGTGCTGGAAGAGAAGGTCCAAGCGTGTAACCAGCACGTGGTGGAAAGCAGCGACTTCTTCGCCAAGGCAAACCGCTGTTGCCACGTTTTGTCACAAGAGTCCTTGTTGGATCGGATGTGAGAACCGTCTCCAACCGACGTGGCTGAGAGAAACCACTCGCAGGCCGTGGCGGAGGTTTCTGGCAGTGTGGCCCAGCTCACAGAGGACGTGGGCACCTTGGAGACCACGGTGCTCGCGCAGGCGCGAGCGAGACAGCACGCAGGAAGCAGAACGGACGTGTTTAGAGTCCCTCAGGAGCCAAGGCCAGAGACATCTACAAGGGATGCCGACGCCTTAGCGACCTGACAACAAAAGCTCAGGTTTTCGAAAAGAGTCCCACAGCCCAGTACTGCAGTGTGATGTGCAGATTCTGGAGGTAGATGATGGTGCTGGCTGGCTCAAAGTTGGCTGGAATACAGATCGGGCCCGCCACTCTCACCCCTTTTGAGCCATGGAGCTGACCTCAGTGGCCGATCCCCCTGTGGCGAAAAGCGAGAATGTGGAGATCGATGAGATCAAAAGCTCCGACAAGAAGCCAATTGAGGCGCCAGAAGAGGAGCGTGAGCCCAGCACGATCATCTTGTTTTGGCTGTGCTGTGTGAGTGCACTGGAAGGGCTGGACACGCAGCTGGTGCCAGCCTGCCAGTTTGCCCTGCAGCGGGACCTCGGGCTGCAACTGGGGCATTTTGCAGTGCTCACCACCGTGCAGATGGTCCTGACGAACCTGGCTGCCCCGTTTTGGGGTATCCTGGCGGATCGCGGCACGCTCCAGAAGAAGACCATCTTGACACTCGGATCTCTCGGCGAAGCGCTGGCGGTCGCCATCTTCGCCTTCGTGCCCAACTTCTACGTCATGATCGTCCTGCGAGGCATGAGCGGCTTCTTCCTCGCCTCGTTGCGGCCTGTGTGCAACGGTCTCATTGCGGATCTCACGAGCGACAACAGGCGTGGAAAGATCTTTGGGAGGGTGCAAAGCGCATTGCTTTGCGGTATGTTCTGCTCTCTGCTCATCGCTGGAAACGTGGCGAACACTCACGTTGACACCATCCCAGGCTGGCGCTTCCTCTTTGCAGGCGCTGGTGCGGTGGCCTTCATCGTGGCTGCCGGCCTGAAAGTTTTCTTGGTGGAGCCGGCGCATCAGCTGGACACTTCTGCGGACAAGAAGGGCTGCGCTGCGGTGGGTGCGGAGCTGTGCACGGTCCTGAGCTTCCTGAAGATCCCCACCTTCTGCGTGATGATCATGCAAGGGGTCTTCGGCACCATCCCCTGGAGCGTCATGGGCAACAACCTGCTGTACTTCAAGTTCTGCGGCTTGCAGGACTGGGAGGCCTCCATCCTGGCGGCTGAGGGAACCATCGCCGGGATCTTCGGCAACACCATGGGGGGCATGATCGCGGACTGCCTGGCCCGGCGCTTCGGCTACCATGGGAGGCCTCTCAGCGCCCAGATCACCGTGGCCATCGGCATCCCCATGGCGCCCGAGTTGCCAATGAGGGAAACATGACGGCTGTGTCCAAGTTTTTTGAGGTCGGCCATTAAAGGGACAAGGGAAAACCCGCATTTTTGGGGTCCCCCCAAAAAAGGACACCCAAACTGGACCCCCCTCAACATCTCCGCATTCAAGCCCAGGTCTTCTTCCAGTTCTACGGCATCCCTCCTGGAGAGGGTTCCTTCGCTGCCTACTTCGCGCTCATCGCCGGCTTTGGGCTGTTGGGCTCTTGGGCGCAGTCAGGCACCAACTTCCCCATTCTGTCAGACATCGTGCCAGCGAGTGACCGCAGCAAGGCCGCTTGGCATGACCGGGACAAGAGATCCGTATCGGAGACGTTTCTTCTGACGGTATTTTTTGCAGCATCAACACAGAAGCGCAGAAACAGAGAGACGCGGGAATACAGAAACACGGAAACGCTGAAACACAAAACATACATCTAGGGGAACAAGAAAGCACACGGGCTCGGAGAACTCAGAAACAGAGAGACAAAGAAACATGCAAACACCCAAACCCAAAAACGTAGAACTACACAAGCGCAAAGACCCACTTCAATACCCCAAGGATTTGGTTGAGTACATTCGTGTACGCCATGCAAGAGAGGTTGGTCCTTGTGAAGCAACAGCGTAACGCACAACACAAAGCGACTCTGTGCAGGTACGTCACCAGGCGTCCCTGGTTATATATTTTGAGGCCGCTGTGGAGAGCTTTGTTAGATGGAGCTCCACAGGCCTGCTCCATCCCCCTGCGTGTCCCAGGTCCCAGGGTAGATCTGGGACTCGGCACACACACAGGCCTTCCACCACAAACCCACCACAGAAACATCAACCATAGAACGCCCAAGCAAAGAAGCACCCAACCACAAAAGTACACAAACACAGAAGCCCGCAGTGGAAGAACAAACAGGCAAAACGCTGCGCGCACACACACGCACACACACACACACGCGCAAACGCCTACACAAAACCACAAGCACAAACACAAACACAAGCACGCGCGAGCACACACATTCTCACATGCCAGCAAACATCATGAACATCTAGCACACCCTTCGACAAGCTGAACGCGCACATCCGTCTCATGAGCAACACCGCTCAAGGGCTCCAGTATGCCCAATATACCTGTTCGTGAGAATAATACTGATGATGATGATGATGGTGGTGGCGATGATGATGATGATGATGATGATGATGATGATGATGATGATGATGATGATGATGATGATGATGATGATGATTTGAATATCAACATTCATAACAATATCTAGAATGATGATGACAATGCTGCTACTCTGCTACTACTACTACTACTACTACTACTACCACTACTGCTTCTGCTACTGCTACTGCTACTGCTACTGCTACTGCTACTACTACCACCGCCACCACCGCTAGCGCTACCAGCCAGTACCACTACCACAACCCCTACCCCCTACCGCTACCCCTGCCCCTACCACTACCAATACCACTAGCGTACTTGCTCATCATGATTTGGGAACCTTCGGACGCCCTTTGACGTGGGGGCCTCTGGAGGTCATGGCGTGGGAGTGTGCCATGGAGAACAGTTTGGCCAACGCCATTGGGCCGTTTTTGGTGTCCACCTTGGCCGTGGCCTTCGGCTACAAGTTCGGCTCGGAGGAGAATTCTGGGGCAGTCGGTGGTCTGGTTGGTTAAAACGGGTTCGTTGTCAGGGGCTTTGGGGTAAGTGGGCATGGAAGAAGTTTTGCACGGGTCTCGGGCGCCTTGGGTAGGAATCGTGTTGCGATGGATGAACGCAGAAGGGACGTTTTCCCCAGCATGCCCTGGTTTGGTTGTTTGGCTTCCCCTTTTCCTAGTTGACCTGAGTGCATGCTGCCATTGTTTTGCTGTTAGGCAGCGAACCTTTGCATCTTAGCCCTTGCCGGCGGTTCGAGCCCGAAACCAACCCTCTACCAGCCCACACAAACACGACTTCAACAAATCCAAATGAAGCTTTCACGCAGGCTGCCCCAACTCTTACTTTCGCACTGTCCGCAACCCAAGTTACGTCTCCTGAAGCCCAAAGAAGCCCCAGCAAACCCAACTGACCTTGAGAACAACTCTGACACCAGCCGATTGACGTGTATATGTATATATGTGCGTTTATGTGTGTGTGCGTTTATGTGTGTGTGTGTGTGGGGGGCGTGATGACGTGCAGCTCTGAGGAGATGAACGGGCAGTCGCTGTCCTCCGCCCGGGCGCTTGGTACGGCCGCCACCTCAGGGCGTTTCGTTGATGGGCACCGGCCACGTAAGACCGGTTTCTCAGGCCATGGCGGCCACAATCTGTATTCCTTGGGTGATTACTCTGGTGGCCGCGGGCTCAGGACGTTGCTTCTGCCTCGTGTTTTGTTTTCCCCATTCTTTTGGCATTTTTGTGTCTTCTTCGGTTAAACGTTGCATGGCGCCCCGATCCAAGCAAAGCAAAGAGGTTGATAAGCTTCACTGGTGCCAGGCCTACACCCTCCTCCACTGGAGCTACCCCCGAGACATGCGACGGCTGCGTGCAAAGCAGGCGGCCGCGGCTGCTGCGCAAGAGCAGGCGGGGCCTTGATGCGAGTTGTTGGTGGAGCTGTCCGAGCAAATCCTGCGAGACTTGCGAGGGTACCTTTGAATCTTGCGGAGGCTGTGTGAGCGGTGCAGCACGTCTTCCACACCGGCTGGCTTCGTCGCAAAGGCGCGCTTGCCTGGATATGAGCAGGGCAACCAGCAGCAAGTCGCCACAACAAGGGGGGGGGGCATTTTTTGACAATCGCCTTTGGCGCTGGAACACTCCTGTGTTGGCATTTGTGGGGCTGCTTGCACTATTCTTCCTGAAGCGCTGACTGCGCAGGCATGCATGGGACGTACGTCAGTCATTTGACAGACCGTCAAATTTAAGCCGAATTCAGTAGACGCCGGCTTGAAGCAACCTGTGATGCTGGTCATTGCTTCTAGACATTCCAAACTGAGACAGACGTTGCTTCGAGCTGTGCGTGTTCTCATTTGCAAGTCTGGCGTTGATGATAGCCTCACAAGTCAGGATGCTAGCATTCCACGCTAACTCAACCATCCCAGCAGTTTCCAGGCAACATGAGCCCAAACCCAAACCTGGCTAAGTGGACTGAGTGGGGGGGACCCAAAAGACAAGCGACCATCTTGGTATTTCCTTCTATTGTTCTGGCTAGGCTCCTCTGATAGCAGGTTTTGGTTGGGGGTCACGATGCGATTCGCCGAAATGCGAGTGCACTTGGTGTCAGGGAAGGCTGGATGGCGGCAATACATGGTTGTTGGCTTCGTGATGATGCCAGATGACCCTGGAAGTTTTGGTTTTGGGCATTCGGGGACGAGCTTGCTTTGAAAGCAGCCGCTCTGACCGCTCTACCTCTTCGACTTGTTTGATTTCCGACGTTGCCGCCTTACAGCAGGAAAAAAGGCGGCCATTATGATGTGCATCAGAATCATGAGTTGGCTTGCCACCATTCCCTGCACATCAGGTCATGAGGAGGTCAATTCGACCTGACAGTACGAGGCTGTATGGTCCTGGTGTCACTTTTCCATACAGCACAGGCATGGCTAGCAGGGACATGTGAGACAGAGTTGCAGGACTAGGGAAGCTGCGAGCAGCGCAGTAGACCCCACGTCGGCCTCGGGGAAGATGCAGGAGGATCCATAGCTGGGATGTTCTGGGCTGGATTTAGAGCCTGCGAACAGTCCAGGATGCTTCCTCGAGCTTGAAGCACAAGATACAGCCTGGCCGAGCACTTAAATGGATCCTCTCCGGCATACGCTCAGATGGACTTAGGCAAATCGCAGGGTCGGCTTGGAGGCGCGCACCCCCCTCCCCCCCCACACAGCGCTGTGTGGTTGTTGCCTCGCAGGCAGACGGATCCCAGTGAGATGAGAAAGCTTCGGAAGCCTAGTGTGTGGTAACACCACGCCTTTGCTTCGCATTGCTGGACTGGGCGAATAGCCAGGTCTCAGCGCAGCTTGTTAGGCGGCAATACTCCGCCATGCTGTGTGCACTGCACGCGATGCGCACAAGTCAATGCGAAGTTTAGCTGCCAAAGATGGGATGGAGTCACTCCCAACAGCAGCTTGCTCGGAAGAAGAAGTGTAAAGAGGGCGAAGGGTAAGGAGGCAGCACGGGGGCGATTGCAATTGCAAGCTTCCTCTTCATTGAGTGTTTGCCTCGTCCTTAAGCACCTTCGCAGGTTGACATGGAGCTCGGAGAGGGCATTGTCGTGCCCATCTCTGTGAATGAAGACACCAATTTGCAGGCAGGGCGATTCGTGTGCATTCGACTGGGTACACATGCCCAACCCGGAGTAATAGGCTGCTGCTGTCGAAGTGGCGTGCCAACCTTACGACGTGCATGTCAGATTTGGTGGGTTATTGGCTACCTTGCCAATGTTCACAACAAAAACAACATTCGGCGTAGGTAGATGTCGACGCACAGTCATCGTACAAAGGCTCTGTTGGCATGCACATTTTTGACGCCCAGGCAGACTCACGGCCTGAGCAAGGTCGAGCAGCGTCGCATAGTCAAGTTTTTGCAGCGGCTGCGGGATCAAGTCGAAAAGCAAACCTCTTGCCCTGCCAATGCGTGGACCGGCTCTGGAACAAGCTAAACTTGAAGTGGCTGTGCAACACTTGAACCACGATCGTAGCCTGGATAGACGAAGGCCAGGGGACGTTAACCATGAATGGATGTGCCACCCTTTGTTTCTATTTTTACTAAGGATTGGTTAGATCCTTCAATATTAGGTATGCTTATACCTTGCTCCGGTTGTTCAAACACGACTTTTGCTCGGCGCCTGCGACTTGCTATCAGCCTGTTTCAGAGCTGTTTTCAGCTTTGGGGAGGGCCGAGTCCCCCTGCCTCCATGGCGAAGGCGAGAAGTCTCAAGCTGGTAGAGACTGCTCTTTTGTGGCAGACATGGATTGTGCCCACCATTGCGGGTGTTGAGTGCGCGCAGAGCGAGTCTTGGCCCGGCAGGACAACTCCACTTGGATGGCTCCAGCTGCTCCGACCTTGAAGCCCTCGCAACCTTTCAGCCTTGGGGGTGCAAGTGGCGTGGTAGAGCTGAGAAAAAGGGTTTGGACATGCGACCTGAGTTTTTACTATCAGCTGCTTCAAAGAGGGGAAGCCTTGAGGTGCCTGCCTTGCGGCCTCGCCGTCTGCGTTTGCAGCTCAGCCACACTCGAGCTATGCCTTTGCGTCGCTCGCGGGCGAGGCAGCTTTGCGCTGGCCGTCCTCCTAGCAGTGGTCGCTCTCTCAACGGTATGGCCCGAGCCGGAACGCAAGGGGCCCAGGTTTCCAAAGGGATGGCTCAGCGCGCCTAAGACCCGCCTCAAGGATAATAAACGCCAGCCTTGTATTTGCCATTTGAGAGATTTCACGCGATGTTCAGTCCAGGCGGTTGCTCCTTCGCGGAAGCTGCTACGGAAGAAGTAGTAAGGAGAAGGAGGAGGAATCCACCGAGGAAAAAGGCGACATGCATCCTTCTCAAGGACGGCATAGTTGTTCTTTACTGCTTGACAAGAGACATGTGGAAGTCTAGGTGACTCTTAAGGTTGCATCCCTGCGAGGACTACCCATCGCTGGGGAAGAAAGGGTCTAAAGTCAGCGCGGGGGTCTTCTTGATGGCAACAGTCATCAGTGTTGTATCCTCACTTTTGCAATCCAGACTCCCGCTCACGAGGTCAAACGAGGCTACTACCGTAAATGGCTCTTTCCAGAGGGCATTGCCATCAAGGAGAGGGCAAGTGTTCTCAAGGCGACAGGGACTTAGCCCCGGTTGCGGAGCTGTCAAAGGACCAATCTGCTCTCTCTCTCTCTCTCTCTCTCTCTCTCTCCCTGACTGAGGGCACAGCAGGAACAAGAAGTTCGCAAGAAGAAAAAATCGGCAGAGCCCCTCGGCACTGTTAATGTCCAACGGACTTTCAGAAGACTGTGCTTTAATTGCGCATACTATCAGCATGGAATCAACATGTGTTGGCGTAGGTGGTACAAGGTGTTTTTGTTTAATGCCAACCGTAGGATCCGTTTTTTGTTTTCTTGTTTTTTTCTAATAGGGCTGGTCCTCTGGTCCCCTCTGGTTGGTTGGTTGGGTTGGGTTGGGTTGGGTTGGGTTGGGTTGGGTTGGGTTGGGTTGGTTGGTTGGTCCCCGGCATCACCAGCCTCACTTGGCCCTGGGACCGCTTGTTGGCTCTGATTTCGTGGCAGCTGGGAGTTGCTAGGGGGGCTTCTTCGCCACACCTAAAGGCAACCTAAAGCCGCTGCCAAACCAGCAACACACCGAGCACGATTCAGCTCCAACCCAAACCCACTCAACGTCAACCCTAAACCCGCCCGACAGCCTGGATGTCAGCCCTTCGGTTCCTAAATCCCCCCCAGCAACTCCAGGTTCAAGTGATGCTGGTGATGCTGGGGATGTTGCCAGCCCAGGAAAAAAACCAGCCCCAGGAAAAAACACCAGCCCTGGAAAAATGCTGCAACTGCATTCCAGCGCTCCAAGGCGGGCCGTGGCAATGGAGCAGAAAGAGAAGATTGAAGCCCACGGGACGTTACGATCTCAAGCATGCACGCAGGGTGCAGCTACTTTAGCTTGCTGTTTCTTTGCACATGTCGTTTTTGTTGTTTTTTTCAATAAATAATAACGGCGCTGAGGTATGTGTTTGAAAAGAAGGTCCGCTCTGATGGCAAAAGCATTTATGGCTCCCTCTCTGAGATCAACGTGGCTGAGGACACTCTTTCTGAACATGAGCTCCGTTGTGTGTTTGCCTGCAAGACATGTGGTATCATGGCTTCTTTGAGCGTGATTGTATCAGGGGCACTCCATGTTCATTGGTGCGGTAAACAACGCGCCTGAAGAGTAGCGACGCTTGAAATCCAACATGCACGCTGTTGAATCTAAGAGCCATTTTCATCATGATGAAAGACAACGATTGGGCACAGGTGGTGACAGCTGCAAGCCGAGAACGAGAGTTTGGGCCTATTTCAATCGTCCCTGTATGACTTCTCTTTTCGCAAAACCCATCTCTGCCTGGGCTTTTGTCACGTTGAACCTCGAAGCCTGACTTCTAGCTGTGGGCTTTGAGTTGCTGGGGCGAGTGGGGCGCGGAGGGCGTTTCTTGATGAAACCAGGCTGCAGGCCAAGCGAGATAAAGCCAACGGTGTCTCGGCGGTTTGCCCAAGCGCACGATCAGTCGACAGCTGCAAGTGGCAGGAGGTTTGCGAGAGATGGCCGAAGAAGAGCTGCTACACGCGAAGTCGTAAGAAGGCATCTGCTGCTTGGGCGCTACAGGAAGACATTCTTGCCACACGGTCCACTCGCTGGCGCTAAGCACGAGGGCTTCGCCATCGTGCGCACTTGTGACCGGGCTGTGCTGCAATTGAATGCTCGCGGGTGCAGCGAACACCCGCGCAGTGAACAAACGGCTCCATGAAATGGTTTGTGCAAGGGATTCTGGGCCCATTCTGTGCCCCTAGGTACGAGCAACCCTGTAGAAGGCGCGCAGCTGACAAGCGAAGCAGGTTTAAACTTCCAAACGCGAAGCACCCAAACATCAAGTCTGACCGGAAATCGCAGACAAATGGCTCTGTGACAGGCTTTGCCACAGGGACTCCGAATCCATTCTGTGCCATCGGAAGCACGATTGGCCTCTGGCGTTTGTGACAACCCTTTGCGTGTGGCGCGCGCATGTAAAACTCAAGGCTGGATCTTGAGCCAGCTGATGCGTTGTTGTTGGCTGCTTCGGCTCTTGCAATGAGTGTCATGACCTCACCGTGGCTCGCCTTGCCGTTGAACGGCATAGATACCACCCATTGGGATCCGTGTCCCAGTTTAGGAACTTGCAAGTGAGGAGCCCCTTAAGACAACTCCCAGACATCCTGTAGGCAACCAATAGAACCACTCCAAACAGAAAATAACTGGCTGGTCGCCTATAGTAGCCAGGATCCACCGAGGGAATAAGTGGGTCTGCGTTCGCAAGGTGGGGCGTTTTGTGCAGCGCTATTCAACACCCACCCTTTTGCTTGGTGACGCGACCTGATAACGTGGGCTGCGTATTACTCGAGCGACTCTGCGCATTTACGTTTGACTTCGAAGGAGAGGGGTTGGATATGTGGGTCTGTCCAGTACTCATTTTGGGACTTTGTTTTAAATGCAAACCAAAAGGAATGCATCCACTTTGGAGGTTCCCCCCCCCCCCCCATTTTTCCTTTCAGGCACGCTTCCATGAGATGCTTTACACAAGGCATTCAGGCACACCATGTGACACATTTTGGTGGGCTTTCCGCGGATTTGATCATTGGTCCTCATGCCCACCTTGTTTGTCGCAGCTTGCGATATTTCTTTTGTTGCGTGCTCAAGCTTGCTTAGCACATGTGACGGTTGCTTGCCGCATTGCCTGTGAGGAGATTGTGAAGGCCGTAGAGCTTCCCGTGCGACGGGCCTCCATCAGCATCCCTAAGGCGCTGCTTGGTTGTGCGCTTCGCGTGAGGCGATGCGCGTCAGGTTACCTCCGTGGGGAATTTCAAGGGCACCATTGAGCTGGCTCCCGACATCTCCGCAACGATTGACATCAAGGCCGGGCGAAGGGTGGTGCAGCCACACCCTAGGCATGTGTCACGATTGCTCTTCGGGATTCTGTTCATAGTCTAGTTTGAATCAAGTGCTGGCAAGCAAACGAGGGAGCACTTCACTGGATTCGACGCTGCGAGCTGCTTGCAGGGTTTGACGTTTCGTGAAGAGATTTTAGGGAGTCACCTCGGTCCCTCCAACAGCATCCCATAAATAGCCCTTGACTTTGTATGTTGTGCTTTCCAGCTACCCTCAGGGCTTGGAGGAGAAAGCCGAGTTAGACATCCGCAGGTCGTCAAAGAAGGCGGCGTTGACGATGAGGGCGAGGAGGCCGAGGTGCGCAGGAGGAGGTGTTTAGGTTGGCAAATCATTCAGACATGGTCATGGCAAATCATTTTGTCGCATACAGAAGCAGAGCTTCACAGAACACTATGATATGTTTGCAGAAGCCTTGGGATCCCGTCCGTGATTCAGCGCTGCTTATCAATTGCAGGAAAGCGAATAAGCAGGCGCACGTGTTGTGCCATTGCGAGCCAGCATGATGGCGTTTGCAGTGCCATTCGATTCAGAGCACGATATTGTTTCAGGAGCCTCTTTCAGCACGATCTGAGCGCAGCGGCATCTTAACCACACATTGCAAAGGAATACACTTATTCTCAGCGGGAGATGGCAAACACACCAGAGCTGCAATAGTCCTTTTTTCCGACTGATGTACCCCTCATGGTGCGCTGTCGGCTTGTTGCGCGCGAGAAAGTCTGGCTTGTTTGCAGAGGATTTGCAGAGGCATGCACTTGCAAGTGCACGGCGTTGAAGGGACACTCTTCAAGTCATACCCAAAAAATTGCTCCAGGCTGAAATGTATCTAATGCAAATCTCAGCCAGCTCAAGGCCTATTTATGTTGGCCCACACGCTTGCTGCCAAACCAGAAGAGCAACCCTGAAGCAATTCTGAGCATGTCGTGCACATGTCATTCTGAGCGAGCATCCCAATGTTTGAAATCTAGCCGCCATGGCAGAGGCTGAATGCGCAGTTGGAGTCCAAGCTAGCATCATTTGCCACAGATCTTTAAGGTGAAGGGCTTGGACTTTACAGGGACGGGGCTCGTTGAGCACCACGTTGCCCCGGTGGCGGTCGCCTTTGTGTCGAGGTGCCTGACGCCCTGGCCGGCGAACTTAGCCGCTGGCGGCGTGAGGACAGGATGCCCCCGAAAAATACGGGATGGGCGGTGAATTGACCAGGTGTGTGGCACCTGCGGCACCAGCGCAATGTTCTACTGTCCTTACTGTTGCCTGGAGCTTGTCTGATTTCGAGTCGTGCCCGGATGATTTCAGGTTGGGCAGGGCTTTCAGGGAGGGTTTAGAGGTTGCGTTTGAGGGCTCGCCCAAGGCAAAGCGACCCTTGACCCGAGTGTCACCTTCGCTGGGCAGAACAGGTCCGTTGGATCCGTTCCACTTGCAAAAAACCGGCAACAGCAAAAAGCAAGTCCCGAACCTACGCAAAGCGTGTCTAGTGCAGCTGAATTCGTCATTGTAATAAGGATGAGGCAAACCTAGATAGGCCATAGGTGGTTGGTGGGTTTTGGACGGCAAGACGATCACTGGTAGAGATGCCCACTAGAGATGGTGCAGACGAGCTAGCATTCTTGTTCAGCCAAAATGCAGCCAAATACTGGTGGGAACAAGTCTGAAATTGGTCTGCATTGCACAAAGCCTGACATCCTACAATAGCTACCAGAAGGTTCACTTGTTTGCATATGACGGAGACTCTTGCAAATATGTTTGCACCTGTAGCGCCCGTGACCTGAAAAGAACCAGGACGCGACAGGGCTGACATCTTGAATGATGAGTGCGTTGAGTGCGTGGAAAGACGCGATCAACTTTGGGATTGACGGACGTGAAGGGGGGTTAGTTCTTGCGACTTGTCGGGAACAACAGAAGGTGCCCACTTTGCAAATGGCGCTGTGTGCGTGCAACACGTGCCCTGGTAGTGCGGCAAAACCTAGATATAGTGGCAAGGCGTATCCAGAGTGATTGATGCTTATCGCAGTTGGATGAGAGGCCGCGACTGGGTTGCGCAGCCAGCTTCGTTTGTCGAGGCACTCCCCTGGGAGTTCCAGAAGGTGTGATGGTTCCAACGGCGAGGCGGCCCTTCGGTGAATCGGGAAAGGACGGCTTTTTGGGTGGAGTGGGATGCATTTTCTGGACACCTCTCTAAGTGAACAGGGCCACTCTCTCAATCTGACTTCCTGGATCGGCGAGGCTGCCCTTTGCTCGGTGCGACATCATCTTTGATGACGCGCCCAAGAAGGCCTGGTGTTTAGGGCCAACTTGACCTTTGATCGCAGGCGCGAAGGATTCCCCTGGGTTCCCCTAGGTTTGATGGTCGATGAGGGTTGATTGGTGCTCAAGCAGCCATGCTGCATCCAATGGCCGGAATGAGCACTAGCGACGGCAAAGCAAACTGGAGGCCACCAGCATCCATGCCAAAGTTCTGGCACCGGAGCAGGTGTGGATTGTCCCCATCCCCATTGTCTCGCACGTAAGTCGGTGCCGGGCCAGGTTCGGTTGATTGACCTTTTCACGGGAGAGGGCAATTCCAACCGCACCCTCAGCCGGCCAGCTGGAA
Organism: Effrenium voratum; assembly: GCA_963377175.1. NCBI lineage: Eukaryota > Dinophyceae > Suessiales > Symbiodiniaceae > Effrenium > Effrenium voratum. The sequence continues at coordinate 175,163 of CAUJNA010000232.1, read as the reverse complement.
GCACGGGGCCAAAGGCGGGGAGTTGTTCATGTGCTCTTGACCTTTCTTGACTTATGCCAGTCATTGCATTGAGCTCTGGCGGTTGCAATCATCAACATGAGATGAGTGCCAAGATGGATGAGGCAGCAATGGTCAAGGGATGCGCTGGACACAATCATACAAGGTGAAATTGCTCTACACTTCCGTTTTGTTTTACACCTTGCAGACACCTCAAAGGACATGTTGCAAGGGGCATAAGCACCCGGCCAGTGGCCACACATCGAAATTTGAAGCCGCTACCGCCTGAAACCCTTTGAATGATTGTCACTCGGCAGTGCCTGCGGTACGAATGGATGTGGCAGTCAACACGCAGGCACACGCATGCACGCACGCACGCACGCGCGCGCGTGCAGACAAACATGTCTCTGTGTGTCTGTGTCTCTGCGTCTCTGCGTCTCTGCGTCTCTGCGTCTCTGCGTCTCTGCATCTCTGTGTCTCTGTGTCTCTGTGTCTCTGTGTCTCTGTGTCTGTGTCCGTGTCCGTCCGCGTCTGTGGCTTTGTCTGTGTCTGTGTGTCTGTGTGTCTGTGTGTCTCTGTGTGTCTGTGTGTATGTGCGTGTGTCTGTGTGTGTGTGTGTCTGTGTGTGTGTTGTGTTTTTTGCTGTGTTTTACAGAGACAGAGACGCAGAGACGCAGAGAGACAAAGAGAGACACAGAGAGACACAGAGAGACAAAGAGAGACACAGAGAGACACAGAAAGACACAGAGAGACACAGAGAGACACGGAGAGACACAGAGAGACACAGAGAGACACAGAGAGACACAGAGAGACACACAGAGGCACACAGAGACACACAGAGACACACAGAGACACACAGAGACACACAGAGACACACAGAGACACACAGAGACACACAGAGACACACAGAGACACACAGAGTCTGTGTGTCTGTGTGTCTGTGTGTCTCTGTGTGTCTGTGTGTATGTGCGTGTGTCTGTGTGTGTGTGTGTCTGTGTGTGTGTTGTGTTTTTTGCTGTGTTTTACAGAGACAGAGACGCAGAGACGCAGAGAGACAAAGAGAGACACAGAGAGACACAGAGAGACAAAGAGAGACACAGAGAGACACAGAAAGACACAGAGAGACACAGAGAGACACGGAGAGACACAGAGAGACACAGAGAGACACAGAGAGACACAGAGAGACACACAGAGGCACACAGAGACACACAGAGACACACAGAGACACACAGAGACACACAGAGACACACAGAGACACACAGAGACACACAGAGACACACAGAGACATGCATGCATGCATGCATGCATGCATACATGCATACATACATACATACTTACTTACTTACTTACTTACTTACTTACTTACTTACTTACCTACCATCTATGCCATACATACTATACATACTATACATACTATACATACTATACATACTATACATACTATACATACTATACATACTATACATACTATACGTACTATACATACTATGCACACTATACATACTATACATACTATACATACTATACATACTATGCATACTATACCTACTATACATACTATGCTATACTGTACTGTAGTAAAGTATACTATAATATACTATGCTACTATACTATACTGTACTGTACTGTACTATACTATACTATACCACACCATACCATACCGTACTTTCCTACATACATACATACATACATACATACATACATACATACATACATACATACATACATACATACATACATACATACATACATACACACACACACAGACATACGTACGTACATACATACATACATACTTACATAGATACATACATACCTTCCTACATACATATTTACATACACACATACACATACACGTACAAATACACATACACATACACACACACATACATTCACATACAGGCGACCACACACACACACACACACGCACACAAACATGCATGCACGCACGCACGCGCACACGCGCATACGCACGCACGCACTCACGCACGTTGACGCGCGCTGACGCGCGCTGACGCGCACACACACACACACACACACAAACACACGCGCACGGACGCGCGCGCAGATCTACCCGCCCACGTACACAGACGCGCGCGCGCATGTGCGCGCACACACACACACACACGCACAGGCACACACACACACACACACACCCAACAGACACGGACACAGACACAGACACAGATGGACAGACACGCGCGCTCGCACGCACGCGCGCAAGCGCGCGTGACGCACGCACCTACACACGCCAAAGCACACACACACACAAAAACACTAACCCGTTCGGACACGGACACGAACATGTACACGTACCCTCGCTTCAGCAGACACGCGCGCATGCACGCACACACGCACACACACACACACACTTATCTCGAGTGGCTTCACTCGCAGACAAGACAGCAAGAAACGCTTGGCTTCCCTTGGCATCAACAACAAAGGAACCAGACAGCGACTTTTGGGGGCCCAACATCACAAAAACAAAGGCATCAACAGCGGGTACGTTTTCACGGGACCAGAGGGGGGTCTTCGTTGGCCACCGCCCCCCCTGGTCCCCGGTGGCCCCCCGCCGGGTTTGTATCGTCCGTGATCCAGGACGGCGCACACGCACACAAAGCCCCGGTGGGGCGGACACGAACCACACAGAGGGAATTCCACCAGGGGACCGCCAAAAACCCCGCGGCAACAGCAAAAGATTTTCAAAGACGAAAAACCGGGCGCACAAAACCAAGCAGAGGGAATTCCACCAGGGGACCTCCAAAAACCCGTAGCAACAGCAAAAGATTTTCAAGGACGAAAAACCCGAGCACACAAAAAACCACACAGAGGGAATTCCACCAGGGGACCGCCAAAAGCCCCGCGGCAACAGCAAAAGATTTTCAAAGACGAAAAAACCCAAGCACACATCAAGGCATCGCATGAACGTGAAAGTGAATTGAACTGATCTGAGTCAGCGCAGAGCGTGAATCAATGAACTGCAAAGTCGGTGTCTGACCGGCTTGTCACTCGCGCATGAAGCTGCCGGAGCCTGATACCTCATGAGAGCTGCCTTGTTCAAAATGCAGGCAGTGCAATGCGAATGAAGCTGCCGGAGCCTGATACCTCATGAGAGCTGCCTTGTTCAAAATGCAGGCAGTGCAATGCGAATGCGAACTGAACTTGAACTTTTGAACGTCATCCCCTCGCAGGGGGCTCCCGCATATGGCGAGTCCAGCCCACGGCGCCATGTCGGACAGGCCGCGGGTATACACACTTATCTCGAGTGGCTTCACTCGCAGACAAGACAGCAAGAAACCCTTGGCTTCCCTTGGCATCAACAACAAAGGAAGCAGACAGCGACTTTTGGGGACCCAACATCACAAAAACAAAGGGACCAACAGCGGGTACGTTTTCACGGGACCAGAGGGGGGTCTTCGTTGGCCACCGCCCCCCCTTTTTTTTTTGGGTGGCCCCCCGCCGGTTTT
>CAUJNA010000232.1:160292-171599 GCA_963377175.1 Effrenium voratum | reverse complement strand
ATAATATAACACACACACACACACACACACACACACACACACACACACACACACACACACACACACACACACACACACACACACACACACACACACACACGCGTCTCAGCGGCATTTATTATTTTTGTCGATCTAGCAAGAATGTCAACAAGCCCGAGTGGGAGGGTTTTCCCAGTTTCCCTTCTGACTGTGCCAGGAGATGGGAAAGTGCCAAAGCCCTCAAGGCTGGGAGCACCGTGGGAGGGCGTCAATGTCTCGAAGATGTGACCAGGCGAAGCAGAGAGCGTGCTGCGCGAAATCCCTGAGCGGCCATCCTAGCACTCATTGCACGCGATCAAAGGGAGTGTACAGAGGCCGGCGAGAAATCGTAGCATTGCTTTCCATTTATATTTTTGGGAGAGATAGTATTGCTCCGAATACTAGGGACCATTGCAGATGTCAGCTGCCTCTCATGGTCCAGATGATATTCCACCATGCACATCCAAGGTACGATCCGCATGCCACACTGGTGCTCTTTCCGGCGGGCTGGCTGTGACTTGACTTGGGGAAAAGCCGAAGCCTCGAATGCCAGGATGACTCCAGTGCAACCTATCATGAGGCCGTGGTTTGTCTGGTTAGTAGCTTGACGGATTGCATTGCCTCAGGTGACTTCTGAAAACGGACTTGCGCCTTTGGATGGGCTGACTCTTGTCTGCGCCTTGGCCTTGAAGTGAAGTGCCTCGCACGTGGTGGAATGCTAGGTAGTGATCGACTCTCCGTGGAAGAGGGCACAGGTCAGTCTGTATCTGCTGGCAGTAAGTGGAAAGTGGAAAGGCTAATTTAAGCGTTTTGGCTGTCAGTCTTTTCATAGTTCACTTTGCAACGCAGGTGCTTCGCAAGCACCCACGGCTAGCGAATCTGCGATCAGTCAGTCTCTCATGTTTGCCTCTGGGATTGTCTCATGCTTCGCCTGCCCAGATCAGATTGGGGCATCCTCCGCCCTCGCGTTTCTGGCGCTATCACTCCGAGGGAACAGGTGGGAGTGGTGTTGCTGACTCTTCTGCCGCGTTGTACTGAGATATCTAGCAAGAAACGGTGAGGCTTTTTTGTGGAGCTTGCAAGGGTGCAATTTCGTTCCCTGCCGTCCGCAGGCTGTGTCTCAACTGTAGAGGCATTGGTCCACTGCCTTGAACGCTGAACTTATTGGAATTCGATGAGGCCCTGGCAGCGCTCGCCAAAGAAGTGTCCTCTGAAGGAGGATCCGCAAGCGCCGGGTGCTCGGGCCACTTTTGTGGGCATCCTAAGTGAAGTTTGGCTCTTGAAAGCAAGCTGGGAGACTAGTCGTGCGCGCTCGTCACGGCCAGGCTCAAACGAACCCATGCAAGCATTAACAGTCTCAGGGCAAAGCGGCTTGAACTCGAGCGGCAGGGGCGGGCTTGGGCCTGGGCTGGGGGCTAGAGGCGCTGCGGCTGAGGGCTGCGAGGCTGGAGGATGCGCGCAACGGCTGGGTTCAAACTGCCACACAAGCGGTCGTTCCCAGCTTCGTGAAACTTGTTGGCTGGTGGGTTGCTGCCCGGTCTGAGCGTAGAATTTGAGCAAGATTGCGCCTGGGACTGGCCTGTGTCGATTGACCTGGCTTGCTGAACTTGGGTGAGCTTGCTGAGTCTGGGAGCTGAGAGCTGGGGCTGGGTCTAAAGCGCCAAATCCGTGCGTAAGCCTTTTTTTTTATTTTTAAATAATCTTTGCATGTGTGAAAGTCTCATGGCGTTTTCTCGCCGAAGAAGCGTTGGCAGTCGGGCAGCTGACAAGCAAATTGATGTGCCAAGGGGGCTGCCGGCTTGGCCCACGCCTCAAATCTCGGCTCATGCTGGCAAGATCCCAGATTGAAACCGCGCAAGTGGACACCCGTGCTTTGGATGGAAAGAATCCCTAAGAAGCGCAATGAGCATGAGCCAACGCGAGCTTTCGAGCAACTCCTTCCATCTCTGCCTCAGGACCCTATGCTGGAGGACCCATTGCTCTTCTTCTTCGCAAGCGACACAGCGGGCGGGGAGAGACTGGCAAAGCCTCAGGTCCTTGCATACGCAAATGTTGACGTGTTTCACGTCATGCCTCGTCATTCTTGTGGCTCATATAAGATAGGAGCATTGCCGGCAGTTGGTTGAATGGTTCTGTGTTGTGTATGGCTTTTCGGCCGAGGTTCGGCAGTTTGCCTACATCTCTGAGAGACATGTTTCTGCAGGCCTCGGGTTCCGGCTTTAAGAGAGTTTCATTGAACAAAGCGCACATGTATTGCATGAACATGTAGGGTTCCATTTCGGGTATCTATTTTTGATCCACAGGACCCACAGCCGTGCAATCCTTCCAAAGCTGATGTGGACTTGCAGACTGCCAGGTGCTGAACGGCCCATGGACGCAACTGCCAAGCAGCGCCGCATGGATCAGGCAGGACCGCTCTGTCTCTCACACGGTTCCGTCACCAAGGGGCGCCAAGCAAGAGTGTCCAAACTCCAGCACCCCAACGAGCAACAGCGCTGCCAGTCTTCCTGGGAATCAGATCAGAACTTCCGAACGGCACCTTCGGATGGCTTCAGATTTCCGACAGGTGCGGCAGAAGGACCGCGTCAAGCGGCCAAAGCTGCGGCCATACGGTCCAGAGGCACGACGCTTGTCCGGCCCGCGCCTACCTGCCTGACCTGACAGCCAAGGTTGGGCAGAATTGCTGTAAACAGCCAGCCCGTGGTCTACTTTGAATGAAAGGTGTCCAAAGGAAGGTTGTTTAAACAATGGTGGTTTGAACTTGCTTACAGAGCCGAAGCCTGACTGCCAGGTGGAAGGTGAGGAAGGCGATCTTGATTGCGCAGAAAAGACTGCAAGCGTTGTGCGCAAGGGGTTTGTTTTCGTAGCTGCGCCGGAGCGTGTTCTACGGTTCTTTTGTATGGCTCTGCAAGTTCTTGCTTGAAGCAGGGGACCAGGCCGAAGCCATTGTTATGGGAACTCAGGACGGTGAGTCGCGAATTCGAGGCATTTGGCTTAACCCTTTGCCTGTGGCTTCTGCCTTGCCGCCAAAACAGCCCTCGCCACCCTTCCGACCGCCCAAAGCTTCCGGAACTCGACTGGAGAACCAGAGTCTTGAGCGATTTGGCTCCACAGTTTGCACAGCTAGTGCGGCATTTGCGGTTGGCAGGCCATGGCTATGGCCATGTTAGCGTCGAAGCATGTGCAGCTGAAGTACCGCAACAGCTTCATTGATGTGGAGGAGTCAGACCAAGAGGAAGAACCTTCGGATCGCAAGGGACGTGCCAGCAGTGCCCCACCCCTAGCACCACGTGCCAGCACTATGACCACTGCTATGCATGAGGAGGCCAACATGCACCGGTATGTGTGCCACCTCAGTTCTGCCATCAACAAACTCCAGAGCTGTGGATACGGAGAAAACTCCACGGCAAGCACAGCTGACGAAGATGGAGCCTCACCTGTCTCCTCTGCGTCCGCTGATTCTGTGGCCCGTGTCGGTCCTGGTCCGGAGCCGGCGGCTCAAGACGAGTCTTACCTCGCCCCCAGCCGCGGAAGTCTTGGTCATCCAGAATTATGCCGTCGCCCATGCATCTACGTGGCGGTCGGCCATTGTGAGAACGGCAGCGCTTGCAGCTTCTGCCACATGCCTCACGAGGAGAAGGCGCCAAAGCTGGACAAGAGGCGCGATCTTTGCCATCACAAGCAACCCAAAACGGCTTTGACATGTTGAACCCCGTTTTGAGCTGTGACAGCCAACACCAGAGCCACGCATCGACTTGGGACTAGCGGGGACCGCCTGAATCCCGGGATCCACGTAGGCCCCCACTTGAGTGCGAATCGCCAAATCGCAAGGCAGAGGGGCATTTTGCAGAACTTGAGCCGCCGGGAATTGCTGGCGCTCGTGCTTCAGTCTTGCCAGCCCAAAGCCCGGCTCCTTGGCCCCGCGGTGCACGAAATCTTGAGCCTCCTCGAGGCTGAGGCTGCGAACGGGCCTCTTCCGGCCTGGATCAATGAGCGTGACGCCCGTGCCTGGACTGCACATTCGGCGAGGCAAGTAACCGCAGCACTTCGGACTGAGGGTTCCTCGTGCTGATGACATCCTGCTGACTTTCCTGCTGACTTTCCTGCTGACTTTCCTGCTGACTTTCCCGCTTACATCCCGCTGCTTCCTGTCTCCTGACCCCCCCTGCTGACATCCTGCCGACATCCTGCTGACATCCTGCCGACATCCTGCTGACATCCTGCGGACTTTCCTGCTGACTTTGCCGCTCACATCTCGCTGCTTCCTGTTCGCATCCCTGCAGCATCCTGCTGACATCCTGCTGACATCCTGCCCACATCCTGCTGACATCCTGCTGACTTTCCTGCTGACTTTCCCGCTTACATCCCGCTGCTTCCTGTCTCCTGACCCCCCCCTGACATCCTGCCGACATCCTGCTGACATCCTGCCGACATCCTGCTGACATCCTGCGGACTTTCCTGCTGACTTTGCCGCTCACATCTCGCTGCTTCCTGTTCGCATCCCTGCAGCATCCTGCTGACATCCTGCTGACATCCTGCCCACATACTGCTGACATCCTGCTGATATCTTGCTGACTTTCCTGCTGACTTTCCCGCTTACATCCCGCTGCTTCCTGTTGCATGCTGTCACATCCCTGCAGCATCCTATTGCATCCGCGCTGCGACCCACGCTGAGGCAACCTTCAAAAGACGCTGCGGCGCATGAACTTCTCCAACTTGATCGGCCTTGTGACGCACCAGGCGCCCTCCCGTGGCCTGGCACTCGACGCTCGGCCTGATAATTGGTTTGAGTCAGAATCGACGCAAGTGCAACTTCGTGAGGAAAGCGCCCAGCTGATTGCAGATGCTCTGGAGAAGCTTCGGCATTTTTCTGAGCATACGTTCAGCTCTTCGCTCAGCACTGGAGTAGGGCATTTCCCGGGTTGCTTCCCGGGGCATGTGCCCCCAAATTGGCTCAACTTGAGCAATCCAGTGACATGGTCTTTCTACAGTTTTGGTGTGTCATTGATACCAATTTTTGGCAAGGGCGGCAAAGCGCTTGAAGCGGAAAAACCGTTTGTGATCATTTGTGGTGATCATTGCCGACAGCAACGCAGCAGCTGGTTATAGATCTGCTTGCGGAGCGTCGTTGTCTTTCTTTGCTTGGTCCGAAGACACTGACATTTTGCGGGTCAACGGAGATCCTTGACTCAACCTGGTTTGCAGGGCTCAAAGGCCAGCGCAACCATGCTCTCTTGCTGCCATAGGGCAGCCCATGAAGGCTGAAATATCCTGAGCCACTTGAGCGGGATCTTTCCTGCAATGCTGTAACTGTCTCTGGCTCCGACACTCCACTTTGAAAGCTAGCAACTGGTTTTCAAACTCGGTTTCAACCATAACTGGAGCCTGACGCTGTTTGAGCGCTCAAGTTGCTTTCGATACGATGCAAGCTCTTGCTTGTGTCGACCCAGCCGGCCACACATACTACAAGGCTCCTGCATGCGGGAGAAAGAGATGGACGTTCAAGCCAGGTTTCGTTCATCGAACGCCAAGCACATTGAGCTGCATGCCAATCTATGCCTGTCCGAACTCGTAGCCGCGGGCATGCAGGGTATGGACGACACAAAGCTTTCGCCAGAATGCCGACATGAAGCATTTGTAGGACCTGGTAACTGATCCGATGATCCGACCCAGAAGGTTGATCCCAGAGCAAGCCGCGGGCCTGAAGCAAAAGGCCAGCACAGATCTTGCACCAAACACATAGCTCACATGAAGCAGCTTTAGCTTGACTAAAGCAGCTTTGGAGTCGGTGCAATTGGTCACGGCCTGAGGCTAATGACAGCTTGCAAGAGGGGCAATCACTGCCGAAGCTTCGCACATTGCTTGTGGTTCCGCCTTTGATCCTGGCTGAGGGTTGGCAATGCCTTTGGCAGTGCAGGGCTTGGAGCAATCTGGGTGCGTCACAATTGAATGGAAGATGTGCTTCGGCAGATAGCATTGCACACCATGCATACTTTGCCCCTTGAGTGAGGATTCCTGGAGTGTGCTGAAGGAGGGGCATTTGCATTGTTCGCAGACAGTTTTTGTTTTTCAGCTGGCAAAATGTCATGCAGAGCATTTGCAAGGCGTCAATGTCAGAAGCAGCTGCCCTCAGGAGATTTGGTTCAAGGACGAGCATGTTGATCCTGTGTTCGAAGGAGTCGCGCCTCAGCAAATAAAAGCTATGAGGCCTCTCAAGTTGCCAATGCTTTCCAACCGCCAAGCGACACCTTTGATGAAACACCAGGTAAATTGCAAAATTACGAAGATGTTGTGATGGTGTTTATAGGTGACGCACCATTCCGTCTGTTAGGTGGTGCGAAATGGATTTTGTCCACGCGCAGTATCTGGACAAAATCAAGGGGTGCCTTTTAGAAAAGCCACAGGTCCGGGACTTCTGTGCCTTTGACGCGGCCCTGTCCACGGTGTACAGCCAGGTGCAAGCCTACATGAAAGGCTGGGGGAATGAGTCCAGGGATGGTTCTCGAGGCCGGGCCGCGGGGCTGCGGAACGATAAGAAGACATTTTTGCTTCCACAAGAAAGAAACCAAACGCGGTAGAAGGGGGGGTCAGAGTCACGAGGAATAGAATCGTGAGCTCCATTCTGTTCGCGAATATGGAACTCTGTCCATTCTGTTCAGGGTCCCTCTGTACGCGAATAGAATTCTATTCGCGAACAGAATGGAACTCTATCCATTCCATTGAAAGCCCCATTCTATTCGTTCCATTCTATTCGCGAACACTTCGGGGTAGAGTCCCAGCTTATTCACGAATAGAATGAAACTCTACATTTTTTCAGAGTCCGATTCTATTTGCGAACAGAACGGGGTAGAGGCCGATTCTATTTGCGAATAGAATGGACCTCTGTCCCTTCCATTCAGAGCCCCATTCTATTTCGCGAACAGAGCGGGGTAGAGTTCCATTCTATTCGTGAATAGAATGGAACTCTGTATTTGCGAACAGAACGGGGTAGAGCCCGATTCTATTCGCGAATAGAATGGACCTCTGTCCCTTCCATTCAGATCATTCTATTTGCGAACAGAGCGGGGTAGAGTTCCATTCTATTCGTGAATAGAATGGAACTCTGTCCTTTTTTTCAGAGTCCGATTGCATTTGCGAACAGAACGGGGTAGAGGCCGATTCTATTCGCGAATAGAATGGACCTCTGTCCCTTCCATTCAGACCATTCTATTCGCGAACAGAGCGGGGTAGAGTTCCATTCTATTCGTGAATAGAATGGAACTCTGTCCATTTTTTCAGAGTCTGATTCTATTTGCGAACAGAACGGGGTAGAGGCCGATTCTATTCGCGAATAGAATGGGCCTCTGTCCCTTCGATTCAGAGCCCCATTCTATTCGCGAACAGTGCGGGGTAGAGTTCCATTCTATTTGTGAATAGAATGGAACTCTGTCCATTTTTTTCAGAGCCCCATTCTATTCGCGACCAGAGCGGGGTAGAGTTCCATTCTATTCGCGAATAGCATGGAACTCCGTCCATTTTTTCAGAGTCCGATTGCATTTGCGAACAGAACGGGGTAGAGGCCGATTCTATTCGCGAATAGAATGGACTTCTGTCCCTTCCATTCAGAGCCCCATTCTATTCGCGAACAGAGCGGGGTAGAGTTCCATTCTATGTGGGGCCCATCCATTGGGACTCTTCATGGGAGAAGAATGTGAGTCTATACAGGAATAGCATGGGATTTTATACAGGCATAGAATGGGGACTCAAAACGGGAATCGAGTGGGACTCCGTTCGCGAATAGAATGGAACTCTTCCTGGTTCCATTCGTGAGTAGAATGGGATTCTATACATTTTTTTTTTTTTTTTAAATCGTGACTTTGGCCCGCCTCTTGTCGTGGTTTTGGCCGCCCCCTTATCGTGGTTTTGTTGTTTTCTGTCGTGGTTTTGGGGTCACTTCTGTTCTCCGACGCCCTTGTTGCTGGCTTGCTAGCTTGACAAAGGTGTGGAACAACTGTCGGAGGGAATGTCGGTGCTGGCTGCGCCCTGGCTGGCTGGTGGCACAGGGGTACTCAGTTTGATCCTGTCTGAAGCCGAGGATGGAATACACTCAGTACTGAGCCATGGTGTCGGGCGCTTTGGCAATCTCTGCAGTGTGCGTGTGTGTGTGTGTGTGTGTGTGTGTGGCGCGCGCGCCAGATGTGAACTGGCGAAAGCAGACACAACTATTCAGCCCTCACAGTGCACGCTGTAAATTTGGCAGCTCAATGGATCTCTGTCAAACTCTATCCAACTCAATCAACGTCAAGTGATCGACCACAGCCAATTCTGTTGAGGCTGGAAACGCTGCCTTTGCCCGAAGTTTGACACAGCTTTGCGAATTCCTTGAGCTACCCCAAGGCCGAGTCTCAGACAACCTCGGACAGCTGTAAGTTCAAGGAGGCATGGCCTATGTGCTGGGGAAGGTATGGACAAGGGAAGGAGAGAAGGACATTTAAGGCAAACAAATGGAAGAAAGAGGAAGTGTGGACGCAAAGAACGGGCGGCCCGTGGCCTTGCCCTGAGCTTTGCAACATATTCATTTGATTGTAGCAAGTCAGGCCAGTTGGTTGACACGGTGAAGTTGTTGGGCTACACCAGCACGGACCCAAGGTAGCTACACTGCCAGAACGCACCAGCACTCGTTTCAACCCTTTGCGTGTTACATACACCCAATGTCGACAATTGATAACTCTGGGAAACTAGCAAGTTGCGACTTTGAGCAGTCAACCATCCTGAGTTTTGCCATAATCCAAACCCTTTGAAGCAAGCAACAAATCCAAACTACATGAGCAGGGGTGTGGTTTTGGTGTGTGCAGATTTCCCGTCAGACTGATGTCTTTTGCAATTTGCTTATGACACTCTTACTTTGCCATGTCACACATCAGCTCCGAGTCCCCTTGTTGGATGCTCTGGCAAACAAGAGACGAACCATTTGGAGGCATCCCAAATTTGACACGCGCCAATCTATGAGACTGTGGCATGCCTTTCAGTGGTTGGAATCAAGGCCAGCAGCGTTTGCGCTTGGAGGCTAGCAACCAGATCGCCCGCGCAGATGCGCCTCACAGTTCGCCACTTATTTTGTTGGGGAGAGGCGCAGCATTGCCTGTCGTAAATCACGCAACGTCACAAAACAGCTGAGCGCTCCGAGAGCTAGGTGCTGTTGCAAAGCTTCGCCGAGACATGTGCGTGGCCCTAGAGGGAGGGAATGTAACGAAGGATGCGCCAGCCGAGGGCCTTCAACATTCTCACTCCGATGCAGAGTCACATGGCCAACAACCGCCAGCTAAAGGCGCTGAGGGACACCACCAGGAAAAACCGCTCATTTTGGGTTTTGGGGTCTCCCCAAAAAGAGACACCCCTGTCTTGACTGCTTCCCTGCTTGAGCTCTCTTTGTTTTGTCCTCTTGTCTTCCTCTTAGTTTTCTCCTAGCTGATACGGCTCTCTATTTATGCAAGGAATTGCTACAAGATGGTTTGCACCTGGTAATGCTGCTGTCTCCCCACTTGTCTCCCCTCTTGTCCCCCTGCTTGTGCTTATGCTTGCTGACTCGGACCTTGTCACGGCTTGTCTCCCGCTTATCTCCCGACTTTTCTCTCTCTGCTAGACCTTCTCCCCACTTGTCTTCCTACTCGTGCTTGCTTGTCTTCCCACTTGTCTTTCCACTTGGTTTTCCACTTGTCTCCCCACTTGTCTCTCCTCTTGTCTCTGTCTCCTCGCTTGTCTCCCCATTTGTCCTGCGGCTTGTCTCTTCACTTGTCTCGAGCGCAAAACTAGCATCGATGGAGGCCCTGTAAAGGACGCGTCCGCACTGGAAGGCCCAAGATAGGTCCACGTAGACGGCCCAAGGACAGGCCCGCGTAGCAAGGTCCAAGTAGGAGAGGCGGGGAGAGATCCACGCAGGCGGGTCCAGGATGTAAAGGAGGGTCCACACAGCTCTTTTGTGACAATGGGGGCGGACAAAATACCCATCCGAGACACGGGTGCAAGCTATTCAGACCCCCAACGCTTTTCTCCAGTTGTCTCTCCACCCTCTCCACTCCCCGCTTGTCTCCCCGCTTCCCTTGTCGCGTAATTCGTACGCATGGCATGTCAATTCAATCAACCTGCTCTCCGGTTGGGACGTTGTGCGATTGAACCCCCGATGTGCGAGACGAACCTGGAGATCCGGCAGCGCCGGCTAGTGGAGCTTCAGGCGGCCAAGAGGAGCTTCGAGGAGCGGCGTACGGGCCGGGCCGGGTCCGCGTGATTTGACTTGTTCTGGGGAGGCAAAACTAGGGCAACCCTCAAATGGACTCCCCTGCGAAATGGAAATGTGGACTAAAATCTGCGGTCCATGTCCTGGTGACCCATACCATACCCATTTGCCCTTTGAGCATTTTGACTATGTGGTCAATGCACTTTTCCGCGATAGCTTCGGGATCTTTAACAACACAAGAGTTGCTGAAGAGAGGGGTTCGCTCACTAGGCATTCGAGGCTGCAGGAAGAAACACGTCATCGTGCCAGGAGGCGAAGAAGAATCACTCTGAGAGGGATCCCCGGCACATTGAGGCGCTTTGTGTCTTGCGTGCGGCTAGGCAGTTTGCAACAGGGTTTGTTATTTGTTTGCGTTGAAACATGTTTTCTTTTGTCCCAGTTTCCTGCCAACCATGCTTCAAAGTGGCTCATGGCAGCTTGCGTCGCAGCAGCTTTGAGATGTGGCCCGTCCAGCTGCACCGGCTCAAGGAGGTTTTCAGCTTTGCAGGGCAAGTTGCAGGTTCAAGTTGCAAGGCTTGAAATACGTGTTTCTGCTGTAGCAACAGACAAGCTAAGCTTTAACAACACCAGGTCTATGCAACGAAGGCTCGTCATTTGCAAGAATTGCATGCCAAATGCCTGATGGGAGCACGTTGGAGGCATGAAGGGTGCCAATCTTTAGGACTTGGGGAACCTTGAAGTGCATCCCTCTTGTAGGCAATGTGCTCCATCGAGGATCGAGTAGTTTTGCTGGAAGAAGGCCGGGTTGAGCGCTGCTTGACTCGCTTGACTCGTGGATGAGCTTGGCCTGCACCTTTGTGAACTCATGCCGGGACATGCCTGCATGATGCTTTGCATGGACGAAATCCTGCAACAAGAAACCCTGGTTTCGGATGATTCCCCTAAAAATACCAACAAGCAACGGGTTCCCATGGCTTCGTAGTGGTGCGAAATGGATTTCGCAACCATCCACAGCCGCAGGGGGCAAACCTTGCAAGGCTCACTCACGACCTGAGTTGTTCTTTCTAGGCAGTCTC
>CAUJNA010000232.1:120292-155292 GCA_963377175.1 Effrenium voratum | reverse complement strand
TGCCCACCGTCTCCTGCCTGAGCAAAGCCCAGGATCTGCAAACCACCCAGCTTGATGCCCTGGAGGCGAAGCTTGACCTGGCACAGGCGTTTGTCTTTTTTTTCTTTTCCCTTCGGCGGTTTGTTCCACGGGCTTGAGAATTTCCAGAGAGCCTTTGCACATGGGATGGCTCGGCAGGTCTAAATGTCCCAGTGTTGTTGTGTCTCATGGACATAACATCTACGGGCCAGGTTCAAGGCTACCCACTTTCAGTTGCAGAACCACATATTTGCAATTCTTTTTTGTGTGTGCCTCAAGCCTTCAATAGTTTAGCAGTTTAGTGTGTCAGTCAAGCACGTCGACTTCTTGAAGGTTCAAACTGTGTGTCATATGGCGCTGCCAGGGCATTCCTCCAACAACTTGCTTGCGCACGCACGCACGGGCTAAAGTGCGCTCTAGATGCAAGTGTACATTAGACACAGAGGACCATCAGTGTGATTGTTATTTCTTCGGGCACCAAAAGTATCAAAACACCCTTGCCTCACTGCCAACATGGCGTTATCCCCATCAACATTTTAGTTGGCACTTGAAGCCTTGAAACTCATGCAGCTGCGGTCAAAAGGCATCACGCTGAGTGAGATGTGTAGAATCCAAAGCGAGTGAAGCGAGCTGTGCCTGGCGGTGGGCCGACTATCCGAATGGGCCATGGGGCCGCACAGACTCACAGCGTTCCCGTTTCGTGCCAGGCACAAACTGCAGATCAAAGAAGTGCTCATCAACAGCTTGCCACTTTGCTTCAAGATCAGATGCAGCAGTTACAAGCCGACATCGCAAACCTGCGATCAGAGCACGGCAGTTTCCAGGCTGCTTGTTTGGAGGCACAAGAGAAGCAGGAGCAAAAGCTTAACACAGATTTGGCTCGCATTCGTCAAGTGGAAGCAGTGTTTGAAAGCGCTGCTAGTTCTGAGATGTGGGACCCTGAGAAAGAGGGGGAGCGACGCAACTCAGACAGCCGCTTTGTGGGAAAGCTACAGCAGTTGCCGCAGCAGATGGATCAGCTGGTGCACGCATCCGCCACAACGCTTCGCGTGGTGCAGCGGCTGGTGTGCGAACTGGTCGAGCCGCACGAGGTGGAGGAGGAAGTGCGAAGACTACGCGCCGCAAGTGAAAGTTTGCTCGGGACCAAAGAGGCTGAGCAATGGGAGGGAGGCCAAGAAGGCAAACGTGTGACCATCCAGGAGTCGCAGGAAGTGCAGGCTTCTCAGTTGCAAGAGTTCGTGGAACGGCATGCCGACGTGTTGTTGCCCGAATCCCTGGATCTTGAGACGGCTGCAATAGTGCTAAGGAAGATTATTTTGGACGAGAAGGACTACAAAATCCTCAAGCCACTTGCTTACGTGCTTGCTAGATGTTGCGTGACTCGGCATGTGCGCGGCAAGGCTGCATCTTTGACTATGGCGGCGAAATTCCAGAGGCGAGACGGCTGTTTTCATTTTACACCGGAAATACGCAAGACTGGCATTGACATGCTGACAGGCTGGATGAAAGGTCCACCACAATGGAGGATCAGATTGCAGCCTTGCAATTCCTGACCGATGTGCACCAGCCGCTCGTCTCACGCAGCTTTGGGAATTCCAGTCAAGTTGTGCTTGCCAGGCCAACAGAGGAGGTGAGGCCCGCTTCCCAGATTCAATCTGCAAGTTGCAAGACCTTGCACCTTGACGTTGCCAGCTTCAGTATTTTCTTCCGCACGAGGCAATGCAGCAGAAGCATGCAGGAGTTACAGCAGCAGGCCACAAGTGGCTTGTTGTCACTGTCCCATCGGAGCCAGACCGCAGGTTGGGGTGCTGCTTCTGAGGCTGCCAGCTTTGGAGGCCGATCGCGATCGCCGTTCGCTGCGCGCGGCATCGGCTTCGCTGAGGCTGACTTTGCAAAGGTCAAAGCCAGCTGCGAGGCGGAGCAGTCACGCATGGCACACCGTCGCGCAGTAAGATTGACGTGGAGACATGGCAATTGTATGGTACAATCATGAAATTTTACAAGTTGTGCACTCAAACAACTCAGTTGCACCGAATTCAGGCAAACGGGGCCAGTCTGGCACAAGAAGAGTAGAAAATTAGTCGCCGCCTCGTTTCTTGTTTGCTTGGCACAGGAGAGCGTGTAGATTACCTTTGATCTTCGCGTCTCGTGAAAGATAGAGAGAGGTTTGCTGCGGTTGACTAGAGTTTCACCGGGATGGTTAGACAACTGTTCCAAGGATTCCTATTGAGAGAACTAGTTTCATGGCCCACAGCAGATTCTGCACGCTGGCACATGCAAGATAACGTGAGCAGAAAGCCATTGATAGCTTCTTCCCAGCCAGCTTTCACGAATTTGCAAAGGCTCGCATGAGAGGCATGAGCTATATCTGTGAGCTGTTGCCGATTGCATGGTCATTCCGGTGTGCTCCTGCGGTAGTTTACTCATCGATTGCCTGGTCCCTTTGCGGATTGATATCGTGGAAGCATATAGAACCTGGGCAAGTGTAGGTCAGCTTGTCTACCTTATTTCGCGTTTGTTTATTGTTTGTGTGTTTACGCTTGCTTTACGTTTGTTTGCTTGTTTGCTTGTTTGTTTATCAGCCTTTTTGCCTGCAAGCCTGTCAGCCTGTCAGTTTGTTTGTGCCTTTCGGTTTGCTAGTCTTTTTGACATCTGAATTCGCAGGGTGCTGTTGCAAGTGTGGGTACCGCTCTTGTTTGTTCGCCTTCGCAGAAAGAAGCCCTCCTTCTCTGATATCTAAGCGTAGTTTTTTTTTTTTTTTTTTTTTTTTTTCTGTTTGGTTCTGGCACCATGAGGTTTTACTTTTGTGTGTGTCTCAACTCCTTGGCATGATTTGCCGCATGAAAGTCGCACCGATTCTACTCGGTCAGGCAACAGAGCACCGCCAGAAGGATGAGATTGAAGGAGAATGGCTGGAGCAGAGGAAACAGTTTAGAAGGGATCTGGGTGATGAGCTTTGGCCGAGCCATCATGCCGCTGATGTCATGCCGCTATCTTCCAAAGCATGTTGTCCAGTTGTTGGATGCAGCGAGCTGCACTTGAATCTAAGGAGCTGGCTATGCTTCGTTCCGATCTGGAGAAGAAGCTCACAGAGGCAGATGAGGCATTAAGAAGGGACATTCGGAGCATGGAGGTTCAGCGACAAGAGGAGCAAGACGCCGAGGCAAGTGGGCAATGGACAGACCATAAGACGTGTTTGCGTTTCGCTTCTCCATGTGAAAGGTGATGTTGTGCCGTGCACTGGCTCTTTTGTTCTTGATTCTTTCAAGCAGGATATTCACTGTTTGAGCTCTTGGGCTGGCTCTGTTTGGCGCGTTGTTCGCATTTCACATGGAGCGCTCGAACAATTCAAGAGTCCTTCGTCAGAAACCGGCCGTAGGCTTCATGTCTTGGTGTCAGTACCATAGGAGACTTGCCATAGTATCATAGGATACTTATTCTAAGAGACTCCTGTACATTCGGAAGCGACTTGGATACATGGGTCAATGTTTTAGGTTTTGGGCTGAAGTTTCCTGTGACTCAGCTGTAACGGGGAAGCGGGCTGACGCATAACAAAATAGATGCACTTCAAATCTCTGCAATCACCCATCACCAAATACAACTTTTCAAGAGCTTGTTTTCTGTTCAGAGGGGGCAACATGAATGATGTGGGTGGGCAAAATCCGTTCGTACCACTTAACCATGGTTGAAACCATGGTATTTACGAGGAAATCCTCCTCCCCGGTTTCCTGAAGGTGTGGTGCGATGTCTGGATTCGCAACATGTGTGACCCTGAGGAAGGGGGCGACTTGAGAGCCAGACTGGAGGTCCTGGCGGAGCGCGTAGAGACCACGTCCGTCGTGGTGCGCAATGAGCTGGGCCGCACGGAGATGGCGGGGCTGCAGGATCAGGTCTCTGCGCTCGCCAGGCGAGTGGAGCTGGCTGAGCGCAGCCTGGCAGTTTCTTCGGACGCTTTGGAGGAGGGTTTGGTGTGCAAGCAGGCACAAGCAGACATTGCGGATAGGCCACATGGTCAGGGACTTCAGGAACTGCCTTCATCAGAACTGTCCCATCAAAGGGAACTGGAACTGCCTAAAGAACAAGTGCCGACGCTGGATGGTCACATGGACTCTGTGCAGGAACGCCATGTACAGATAGCATCGCCTCGTGAAGAGGAGACAAGGTTACAGAAGAAGCTCGCAGAATTGGAGCAAACAGCTGCAAGGAAATCACAAGATGTGCGAGAGCTGCAGCAGCAGGTCTCCCTGCTAGCTCGTTACCTGATGACTTTGTCGGATCCTGCGATGTCCACTCATCATTCTGCGGCATTGCGGGAAGAGTTGGTTGGTATGTCGCTTGATGAAACCGTGCGCGAGAAGCTCGAAGTGGTCAAGCTGACAGCTTCGCAAGAGAAGTCCGGGCACTCGGCCCCGGAGTCTTCCGTTTGCCCAGCAGATCTGCGAGAGGTCCACGAGCGGATTTCAGTGCTGGCGCTGCAAACCGCTGAGGACTTGCAGGATATTCGGCAGCGACTTGAACACTTGTCCAAGGACGCAGCGGCGTCGGCAGATTCATCCGCTCTGGCCGCGGAGAAAGAAGTGGCACAAGAGATTCAAGGTCAGAAGGAAAGAATCCTTAAGATGGAAGAATCTGTGGCCGCAGCAGAGCGAGCCGCCGCATGGGCAACGCCTGACCATATCTCGAAGCTGCTTTCCGACTTGCGCGACGAGCTTAAATCTGAAACGCCGAAGATGGATGATGTGCAAGAGCTGCGAGAGATGCTTGCAGGATTGTCACAGCATACAACTGCTGTGGCGGAGTCTGCAGTGTCAGCCCGACAGCTAGCGGCACAAAGGGCTGAGTTGCTCGCAGCCATGCCCTCACAGGAGGACTTAGAAGAGCTGCGGAGCAAGCTTGCCACCTTATCGGAGCATACCGCAGCGCTGGCAGAGGCAGCAGTGTCGCCGGCACAGCTGTCGGCAATGCGTGATGAGCTGGTGTCAGCCATGCCAGAGATTGTCGATATGGCAGGCTTGCGCTCTTTGTTTTCCTCCCTCTCTGGTCGCGCAACGTCCCTGGAGAAGTCCGCCGTGGCTCTGCGGGAAGAGATTTCCAGCGCGCCCAAAGCCACAGATCTTCTGAGCCTGCGGGATGAGTTGACCAACCTCAGGCTGCGGAGCGTGTCCGCGAGGGAGCTGGAGATGCTCCAGGAGGAGCTGGTGGCAGCGATTCCTCAGATCTGCGGCGAGGTCTTTGGCAAGGAGCAGCAGGCGACGCAGCGGCGCATGGAGGCGCTGGAGTCTGCCATGTCGGCATCTGCTGCGGCTCTGCGCGCCGAGATTTGGTCGGCCATCCCTCAGCTCCCCGAGATCCAGGAGCTCCGCCAAAGTTGCGGGAAGGTGTTGAAGCTCACGAGCTCACAGGGTGCAGAGCTGCAAGAGCTGCATGCCCAAGCTGCAGAACTGCAAGGGCAGGCAGGAGAAACTGACCGAGCGGTGAAAACCTTACTGGAGCTGGAGCCAAAGCTGCGGCAGTTGGATGAGAAATATGGCACTGACAGCTCCAAGATTGCTCTTCTGTTTCAGCGTGTGGATGAAGTTCACGGCTTAGCATCAGAGCAAACAACCGGGCTTTTTGCGCAGAAGGCGAGGCTCGAGTCGCTCACCGAGAACGCCTCGAATGTTGAGCAGGAGATGTGCACGCTTCGCAAGCAAGTGGAAGATCTGGCGAGTTCTCGCTCACGCAACGTGGAACCTTGTGAGGCATCGCCCGAGCCGACCGAGGGTTCGCCTGGCGTGGAGGAGACTGGGTCAATGTTTGGCATTCATTTTGACCAAACAGACGCTGATAGGAACATTACCCAATATGAGTTGCAATCCCAGGGGGTGGAACAGTGACTCATCCAGCATGAATCCTTGCTAATCCTTGGTCGCCAGGTTTAATCGGCTGAGCCCAGGAGATGCAGTGGCACCTGGTACGCTTGAAGAGCGAGGTCTTTCAGCGACGTTGTGAGCAGCTCCAGGAGAGAGTTGCGAAAAAAAGGATCCCGTCCGAAAAAAAAATTGGCAAGGGGTGATTTGGCCATGAAGACAAGAGTTGGATCCTCACAAGTGGTTGGTGGACATGCATCCCCACCTAAATGATGTCCACCAAAGGGTCCCTAATTAAGATTCATACCCATGTCTTTGAGTAAATGTCATTGATTGTATTTCTATTTTTTGATGGGGTTGCACTCCCTCAGACTAGCATGGAAGCTCCCAGAAGGCCGATGCTGTAAATGGAACCAAGTCTTCCAAAGGGGTCCTGGGAGCTTCCATGTTAATCTGCAGGAGGGTATCTAGCAGCAACTTGTATTTCTTGATTGAATATTCAGCTAGTAGTCCAGTCTGCAAAATGGTGTTCTGATGCAGGGCCGAACCTGGTGCACGGAGCAGAGGGCCCGGTTTGGCCATTTGTGGTTCTGCTATTGCAACATTTTGTTCGGCCATGATCTTCAATAGGGACCCCTCAAAAAGGGCTGGCACACACCAATTCCCAGTTAAATAGTGTCCACCCGAAAACTAATCAAACATCACATCCATGCGTACTCAATGTGTATCCATGCGCTTGTTTGTCCTTTCGCCTTTTCAAGAACGATGAAACATCACATCCAATGTGTGCCCATGTTTTGGTCGTCTTCCTTCCTTTCTTCATTCCTTCCTTTCTTCATTCCTTCCTTCCTTTGTTCCTTCCTGCCTTCCTTCCTCCTTCCTTCCTTCCTTCCTTCCGTCCTTCCTTCCTTCCTTCCTTGCTTCCTTCCTTCCTTCCTTCCTTCCTTCCTTCCGTCCTTCCTTCCTTCCTTCCTTCCTTCCTTCCTTCCTTCCTTCCTTCCTTCCTTCCTTCCTTCCTTCCTTCCTTCCTTCCTTCCTTCCTTCCTTCCTTCTTTTGTCTGCATTTTAGCAACTTTTTCAGGATTTGTTATGATTTGTTCATGTTTTTGGCCAAACATGGGGAGCAAAGAAGGGAGTGTGCCATGATTCTCATTACAAGGTTTCTTAGCGCTGTCATGCAGTTTCCTTATTACCGGGTATTAAGGAATTTGGATCCAAGATCCAAGATCCAAGATTGCTGGGGGACTTTGGAGAGAAGTCTTGGATCCAGCAACTCCCCCCCTAAGCACTGTCATGCAGTTTCCTCAATACCGGGTATTAAGGAATCTGGATCCAAGATCCAAGATTTTGGAGAGAAGTCTTGGATCCAGCAATGTCCCCCCTTGAACCCTTGAACCCTGAATACCGGTATTGAGGTTTCTTCGTACTGTGTTTAGTTTTCTTCAATATGACAGTATCAAGGTTTTAGATGGGGCATTCATGGATCCAAGCTTTCCCTCCAAAGTCCCCCAGCAATCAGGAAACTAAATACAGTACGAGACATTGCTGGATCCAAGACTTCTCTCCAAAGTCCCAATCTTGGGTCTTGGATCCAGATTCCTTAATACCCGGGAATAGGAAAGAAACCTTAACACCGGTATTAAGGTTTTAGGGGGGGCATTGCTGGATCCAATATTTCTCTCTAAAGTCCCCCGCTAATCTTGGATCTTGAATCTTGGATCCAGATTCCTCAATACGCGGTACAAATGAACCTGCATGGCAGTGCTAAGAAACCTTAATGCCGGTGTTTAGATCTCACCGGGAGACATTCAAAGAGATGAAATCCCCTCAAAGCAGAGGTCCTCTACGTACTGTATTGAACAGTTTAGATTTAGCAGTCATAATTTCAGAGGGCAAGTTGACAAAAAGTGTCACAACCATTTTCATTGGTAAGCTTCAATGTTGAATATCCTTCGTTTTCTGCACAGATCTTTCCCAGGCAATTGTGATTCTTGAATAGTGGAAAGATGCTTCTCTGTTTTGCTTCAGGGATGCTCAAGTCTCCTTTCTTGGTCCCGTGTCTGTAATTTCCCCGGCGTTTGGCATGTCTACATCTTGCTTGGAATGCTTGTTTTAGTGTCTTCTTGTAATGGAATTACGTTGTGTTCAAAACTAGAGTAACATGGCTTCATACACTAAACTGACTCTATGGCCTTCTGCTTTTTCTGGAGTCAAGATTTGGAGAAAGCTCTCCTGGGCAATTGTGAATCTTGAATCCAGAACATATGCATTTCTTGTGTGCAAGAGGTAGATACTCCGTTACCATTCATCGAAGCGGTTCACCAATTTTTTGGCCCAGAGAAACTTGCTCAGCGAGCTTGTTTGGAGAAACTTGCTCAGGGAACTTGCGCAGAGAAACTTGCACAAAGAAATTGCACGGAAAGACAGCTTGTGTTGTGCAAAAAGAAGCGGCTAATTCTGCCGACAATAGAATAGATGGCCTTCTATCACTTTTTTTTATCCAAGGGGTACGAAACTTGCCTTGTGTGGGCCCAGTTTCTATAAATTCCTGAGGCCTCTAGCATGTGTCTACATGTTGATACATGTTTGCTTGGAATGCTTTTTTCTTCTTGGAGTTGATCGACCGCAAGCCTGCGTGTCTCTACTCAAGTCTGCTGCGAAAACAATTTCACCACTACAGCCTGTCTGAAAAAGAACAAGACGGCGCGGCTACTTCAAAATCATCAGATCTATACAGTCTGCGCTCAAATTCAGCAAAACGGGGGCACCAGGCGGGGGGGGGGGGGAAATTATATATATATATATATATGTAGATAAATAAATATAAGTAGATTTATATATGTACACATATATACATATATATATATATATGTATGTTCGGGGTTGGTTTAGGGTTGGCTTGGGGGTTGGTTTCGCGTTGGTTTAGGGTTAGGGGGCAGGAGTTGGGGTATATCGGTGGGTTGTGGGTTGTGTTGTTCTACTTGTCGGACTGCGAGGAGGGGCCTGGGGACCCTAGCGGGGATCTGGTCTGGGGGACTGGATCATATATGCATATATGCGTATATATATATATATACGTATATATACACGTATATACATACATGCATATTTTTTCTGTGTCCATTTGTGTGCTTTCCCGCTTCGTTTGAGGAGTCCTTCGCCCAGCAGAGCGAGCAGCTCAGCTGCGTGGAGCGCAGCGGCCGGGAGTGGCAGGCGCGCCTGGCCGAGTGGCAGCAGCGCCTGCAGCGCGTGGAGCGGCAAATCAAACCATCCGACAAGGACAGCAACTCTGGGCCTAGGGATCCCCCCCACCCCAGATATATACAGGGGGCCACATATCCATATATATATATATGGAAATAGAAATAGACATGGGTGTCTCCATTTTCTTAAGGGTACCCTCCCAAAAAAAAGGCAAACAAACAAACAAACAAACAAACAAACAAAAAAAAAAAAAAACAAAAGCAAAAGCAAGCAAGCAAGCAAGCAAGCAAGCAAGCAAGCAAGCAAGCAAGCAAGCAAGCAAGCAAGCAAGCAAGCAAGCAAGCAAGCAAGCAAGCAAGCAAGCAAGCAAGCAAGCCAGCAAGCAAGCAAGCAAGCAAGCAAGCAAGCAAGCAAGCAAGCAAGCAAACAAACAAACAAACAAACAACAAAATGTTGTGTTTTTCTCTTTGGCTTCCCTTTAAAACCACAGAAATGAGGGTGCCCTCAAAAAAGTCACCCAAAATGGTGGTTTCCCTTTTTTTGCAAGCACCAAAAAAGGCGGTGTCAGGTAGCCCCTAATTGGTGGTTTCGGATTTGAGCCTTGTGGTAGAGGGTGAATGGGAAACCTCCCGGAACACGTCACCACCAACCAAGGGAAGCCGAGGGTGTGTGTGTGTGTGTTTTGTGAGTCGAGTCGACCCTTTTGGGCTGGTGTAAAAAAGGAGAAAGGACACCAACATTTTTTGAGATCTGATTGTGACCATCCCAGCGGCTGTGAATTTTAAGAGTTGGAACCACCTCAAAAGCGGTTGATGGACTCAATTTGTCCCCATCCAAATGGTGTCCAAAGGGTCCCTAATTAAAATTCGCGCTGGAGAATGACGAGAAAGGAGACGAAAGGGAAACCATAAACGCAGGGATGAACATGCGTGTGGGAGGATGGTGTGTTGGACCAAGAACAAGCAAAATCATCCCGCCCTGCTGAAGATGAAGCCCAAAAAGATCCATGAGCCAAAGACTGTGGTTCTCCATGCAAAACTCATTCGTGTCCCTCCACTGGCAGCGATTTTCACTATTTCTGTTGGGCTTGACAAACAGTTGTGGTATTTGCAGCGATTTTCCTAGAACTGGTTTGAAGTCCTTCGAAATCGGGGTGGCTTTCCGGATCTCGCGCGGCTAGCAAAAGCAGCGGGCGCCAGCCAGCGCGGCTTACTTTTCCAGTCCACTGAGACTTGCACGGGGTTCAGCATTAGTGTTTAGGTGTTGGTTTTAGGGTTAGGTTTTGGTATAGGGTCAACATGGTTTAGTTTAGGTATTAGCTTGCGGTCACCACATTATAGGGTTTCGGTTTTGGCGTAGGGTCAACGAGTTTTTTTTCCGGTTTTGATTTGGGGTTCACGCGGTTTCGGGTTTGGATTTTGGTTCGGCCCAGGGTTTGGATTTGGTTAAGTGTCAACGAGGTTTGGGGTTTTGGTTTTGATTGGGGGTCAACGCGGTTTAGATTTTGGTTTTGGAGTCAACACGCTTTAGGGTTTGGATTTGGGCAAGGTTCACAGAGGTTTGGGGTTTCGGTTTTCATTGGGGGGCAACCCGGTTTCGGGTTGAGATTTTGGTTCTGGAGTCAACACGCTTTAGGGTTTGGATTTGGTTGAGGGTCACAGAGGTTTGGGGTTTCGGTTTTCGTTTGGGGTCAACGCGATTTCGGTGTGGGGCTTAGATTTGGTTAAATGTCGACAAGGTTTCGTGTTTTTTTTTTTTTTTTTTTTTTTTTTTTTTTTTTTTTTTTTTTTTTTTTTTTTTTTTTTTTTTTTTTTTTTTCGTTAAGGGTCAACAAGGTTTGGGGGTTCGGTATTGGTTCGGGGTTAACAGAGTTTCGGGTTTAGATTGTGTTTTGGAGTCAACACGTTTTAGGTCAACAAGGTTTGGGGTTTAGGTTTTGGTTTGGGGTCAACACGTTTTCGGATTTAGTTTTTGGTTTGAAGTCAACACGGTGTAGGGTTTGGATTTAAAGGTCAACAAGTTTGGGGTTCGGTTTTGGAGTCATAGGATTGGTGGGGCTTCATTTAGGGTCACGGTTTAGGGTAGGGTCCTGACGGAGCCCAAGGTCGAGAAATCCAACGCGCACCAAAAAATCCAAGCCACACTCGACCCCAGGTTGAACGGGCACGCTAGTAGACTGTCCAGCGGGCACGCAGAATCTGCGCTTCACTCAAGTGGGCAATTGCTAGCTCAACGACTGCTTTACAACTTGGATATTGATAAGGATTATGCAATGTAGAGCAACGGATGTACCAACGTCAACATCAAAATCTAGCCGAAGAAAAGTGGAGGGAATTCCTGGTAGCAAAAAATGAGGCAACCATCCACAAGCTTGTGCCAAAGTGAGCATGAACTCAAGTACAGCGCAGATGTCTGCCATGTGTCAGGAAGACACCCTCTCACACCTGGCGATGGGAGTCCTCAAGCTGGCGCAGCTTCTCGGCATCGCCACGGAGGACGCGTGACGCTTGCGCGTGGTTTTGTTTCGTGCCACTGAGAGACTGTTCAAAGATTCAATTGGCCCTTGTACGTGGCCTCCCACTCCCACCTGTGCGTGTAACACACCTCACAGCCGCCTTTGTGCACACTTTCCTTGGTTTTCGAACTGTTTGTCCGCTTTATTGCTTCAAGCGAAAAGCAGGAAGCATGCGAGAAGCTTGGCTGGCGAGATGCTTGTGCTGACTTGGCACGGATGGTGGATCACACCTGGCTACGCTGCCGGCTACCAAAGAAGGCCTTGCGAGCTTTCTGGTGAGCATGCATAATTTGCTCGTGAGCGCAATGTCTTCGCTTCAAACCCAATACCGGACTCGTGCTGCATTGAACGCGTGCCCTGGGTCGAAGCCCAGGGCTTCTCAAAAGGGTTGGTGTCACAAAGGCTTTCCAAGAGATGTTTTGCGGCAGGTGACGGTTTTGAAGCTGCTGCGTCAGAAGGCTGATGCGGAGATGGTCCGAGAGCTGCAAATCTCGGTGGAGGACAAGGGTCATGTGCCGAGGGTTTGTCTAAATTGGGCTGTCGCTTGTGAAAACAACTCCCAGTTCCATTTGAGAGGCCAATGCCCTGAGCAGGACTCCCCCCAAAAACCCACCGCCAACAGCATTGGTTTCTGTTCCATTTGTACTGCTTCCACAATTTCCATTGACCGACATTCCAAAACGGAAGATACAAGTGTGACCATCATGTGGGTTGCGGCAAGATTGCATTGGCGCAGAGCCGATCTGGTGGCCATCACAATCAGGCACGCCCACATCTCGTGCACAGGAGCTGGCGGCGTTGCAATTGAAAGCTGGGGGTGTCGCTCCTCGAGAGCTGACGCCCAGCCCGGAGACGGCAACCCAAAAGCATCTGAACCTCATGAATCAGCTGCTCATTCAGCTGCGGAAGCAGGTGAGGGACTTGGAGAAATGTTTGATTGTGCATGCTTCTTAGAATTTCTTGGGATAGACTTGTGACACTTATGAAATTCTGCTTGAGGTGGCACAAGGTGCAGAGCCTATCGAGACGGACGACTTTCACACACAGTATGCACCGCCAAAGCCAGCGACCGCGACCGCGACTAGAAGGCCGACGTACAATGGCCGGTCTTATGTGACTGCCTGGCAGTCGGACTGAGCAGCCTGGCTAGAAGCTGTAGTTCGGTGGGGTCGGCAGCAGTCCTGCGTGCGGGGATGAAGCGCGACTCAGCCAGTGCTCTCTTCAATGGTCCACAAAGGGGTCACAAATTTGGAGCACACAGGTTGACAGGTCAAAATTGGTGATGGTTCCTTTTTCAGTGCACACATGACATGCTGACATCCTGACATCCTGACACATGCTGCTTGATGCCGAGCCAAGGACAAGGCACACATTTGATTGTACACTATGCCGTGAAATGCTGGCGTGAAATCTTCTCCGGCGTTTCACACCTGCGCTTCTGACCATCACCCCTAGATTTGAGCAGGCTGCGCAGCCGTTTCGATCCAACTCTGTTTGAATTGGTGTTTTGGGTCGGGAGCGCTGGCAGCTCATGGCCAAGCCATGAGAGGACTCTCCTGGAAATTGCGTGTCATTTTCCAGAGTTAACACCGCCAGTTGCGTATCGCAGCGTGAAATAGCCAGGTTGGCTGGTTGCCCAGTTGCTTGAATGCTGCCGTTGCATCTTGCCCATGTGTGGATGCAGGCACGAATGAACTTTGAGAATGCAAAGCGGATATTCATTCAGGCTAGCTGCACATGTTGCTGCCTTTTGGGATAATTACTTTGCGTCATGAGCCAGATTGATCGACATGTCTTCGAGTGGCTATACATCCTCCAAGAGTACAGGCGGGGGCCGAATGGTGAACATGGGTGTACTCTGTTCTTCCTTCACGATGCTTGCAATGCACACCTCATTCCGCCTGTTTTGAGTCGCCAGGGGAGACATTCTGGACTCCACCTTGCAGACTCTGAAGTGACCTCTTGAGTTTGAGACGCCTCAAAAGATCGCACGGCTGATGGCAAAGCTGTGCCACAAGGAGAAACCAACACTGTCTCTGCGCAAGCAGCTCTGCGCAAGCAGCTCTGTGCAAGTGCTCCGCGCAAGTGCTCTATGCAAGTGCTTTGTACAAGTTGCTCTGTTGAAGTGTTCTTTGCAAGTTGCTCTGTGCAAGTTGCTCTGTTCGAGTTGCTCTGTGCTAGCTCTGCGCCAGAAGCACGCGATCTTACAAGAAGAATTTGCGCAATGCTTTCGGGAAGCAACTCTTGGGAGTCGGCGAAACGGGGCACGCCAGGAAGAGTGGCAGGGTGGCAGCGAGCTGCAACGTGCTGCAAATCGAAGAAAAACCCAATAGGGAAGCGCGCGCCGGACGCCAGCCTTTTTGTCATGTTTGGTTTGTTGGGAGAAGATGTGACTTTAAATGTCCCCCACCCCCCCGCAAAAACCGGGTGGATTGAAAACGCTTCCCAACGTCCCATGGCCCCCTTTGGGAAATGAGTCGAAGAGTAGTTGTGGCTCATAGGAGGGTCCTGATAGTTCCCTTTCCAGAAGGATCAAAGATAGCAGTTTCATGGGCAATTCGGACGGTCTTCCTGCGCATGTCATAGACAACTCCCGGAGCCAAGAGGCACTGGGAGTGTATCATCGCATTCTGGCTCAAAGACTTCTCTTGGCTTCAATCCTTCAATGCCATGTTTGGAGGTTTGCATGGTGGAGGTTTGCGTATCAACAGATGTGATGGTATTTTGGCCTCGTTGAACAACCCGACGTTTTCGGACGTTCAAGTTCGCCTCCCAAGCGGGAAGGAGACCTTGCACTGCCACCGGCTGGTGCTTGCTGCGGCGAGCCCGGTGCTGTGCAGCAACTTTTGTCTGCTTCAGTTTTTCACTCTTTTGGGTCTTTCCTCTTTTGTTGTGGTCCCGAACGATGACCGGTGATTTGGTCCGTCTGTTTTCTTTCTTTCAGCTGTTTATTGGCTTTTCTCCAGCCAACGCAAGGCAAGTTCGGCTCGGAGTTCCAAGACGCCAAGGAGCCGCTTTGGGCGCCGGACTTCGGCTCGGGCGCGGCCTGGACATGGCTGCTGCGGTGGATGTACGGCGCCGATGAGACCTTGCCGCCAGAGATGATCGTGGAGGTGCTGCTGCTGGCGGACCGCCTGGAGATTCAGCCGCTTTTGGCCTCTGTGGAGACGCACGATATTCGATTGCGCGACGGCATCGTGGGGCAGATCTTGGAGGCTTGGGCTTGCCCCGCAGTCCTCGAAAAGGTGGCTGCGCGTTGCATTCCATCCCAATTGGGATGTGCAGATTGCGTGGAGCGTTCACTGGCCGGAGCCAACGTACCCAACGCAGTCCTGTTTCTGAAACACGTGCCTGTCCTGACTGAGCTTGACCGGCTTCATCTGATTCAGTGGTACCAGCGCTGTCGGAGCGATCTGCCGGAGAACTGGTGGTTGGAGACTGTCAGATGGGAGACATGGCCCAGCAAAGCCTTGGACGCTGCACATGAAGGAGATCTCGCCCCGCTGGAGTTGCTCATAATGGGAACCGATTAATGGGGGGAGGGATGCCCCTTTTGATAGGGGGTCCGGTCCTTCACTTTGGACGAAACACCCCTTATTAGTCCGCCAGGTTTCTTAATCCCGGGGTCAACACTATGTTTGAATGGGAGCTTTTATTTGTGTCTTTTGTGATATAGCAGGTTCTTTTATTGCTTTCAAACAGTCAAAGCATCATCAGTCTTTGCTGATCCTTTTGGCAAGTTTGGGCAAGTGAGGTTGCCGGAAGGTGTTTCCTTAAAGTGGAGTCCGGCTCTACAAACAAAGATGCGGCGCTCCATGTTTGAGCGCTGCACCAGGCTGGAGAGACTCGGTGCAACTTCTTGTCAAATTACTCCGCAGGGTCTCATTGCTCATCACGGCGCACCTTTTATCAGACCTGGGATTTTCCACTACCTGCGAGAACGGACAGAGAAACTGGACGTACAATTGTCGTCTTTCCGCGAGGTGCATGGGCTTTTCTATTCCTCCTGCTATGAGCTGTTTGATCTGGACACACATGAATTTGGCACAGAGGCTGAGCTGAACCCTTGGATCGCAGTGACCCCGGAGAGGTGCACGCTGCGGCCTCTGGCGGTTGGCCTAAAGCATGGAGACCAACCGGGGCATCATGTCTGCGAGTCTTTTGCGCTGGAAGCTCGTCGCCGTGGCGACGAATGGCAAGAGCTGCTCCGGATAACAGATCAGCCACTGTCAGTCAAAGGCCATGTGTTTGAACTTCCCCACAGCAAGCACTTCTTCAAGAGCATCCGCGTGCGCATGATATCGCCCCAGCGGCGGCCGCTGATGGTGTCGTGGCTGGAGGTTTTCGGGCACCTCAAGACTGACTTGCCTGGCTGGACTGGTGCGGCAGCATAGCCCGGCGAGATTGACCAAACGCGGCGCTGCCAAAGATCTTGGTGTTTCCAAAGCCCATAAACGTGGCGACGGGTTCCTTTTGGTTTGTTCTCAAAAGAGGTCCACATCCATTTTGAGAAACACCCGTCTGGTTCAGCAAAACACCCACAATATGTCGTTGCCGGGTATGTGGCCTAGTTGCTTCCCTTCAGAGTTCGGGCACTTCTTGCAGCTAAACACCCCCGGTTTCCGTGGGGTCGCCCTTGGTAACAGCTTCACACATGGCTCGTTTTAGTTACTCCGGGCTGCTAGGGATGGTCCTCAATCCAAGCTGCAAGGATGCTCAGCCACTTAAGAACATAGACTCATCGCATTGGGGGGGACGCATTTTGGTAAGGAAATGACGGTTCCCCAATGGAGGGAAGTACTCGTGAAGGCAACAACTTGGACGGGTCCCGAGCTCATTGATGCGCATTTTTATTTCTTACGGACTGGTGGTGACTTCGGACAGGGCTACGATTGCTATCTCTTGCAGCTATTCATTGGTGTCCTTGTTAGGTTAGTTTGGTCATAAATAAATGGCACTGGTTTAGGTTGGTGTTCTTGCATGTACCAGGGCCATCTATTTACCGAAAGGGCACCTATGCTTGCATCCTGTACTACGTTTGGCTACATTTCACAAAGAGTCACGCGTTTGGAGAGCTGGACATAGGTACCTGGAGTATGAGTTCTTCGCGTCTGCCGCCCACAGCATCTCTGCAGTGCTTCCCGCACGAATGGAGTTCCGTCCCATGGCCGGGTAGCTGAAGTCCCATCGGTGGCAGTTTCGGGAGACGGTTTCAGCCGCAGGTTGAAATGACCCCGGAGCATCTGGAAGCCCAGGTTCGCGTCTGCACAGAGAGCCGCCAACAGAAATGGGCGTGCCTTTTTTGAGAGTACCCCTTATTTGGTGGTTTTTAAGGAGAACCAAAGCACACACCGCCATTGGTTGGGGGCAGGTCTCCTGAAACAAAAGAACTTCACCTCAAAAGGTTCTTGATATTTCATTGCTTCCGTTCGATAGCCATGGCCAGGTGGAAATGGAGCTCAAGCAGCCAGAGGACTCCCCAGACTCCGAGCCTTTAGATTTCTCCCTTCGCTTGATCGAAAAGAAGGCGCGAAGAGAGTTTGTGAAGATCTGCTTAGGTCAGTTAGTTGTTAAAGCCAAAGTCAGGTCAAAGAGGACCCGGAAGACTCTAGTCCAGCGCTACCTGTCGACCCGCTGTCGCTTTCCTCGCTCCTCTCTCAGGACAGGTAGAATTGGATAGACAGAAGTGTGCACTCGAATTTGATTTACAGTCGATAGATTTTGGCAAGCACAATCGCGCGATGCTTTGTTTCTGTTTGCTGGGGACTCGTGTGGGACATGTTGTGCAGGGCTTCGAGGAAGGACCTGCCCGCCGAGCGTTGCGACTGCATCGCAACAACACACAGGACTGACCAGTCTTTGGTTGGCATCGAGAGCCGAACTTGATCTCAGTGCGGTCAAGGCAGCCATTCGACCGCCTGGGACTTAGCTAATTCGAGCCCAGGAGGCTCTGGATTGGCTGATCAACGGGGAGGGGGAGGTGGAGAAGCAGAAGCAGGTCATGGATTTGACCTTAGAGCGCAAGATGAAAGCTGCCAATGACAGAGCGATTGAGCTGTCTGTGAACACGTGATGGCGTTTCTCCTCTCTTTTTCGCTAGTCCCTGCATTGTTCCAAGGGGATGTTCAGCGTGGTGCGGGCTATAAACTGTTTCTCTTTGGCGCAAGGTTTCGGAGCTGGTCATACAACTATGCTGTCACTTCGAGTCCGCAGTTGCACGCGTCTTTTTTAGTTAGACTCTTTGGTCCGCAGACCGAGGAAGGAGTGAGAATGCCAACCACATTGAAACGCATCGCGAGACTGAAGGCGGGACGGCTGCGTTTTGATGCGGTGTTGTTTCAAACGAGCTGTGCATACTCTGCGCACTCAATGGAGCAAGCCTAGGCAATGCGAAAGTCTCAGCGCGAGCAGCAGGATACACAAGTACGACAGCCGCTGGACGGCATGATAATCCACTCTGCTGGTGCGATGATTTGTTCACGAAGGGGCAGGCATCAAAAACAAGCATGGCCGGATCCTTCGGTGCTTAGCACTTGGTTGAGCTTCGACAATTCCTCGCTGCGTGCTCAGGCTTACAAGCCCACCTGGCAGCCTTCCCAGCTGGCATTCAAATGGGTACAGAATCTCATGAGCCATTTCGCCAGCCACTGGGTCATACTACTCTGACTCACGGCATCTCGGCTCAAGGGTGTGCAACACGATCGACCTAGCAATGCGGCATTTCTGGAGCTTGCTCCTCTGGATAGCCTGGGCTGACAACACCTGGCACTTGGTAGATGTCTCCCAAGTGATGTGCCCGAAGCCGACGAGCAGCGACCCAACTGCGCCGGAGCTGCCGGACTACAAGGTTGGCATCGAGTACACCAGCTCGATTGATGAGACTTCGCCCCACATTGTGAGCTTCATCCGCGCGACCTCGGAAGCGATGACTGTGAAGTTCAGGATCGAGGACGCCAACGGTGAGCAGGTTGTCCCAGAAACCATGGTGGCTTTGAGGGCGGTGAGCAACACTGTGCCCAGCACTTGCGGGTGCACAAACCCTTCAGTCCCTGCCAGCGTGTCGAGCGTCTATGGCGCCGGCTATGGATCGTCATGCCAAGCCTGGGACGATGCCAACTGCGGGGATTTGTGGGGCGAAGTGTCGCTGGGCGCCTGGTGCTGTCGGCCCTGGTGCTATGCCTCCAGCGACTGCCCGGACGCCTACCAGAGTCAGGCCATGCCGGGACAGTACTTTAGCTATGCGGCCTGCGAGAGTGTCGACCCCGTCACTCCATGCACATGGACACAAGAGGCGAAGAAGCACGATCCCTGCACCTGCAAGAACAGGGCCAGTCTCTTCAACGCTGCCATGAATTCAAAGTTTCCCTCCGATTATGGCTCTTCATGTGGGGCGTGGGACATGGTAAATTGCGCGTTGAACTATCCTCCTGACCAAGTGGACTTATGGTGTTGCGCCGACTGGTGCTATGTGGACAAGGAGTGCCCTCATGCCATCGCATCTTTGAATGACGGCATGGAGGGAGTCTTGTATTGGTCAGACAACGCATGCCAGGATGATGCATCTCGGATGCTTCAATGTCCATACAAGCCCACCCCCAACAACACCAACGAATCCTGCCAGTGTCTCGGTGAGAGCCTTCCTGAGAGCTATTTGTCTGAGAAGGGCATCAACGTGAGCCTTCATGTGGGCTTTGGCGCCCAGTGCGGCCCCCACGACGCCTTCCTTTGCGAGGTCATGTACCCCAACGCAGACCACGGCATGTGGTGCTGCCGCTCCTGGTGCTACGTCTCGGAGACCTGCCCCACTGCTCGGGCCTCCACCATCTGGCCGGGCCACTTCTGGAGCGAGGAGAACTGCACGTTGGATCCTGAGATCGTGTCCAGTTGCCAGTACGACTCCCTTGCCTGCGAATGTCGGGGCAAGCTTCCTGCAGGGGTGCTGGGCTCTTCCTTCTCGGAGAACTACGGCAGCAGCTGCGGAGCTTGGGACATGGTGGACTGCGCGGCCACCTGGAGCCAGGACCCAAACAGCAGCTGGAGCACCTCTTCAGACCACGAGTGGTGCTGTGACTCCTGGTGCTACGTCAACGCCTCCTGCCCCATCGCCAAGAAGTCCTGGCTAGGCAATGAATACTACTGGAGCTATGAGACTTGCGATGACATGGACGCCGTCTATGACACCGCCACAGACACCTGCACCACGGCGAGTCACCGGCGACGGGTCCAAAGACGTCTCGACGGCAACAAGGGTACAATTCCCCGTCAACTGGCTGGTCGACGCCGAGCACCTGGTTCAGCCTACAGCAGCTACTACCCTCGCCGACGCTACAGTAGCTACAGCAGCTACAGCTCTCGCCGACGAGTCAGCCCTGCCACTACCACCACCGTGAGCAGTCGCCGACGCGCAGCTGCAACAACCACTGCAGCAGGCACAACAACTGCGAGCAGTCGCCGACGCGCAGCTGCAACAACCACTGCAGCAGCCACAACGACTGAAAGCAGTCGCCGACGAGTCAGTCCTGCCACTACCACCACCGTGAGCAGTCGCCGACGCGCAGCCGCAACAACCACTGCAGCAGCCACAACGACTGAAAGCAGTCGCCGACGAGTCAGCCCTGCCACTACCACCAGCGTGAGCAGTCGCCGACGCGCAACTGCAACAACCACAGCAGCAGCCACAACCACGGAAAGTCGCCGACGAGCAGCTGCAACAACCGCAGCAGCAGCCACAACCACAGATGCAACAACCACAGCAGCAGCCACAACCACTGATGCAACAACCACAGCAGCAGCCACAACCACGGAAAGTCGCCGACGAGCAGACTGCAACAACCGCAGCAGCAGCCACAACCACAGATGCAACAACCACAGCAGCAGCCACAACCACTGATGCAACAACCACAGCAGCAGCCACAACCACGGAAAGTCGCCGACGAGCAGACGCAACAACCGCAGCAGCAGCCACAACCACGGAACGTGCCTCTGCACCAACCACCACTACGGCCCTTCGCCGGCGGTTCGTGAGCTACAGCACGACACGTCGCCGACGTTCGAGCACCTACAGCAGCTATTCCGCCAGCGACAGCTACCGCAGGCGGTCCCCCGTGAGGGAAAGCACCACGCGCCGACGGCGCTCGTACACCGCGCCCAGCTCTTACGCTCCCCGTCGTCGCGGCTCAACCCCGCGGCGCCGACGTGCCATCCGGCGCCGGACGCCGCCCCCGCCGGCGCCAACGCCAACCGCGACGCGGCGCCGGGCCACGAGCATCAACGGGCAGACGTACGTCACCAGCCCTCGGCGGCGTAGCACGGACACCGCGCTTCGCCGCCGGCGAAGCGAGCCTGTGCAGGCATATGGCTACTCCAACCGCCCCGCGGTTGCGAACAACTACGGAGGCACCATGCCCACGCAGACAAACTATGGCTACTCGGGAACGGCGGCCACGTCTGGCTCCAGGGCAACCGTGGCCGCCGGCGCGGCCGCGGTGGGCACCGCTGCGCTGGCGGCGGGCACCTACTATGCCTACACCGAAAAGTATGGGGATTCCCCCGCGCATCGCCGCCGAACCGTGAGCGACATCAAGAAGGTGGATTGGTGTATTGTGATGGCGCCCGGGTCCCGAAGCGGAGACTTCATGCAGTGCAACAAGTGCTATGACTTGTATGGCTACTCAGATTGCCAATCCGCGAAAGCCTGTAACACGGCGACCGGATGCACGTATACCGCAACACAGAACTTCATCCGCGACGACCTGGCCCTCACAGGCTTTGTGCCCAAGAGTTACACCTTTCCTTTGCAAGTGACCTTTACCGGCATCACCGGGGGCATCGACACGGACCCCGTCACTGGCATTTGCCCGCCAGTGACAAAGGCCCAGGCGGATCTGATTGAGACGTTCAACAAGACCATGTCCTTCAAGCCCCAATTCTTTGTGGTGCTCACGAAGCAAGATGTGCTGAGACAATCCGTGAGCTGTGATACCGACACCACGGCCACGTGTACAAGCGCTTGCTATATCAACAACACGAATTGCAACAGCGGTGTTTGCGTTTGCGAGAATGGTTACTGTTGGAACGGTTACAGCTGCGCCATGACATCCATAACCAGCTGGAGCTGGTCGGAGAAGTTGAGCTGGCCACTGCTGGCCTTGGTTTCGTATCTAGGTTCCCTTTGATCAAAAGGAAGCTGCTGGGCTGGGTGCCTTGCAATACTTCCGAGCGTTCCTTTGTACTTGTCAAAGGCGAGTTTGCCATCCCGAACGGGATAGCCGCTTTGCTTGTTTTCGCTTTGGTTCAGGGGCGAGTTCTACTATCGGCTTGGTGCTGGGGACTTGCTACCGGACATCCGCACAAAGCAAGCCACAGAATCACCAACGAACATGCTGCAGGCCTTGTAAAGGCCCGTCTAGTTTTTGGAAGTTTGAAACTCAGAAGCAATGACTTTGCAATGCTTTGGTCTCACTGCGAAGCCAGCCTTGGGTCCTCTGTTTTTGTCTCGCGCCTTTGCCTTATGGAAGCTGGCCTGCGAGCGCTACAAGAAGTTGTGACTCGAGGTCAAGAAAAGATACTCGCCAATCTGACTGGTTTTTCAGCCTCAAGGGACACGTAATTATGCAAGCAAGCCATACATAGATACAGAATCCTGTGGATGGACCAACCAACTCCTGCACCTAAGGTTTCGGATTCATTTTCTGTATGTGCCAACAGTTACAACCAGGGTTCCACTGTTTGACTACCCCAGGGTAGACTTAAACCTAGGGCTTTGCCAAGGAAGCCTGTGCTAGGCTTGAAGCCTTTAAAGAGTACGTTGAGAGCCCAAGTGACATATTTGAAAATGGGGAACAACGTCTGGTAGCCGAGGCATAATCCGTAACGAAGGCCGAAAAAGGGAATCTCGAATTCCTTGTGCTCATTGGACGCCACAGCGGATATGATACATTCAGTACGATCAGCTTCTCATTCATGCTCCCAGAAGGAGAACCTCTGGGTCTAAGTCTATCTCTGGGTAGCCAAAAAAGTGGAACCCTGTTTACAACGGTTTGAACCAAGGATTCAAAGTGGTAACAACATTTTCTCCATCCACGTCTCAGGTCCCAGCCCGAAGCCGAAAGCGAAGCCGCAGGCAGGGGCTCGAACGCTAGGAGTTCTAAGGGCCACAAATCCGCGGCAGGAGCGATCACACACACACAAACACGCACACATGCATGAATACATATATATATACATATATATATATATACATATATATATATACACGTGTATTCATTTGTTTGATGTATTTGCTTGCTTATTTGTTGGTTGATGTTTTCTATAGGAGTTGTAAAACCTGTCCGTTTGGCACCTGGGTTCCCCTTTTTTGGAGGAAGTGAGGGTAAGGGCACCCAAGTTTTGAATGGAAGGAAGGAAGCAAATCCATTTTGGGGCTTCCCTCCTTTACAAGGCAATCACGCGCAAATGTTTGGTCAAAGGAAGTTCAGAAGGAACTTCTGCGCACAGATAAGACGAGGAGAACATGCCTGGCTGGGGAATAGAAAGCGCAAACAAGTGCAAACAAGAGTGACCCTCTGCGCGTTTTTCCGGGGGTTTGCGTCGATGTCAGCCACCTCTGTCTCAATGCCTTGTGTGGCACGGGCTCGGCGCGGGTGGGGCGCACGGCCCATTGGCGCGGCAGCGAGAAGGTTTTGCGAGGTGTCAATTGCGTGGCAGGCGCAGCGCTTTCGCAAGGCAAAGACAGGCCGATAGACAGATTTCGTGGTGGCGCAACATCTTCGAAAGGCCGATAGACAGATAGATAGATAGATATATAGATAGCGCGGGAGAGATAGATTTCTAGGCAGCCAGGTAGATGGACAGATAGATAAATGAAGAGATAGATAGACGAATAGGTTGATAGGTAGACAGATGCACAGATAGACGGGGTTCCTAATCTATTTTGTCCGAATGATTTTCAATAGTTTCCTGTGACTTCCAAATGTCCCGTGGCTTCCCGTGCTTTTCATTTGAAGACGCGCGATGTCATGTTCGAAGCTGAGCGGTTTCGAATCTAAGGCCTTTTTTGAAGCGGCTGGTCAACATGGGCACAGAGTATTGACTGCACGTTTGTAGATATATGTATTATATATATATATATATGTGTTTTGCCTTTGTCGTATAATCAAAGTACCGGCACAAACAAATGCGCATATGGGTGGATGGACGGAAAGATGGACGGATGGATGGAAAGATAGATGGGTGAGTGAATGGGTGGATGGATGCAGGGACCATGGCTGTACGCACCATTCGGCGCTCGTTTCAGGAGAAACACATGTACATTTGTAGTTTTTTGCGTGTCTTTTTGTTTGTTTGGGGGGGGGGGGGGGCTGCCGTAAATACACACGTGTGTATATATATATATGTATACATATGCGCATGAAAATGTGAAATACATGGTAGTACATGTGGAAAGAAACCACTGGGGATTTAACAGTTGATTCGAGCCATGAGGGCTGACTGCCCAATTTTAGTATGCCTACCCAAGTCAACTTGTTCAGCTTCGAGAGGTTCGTCTAATTGCAGTGCCACTGGCCTTAGGGCTGCCAGCTGCGTTGAGCCCTCAGGACCTCCTAAGCTTGGAGGCGAGCGATTACAGGCAGGGAGTCGGCTTGGTATCGGTTTTGTCAACACCGCGCATGCTTGAGTGGCGCTATGAGATGTCACGGGGCACTTCTGGTCGCGGAGGGGTTGGAGATTGGATGACAGATGACGCCAGGCCGCAGCCAGCGCCAGACTTGCTCAGCCTGGAGGTGTGCCAGCTGCCTTCGCATAGATTGCTGGACGGCATGTTTGTTGTGTGAGGAGCCGGCTGTGCCCACAGACTTCTCCAAGCCGGTGCAGCTGCCTCGTGTGATCCGAGAGGCTTTGCGATTGGCAACACGAATTAGCGCCAGGTGGATTGGACCTCTTTGCCCGACCAGCTGTCCTTCGATTCAATGATGGGCCTCAGAGATTCGCACATCCATCGCAAGTCAACTCGGCTGACATTGAGTCGCCTCGAGTCTCACCATTGAGTCACTTGAATCACCTCATGTCCCTTGAGTCGCATTTGGATGATGGCCATCTTGGACCAGTCACAAGGCACGATGGCCCAGGTGCTCTCATCGACTGGATGCTGCAGGGATAGCTGATCCTCAAGGCGGGCTGGGGTGGTTTGCTACGCAAAACCAGTGCTTGTGGCGTGGTTCCAGAAGCCATTGAGCAACAAACGAGAGGAATGCCAGACATCAAGCAATCGGCGATCATAGGGCAAAGAACGAGACACAGTTTCAAAGGGAACCAGGAAAAAAGCGGGTGACAAAGGAAACAAGACAATCGAAAAACGGCACGCCTTCATCAAGGTATTGCTTCTTGTCTTGTTGCTTTACTGTACAGTTTGAAGCGTTCGAGTTTTTTGGGCTTCCATTGATTGTAAGATCCTCTCAGGATGTTTGGGAACAATAAGACTTTAACATGACAGATGCTTGCAGTCCTTGGTATTTGGTTTCTTGAGCGGGCTCCAAGTTTTCCGCATGTTTGCAGTTGGATGTGAAGCTGTTCAAGTCTTTGAGCTTTCAGGATTCGGGTTGTTTGGGATTTCTGTCTTTGTCCTAGTTTTGAGTTTTGAGGTGTTTCATGGTGGTTGAGTTGTTTTTTTCTCCGACATGTTTGAGCGTTTCGGCATGTCATCGTTTCCTGGCTTTCATGTTTGTGCCAGTTAATTCGTTGCTTGCTAAATGCCAGCATACATTCTGTACCGCCGTTGAACACCATTGGTTGTCAAATACTTGTTGGCTGGGAGAGGCACTTGGCTCAGTCAGAGCGTGCATGATTGGCGAGGCGTGGCTGCGCCAGGGTCAACAGACGCTCAGGCTGGACGATTCGTGAACAGCTTTACTCACTAACTAGTCTGAAGTTTTGGAAGCCTGGGAGTCTACGCGTTTAAGTCCAGTGAAGAGCTCGAGCGTTGTTTTGGTTTGACGCTAGTCTACGGACGAGTCTAGCCATTGTCAGTGGACGTCGGCAGACCATGTGTGACGCAGGCAAGCAGTGGATATGCGTCGGAGAAGTCGGCAGCTTATAATTTAAACTCTTTGAGTTCGGAAATGCACATGTCCTGCATGTTTGAGCAAGGCCACTTGCACTTGACCTTGTCAAGGCCAGCAAATCCAGGCACCATGACTGACAAGGCGCCTGCTTGCTTTTGGGTTTTCACATGAGACAGGAAGTACGAAGCGAACCTTGAGACCCTCCTTGAAGCGTCTCGCCTGATTTGAGACATGGTCCTTGCCGGGATCGGCTGGCAGGATCTTGGAATCCTGCTTGGCGATGTCCTGGGCTGAACCAGTTGCAGGCGGGGAGCAGTAAACCAATCCTGCTTTCGACGATCGAACATATCCCATATCCTTGGAGGACGGGATTTGAGGTTTAGCAGCAAACTTGAAAAAGGGGCTGACAAGAAGTGGCCAGCGCATTTCTTTGCGGCTTGAATTGATTGAGCAGCACTTGCATGCTTGGGGTGGAGATTGAGCCCGACATACAACGTGCAAGGAACTGCCCACCCTCGAGTTGACACACGGTGCTCAAGTGGACGGTGGCCCGATGCCAGTGGCGTTTCCAGCAAGCCGCTTGCCACGCAATGTAGCTTGATGTTGCACACAATTCTGAGTGCCGTCAATCACTGAATATGCAGCATGTAGCTCGGCGAATGTGAGGGCTGCTATGCTTGAGGTTTGTTTGGTCCTGTGCATTGTGTCTTGCATCCTGGTGAGCCCAATACTCAGGCAACATCCTCGGTCAGACTGAGATCTCCCGCACGTTCGGGCTTGGCCAGCAGGAGCACAGAAGAAGCGAGCGGCAAAACGTTTGCCCGCCAGTGCTGTTACCAAACTCAGCCGAAGATGTCCCGTGCAAGGTTTGTTCTCCATAGTTTGGTGGCAGTTCTTTGCTCAGTGGGGAGAGTGAACGAAACGACCAAGAGTGCAACCTGACTGATGAGATGAGTTGTGAGGCGCCCGCTCTTTGATTCGCTGTCACTTTATATTGCCACGCGTCAGCCTGCGGCCATGTGGCTGGGGCACCGAAGCCTGCCAGGAGTAGGCCTGGGACTTGCAACTGGATGTGGGCCATGGGCTATTGAGAAAAGCCCGCGCCGTTTCCGTGAGAGAAAATATGGGCATCGTGGTGCCGTGTGCTGCTCCTTGCTGTGTCTGCGGTGCCTACGATGCCGGGGCCGTGCCGCGGGGAGCAGCGCGGCGCTCTTCCAGTGGCTGCGGGGCCTTGGGGCTGAGGGCCTGGACAGCATCCACGTGGCGCCCAGCCGCGAGCCCGGCGCCGGCCTCGCCGTCTTCGCGAGCTGCGACCTGAGTCCGGGCCAGGAGGTCTGCAAGGTGCCCGCCGACGCCATCCTCACAGCACGGGCAGAGGGCGCCAGCAGTGAGAGGAGTGAGTGGACGCAGGAGGCGCTCCTGGCGGAGCGGCTGCTGCAGGAGCTGCGACTGGAAGAGGCCTCGGCCTTTTCCGCCTACGTCCAGCTGCTGCCCGCGCTGCCCAGCGCCCACCCGCTGAGCGCCAGCTTCTGGGACTTGGCGGAGGCGGAGCTCGAGGAGCTCCTGGCGGGCAGCGTGCACGGCCTGCGCGTGGCACGGGAGGTGCGCCGCGCCCACGTGTCGAACCTGGCGCTGCTGCGGGGGGAAGACTTCTCGGAGGAGGAGAGCCGCTGGGCGCTGGCCATGGTGGACTCAAGGGCCTTCACTTTTCAACCAGACAGGCGCCATCTTTTCAAACTTCAGATCTAACCGAATGCGCCAGATTTAGCGGAAAAGGCGTCATGTTAGCTATGTTAGCTTGCGAATTACCCTGTGGCTTCAGCGTTTGCAATTGCCAGGCCAAGCGAGCAGCTGGCGTTGGTGCCTTTGCTGGACCTATTCAATAATAGAACCCTGCGTAGCCCTGATATGGATGACGGGCAGCTCTGGCAATGCTCGTTTGAGCCTGACGGGCCAGTGAAGGAGGGAGCCACACTCGTGGCAGAGAGACCAGTCAATGCTGGAGATGAGGTGTTCCACTTGCAGTTCGGCAAGACTTAAAGGGTTTGTGGAATTTCGATTGTGGCAGACAATCTGGCAGCCGTGTGGGAAGCCGCCTTCACAAGATGTGCCAGCCAGGAAGTTCTGTTTGTCCAGCATGAACTGTCAAGCGATTGGCTCTTTCTACAAAAGTTGACGCGCAAATGACCAGTGTCAGAGTGCCACCGCAAAGTAGGGCATGATGTGGATGCCTCCTGAATTTGGGGTGCCCTTTGATCGTCTTTGAAAGGGAGCCATTTGCCTGGGTCCTCTACTATAGGGTAACACATACGCACGCACATGTTGCCTTTCTGCCGCCCTTTGACTCAGGTACAACACCAACTCTAGTGCCATGCTGTGGATGCTCTACGGCTATTTGGAGGACGGCAGAAGCTGCTTGAGCACTACGCGCCCACATACATTTCTGCTTGCCACATATGCCAGGATTGCCCGAAGGGCCCCCAATTTGACTTCATGGCAAGGACATTTGTTCATCTCTTCAATGTCCAGATTGACAACAGCGACGGATTCTGAGTTTGTTTTGATCCACTGGATGCTTGCAAAGTAAGCCATTTGCGATGACCGTGTTTGGAACCCAACGCCCTAAATGGGGTTTTCTCCAAAAAGGGGAGCCCTTGGATGGGTTTTGACGGGAAGCCAAAAGGAAGCCACCGATGGTCCCATGAGACACCCAGAGCACGAGGACGGCGAGGGCGAGAACCTCTTCGAGGCCGCTGGCCTGGAGGTGGACCTCGACGAGTTGGCCGCTGCGCAGCGCCAAGCCCTGCGCACGCTCGAGGCACGCGTGAAAAATGAAACGGTTGGGGGCTTGGAGGTTCTGGATCAGGGCTCAAGTTGATATGCTTTGACCCAATGAGGCGAAGCCAAGCTTTGAGATTCGCATGCGGTTGAAGCAAAGCCCTGGTCGGAAGCCGGCGTCCTTACCAGCTTGGAGCAGGCTCCAAATAAAGATAGACTTTGGCTTGAACAAATGTGAAGTAACATACACGCTTACCAATAGGTATTCGTTCATGCTCCAAATCTGAACGCGCACACACACAGCAGCCTATATTCGTTCATGCTCCCTATAGAGATGTGGCCTGCATAGATATGTAAAAAGTGCCTTACGTGTTGAGGACCATGTTGCTGAGAAGTGCACGTCAGCCATTCATGCATTCCAGGTAGGTGGCTGGGCTGCTTCATGCTGCTTCATGCATGCAAGCATACTTCGATATTGTTTGGACACAGTCCTAGTTAGGCCCTTATTTGCAATCATGCACCAGGGAGCCGCGCAGATTCCTAGGCTGCCTGCACCGTCTTTCTTGCTCATTCACAGACAGCTGGTTTTGGAATCGTCAATTGTATGCTGAGCGGTCCAACAGTGGTTGGGCATGTTCTGCACCGGACAGGCGAGCAGTGAACATGCCATCACAACACATATGTTGGATCCTGCTGCTCCGCAAGGCTGAACTTATTCTCAAGGAGATATCCAAAGGAGGCCAGCGCAAACAGAAGGTTCTGGCATTTCTGCAAGATCACATCGATTCAGCCTGAGCAGATTTGGGGGTGGAAGCATTGTAGCATGTGACCACCTGCCGAGTTTATCTGCTACTTTGCACATTAGCATTGTTCCTTTAACATCCGGTTTATTTGGCATGTGTTGGAAGTGGAAGAGTCAGGACATACCGGTGCTGGTTTGGGTCGAGTCCGCCAAAAAGTCATAGAGCTTCCCTTCTCGGGTCGAAACAATTTTGTAGCCCATTCATTGGCAAGGCAGACTCAATCGACGAGGATGGCTCAAAGCTCACCTTTGAGCTGCCCAACGATGCTCAAGTGGGCGGCGACCTGATGCCGTTGGCTCGGCTGTTGGCCAGCATCTCGGCAAGCAACTCGCGACCATTCTGTGCCTTATTTCAATTGCCAGTATCTTGATGCTGATCCCGTCGATTGGCAATCTCATGCACTACGACATGCTCATGTGTCCGGGAAGGTTGGTGGCATGGATCAAGCACTGCATGATTTGCCTGCGCCGCCCCAGAGGCAACAGTGCCAGCCAAGTGCAGCAGCTCGCCAATGTTTTCGCCAACGGTGGTCCTCCACAGGACGCGTGACTTGGGTGCGTCAGCGATCAGTTTGCGGTCAGAAGGCACGGCTTTGGCGAAGAACTGAGAGTCCTTTCCAGATTTGACAGCAGGGCCTTTGTCGAGCGAAAGATACATGATGGACTACTTTTTAGCGATTTGCTGATGTCACACACACACATATGTCCGGTACATATCACCCGAACTTGTGCATTGCACTGC
Source organism: Effrenium voratum (assembly GCA_963377175.1). NCBI lineage: Eukaryota > Dinophyceae > Suessiales > Symbiodiniaceae > Effrenium > Effrenium voratum. The sequence continues at coordinate 125,324 of CAUJNA010000232.1, read as the reverse complement.
AACAAAACTCCGAATGCGCCTGACAACGAGCGGCACTATGAGAAACCTGCCGTCCCTCAGCCTGCATTTCTTTGCAGTTGAAGGAGGGCGACACGGCCCATGACACGTTGATTATTTTCTTGGAGAGGGGTTTCCCCCAACATTTACCCAACACCAGGGAGACTTTGCTTTTTCCCGCACGTGAGTCGCGCGATCGCTTTGTTCCTTCCGCGATCTCTCGGTGTCGCCGCAGGACTTTGGCCTGCCCCTCGAGCTGGCAGCGCGCCGCCTGGTGGGCAGCTGGCTGCGCCAGGCGCGGCATTGTTCTCTCGAGGAGTAAGTTGGGCACTCAGGAGGTTGACTGTGGTCACTTGTTCAATTGTGCAGTTCAACCGGTGTTTTTTTGTTATGTGCGTGTGCGTGAGCGTGCCGAGGCGGGGGGGGGGATGTATCACTTGACTTGCGCACCCAACGTGTGTTGTTTGATGTGCTTTGAGTTTCTGGCTTAGCTTTGAGTTCCAGCTCAGTTTAGGCGCAGGTTTTAGGATTTCGACATGATCGCGCGAGACCTTTGTGGGACCTCTCGGCGGCTGTAAACATTTGACAGCCCGAACCGCAACCCTAAAGCTGAATCCCACGCTACGCCCACCAGAAGCCTGAAAACTCGAAGCCAAGCTTGAAACGAGAACCACAGCCCCACCCCATTTTTCAGGCCTCAGTGAGGCCTTCCTGTTTCGTGGGGTACAAATTTGGCGTTGCAGCGCCATTCGCCAGGCACTAGATGCCTCCGCTGCCGCAGAAAGGCAGCTGCATGACCGGGACTTGCCACCAGAGCTTTGCAGGCGCGGGGACGTGCGGGTCGGGCTTGGGCTGCTTCAGAATTGGGCTGGAGGGGTTCCTGCAGTTCTTTCTGGCATGTTTGATCGCCCTGTTGCCCAATGCCCATGGCCAGACATACAGCTTTTTCTGGAGGCTCGAGACTTCTACCGTCGCGTTCAGCGCCTTGCAGTTTCAGCGGCCTTTGAAATGTGGCCATGGGTCAAAATCCCGTACCCCCAGTGAACATCCCAATCCCCACTAAAATAGGTTCTAAAATGGGTGGTGAATTCACCTACTGGTTTTGACCCACAGCCATGTGCAACATGGAGGCTCGCTGCACAGCTTCTGCAGCGGGAGCGGCCAGTGCTGGAGCTGGAGCTACAGGCCACAGAGAGGCACGGGAACAGCATTTCCCATGGAGTGAGGCAAGGGTCCAATTTGGAAAACCCAGTGGCTGGTGTCCTTTTCTGGATATGTGATGTGTACCCTTTTCAAATCTGCTTTTCAATCAGACCTCCAGTTTTGACACGCCCCTCCAGGGGACCAGCTCCCGGGAACTGGCAAAGGTCATTTGTTTTGTTGGGCCAACCGATGATAAAAGGAAGCCCTCACCAGAGTCAACAAGCCATTGACTGACGATGCTGTGGCTTTGGGAACAGGTTCTGTAATGCCGCGAGCCAAAGCCCCAACGAGCTGCGGGAGTTTGTGGCGGAATACTGGACTGAGGAGGGTGGCTGGATGGGTGCTGGGTGAGAAAAAGCTCTGGAATGGGGCAGATGCGGATTGCCTCAGTTCTGCTTGCTCGTATGAAGGTTTGTCAAAAGTAGGGACACTTTTTGGTTCCCCGTTAAAAGGCGGCACAAGGCGGCACCAAGTCCCAAGAAAGTCCATATAGTGACAACAAAGAAATCCTGGTGGGGATTGCTTGACACTGGCTCCCGCTTAACGCCAGAAGCCAGGCAGTCGCTTGGTCGGCCGTCGGTGGTTCGGCCAGTCAAGGGCTTGGTGGTCAGTCGGTCGGTTAGTTGGGGTCGATCAGCCCTAAGCCAACCCCAAGCCAACCATCCTTAAAAACTAAACTAACACACCCTAAGCAAGCCTGACCCACCAAAAACATAACCCTAAACCAATGTTTATCTAAACCGGCCCCAAATCGGCCCTAAACTAAGACACCCCCAAGCAACCATAACCCCACCCATGGATCCACTCTAAGCCAACCTTTAACCAACCCGAAACCCACCTACAGCCCCCACTCTAAACCCTAAGCCAACCCCAACACTACTCATTCCATCGGTGTCCGTATCTCGAAAGCTAGCTGCCAGCTGGAGTGTCTCTTTGCTTTAGCAAGTAATGCGGCATGTCATTGTTTGCGCGCAGCCTGCGGTCTGCGAAATTTGGCATGGGAGGAAGACTTTTCCTTTACGAGCACCTCCAAAGCTCACCTCCTTCCCCCCCCCCCCCCCCCAGCCGCTTTTGCCGCGCTTTTTCCCATTGATTGCTTCGCTCTTCTCTCAGCACTTCTCCCCGCTCTCTGCTCTTCTCCCTGAGCTTCTTCCCAATTCTTTGCTCCACTCTCTCTGCTTTCTGCCCTTTCTCTCAGCTCTTCTTTCGAGTCTTGGTGCCGCTCGTCTCTCTGCTCTTCTCTCCACTTGCAATGTTTGGGACATCAGCTGGAGCATGCACTGAGTACTTGCTTGTGGGCTGACAGCCAGTTGATACCAAGCGCAGCTTCAAGGGACAAATGAGTTGGCTACCTTGGATGCTTTGGATGGGACGTCAGAGATGAGAAGCAATTGATTTGCTTTTCTAACGCGGAAGTATCGCCCTTCACGACTCCTAGGTTCAACCACAGAGTAGGGCCCACACGCATTCGCCAAGTTTGAAGAGTGTTGGCAGTTTGACATATTAACGTTCTTGTAAAAAGACTTCACACAGAGACAAACACAGAGCCCAGCAGTCAGCAACAAGAACGTAGAGCCTAGTAGCCCAGCTGAAGCCAAACTCATTCAGCCACCTTGCACCCTGAAGAAGTCGGACAAGCACTTCTGAAGGGGACATGAGCTAAGTTTAACAGTTTGTTGTTGCTGTGAGAACAAGGCAGCGGGACTCACTTCCAGACAAGAAGTGTTTTCTCTGTTTTGGGCATGACAGGCGGAACAGACACGCAACGTCTTACCTTTTTCTCCTCGATGCTGAAATTGGGGCTGCTGAGCTTCAGGCTTTTGGCAGCAAACTCAATGAGCGATGCAGACGGTGCGCGACAGTTGTTCAAGAGGAATGAATTGCTTGGGCGAGTGAGACTTCCATGCTAAAGCTTTGCACCAAAACGCCAAGGAAGCAAAGCGCATTTGGTTTGGTGCCCTCATTGAAATAGCGCACCGAAAAACAGAGCCCAAAAGGGTACCTGTTTCCCGGACCTTGGCTCGGTGATCTACTTTGCTTTGGTGAGACTTGACGTTTGACCTGGACTCGGTGGGCTCGTTCTATTGAAGACCGTTGGGCCTGAGCTTCAGGCAGCAGCACCACTGGGCTTCGAGAATGAGGACGTCAGTGACCTCATTGGGATCGGAAGCCAGGCTGGGGCATCGGGCATGGATCAGCATCCTCAGATAAAAATGATGAATTGCCACAAGTTGTTTGATTATACTTCGGACTTGTCCATTCGCAGCGTTTGCATGGGATGGCCATAACATTCTAGATGGGCTGTACTTTGGCGCGAATGTCGTCGTTTGATTTGGCTCAGAGCGCGTGAGCGCGATTGCTCGAGCCTGCTGCCATGTGACGCTTGCCTTGCCAGGCAGGGTGCATAAACAACATCCATGCATAGAGATCATGAAAGGCACACTGATTAAAGTGATTAAAGAAAGAAGACCCATGGACATGAACCATTTCAGATGTTCTTTCCTGGACGATCCATTGCTTTGCCTGCAGGCATGCAGCCACGCTCCCGCGCAGAGAGGCAAAGAGCCCGAGACTCAGGCATGTGAGCGCAGCTGTGAATTAGAGCCAAGGCTTTGTTCAGGGCTGGACGCCAACTGGGACAACCCATACAACCCCAGCCCCCAAACCACCATGTAGGGGGCAAGCTGATGGATGGGTCTGGCTCTAGGAAGCTGCAGCAGTCGCCGCCATCCCCAGCGAGGAAACCATCCAGAAGGCCGGTTTACTTTTGCACCGATCTTGTGAAGAGTGAGGGCATTTCCGTCCAAAGTACTCACTGATAAGCCCATGATGGTTGGATGGTGAAACAATGATTTGTCGTAGAAGACATGTTCGATTCAAGCTTGGGCCACTAAAGCTATCCCACACAGTGCGTTTTCTCATTTGCATGCCTCGTGACATTTGTTCTAGCGTGACCGAGACATTGAAGAGGAACACATCAAAGTCGCTGGTGTTTACTTTGACGCTGGGTCGCCAGTGTTCCCCTGCCGAACTGCTGATACACAGGATGGAGCAGCTACCAGTCACTGGCAGTCTAGGCTTCAAATGTTCCGTACGGAATGGAAGATTGGGAGCTCGATCTCCTTGCTCGATTGGCAGGAATGGAACGCGCAGAGGGAGCTGCACCTCCAGAACCGGCTGCTCTGCTTGCTTGGGGGATGTTTGTCAATTGAGGGGGACTTGACGGAGTTTGCGAAGCCGCGCGGCAGGGCGTTGGAGCGATTCCGCGACAAGGAGAAGGAGGCGCTTCCCGCAAGAAATGCATAGGTCATATTTGGTGCATAGCACACCTCAGGCCATGATACTCATGGATGCTCGTCACACGTTGGCTGGGCGACCTTCACAGGTGGCTCAGATGGAAGCTGCGGCTGGTCTCATGCCCGAGGGCACCGAAGAGCGTGGGGATCTGCTGGCAGCTCAGAGCTGGTTGCCGTTTTTTGGCGGTGACCGCCGATCCAAGGCTAAGGCAAGCGGTCCAGTTGCGTGCCCATGCCCCAGTGAACTCAGCGACTCAGCGAGGGGCCCGGGAAAACAAGCAGACAAGCAGAGACAGAGACAAACGGGCACGCAGCAAACCAAGACGGCAAGCGAAGAACAAAGGCTCTTGACTCTTGACATCTTTTGAGGGGATGACAGGCATGGGATCATGAATGAAATGAGTTCGTTTGGCCAACCCTTGTGCTTAGCGAGGTTGACCTAGAACGAGAACAAGCAAAAAATCCCGAGTTGAAGCAGATGCTTCAGGCTCGCCTAGCGGTTTCAGAGAACTGCATTTCGCGGAGCAGAGCCTGAT
>CAUJNA010000232.1:60292-115292 GCA_963377175.1 Effrenium voratum | reverse complement strand
TGAGAGGGTGCTGGCAAAGAACCCGGAGATGCGCCACATGCTGCAGGCAAAACGTCGCAGAGGAAAATGCAAACACGACGGACAGACACGCGTTTGTTTGCGTTTATGAGGAATTTATAGATTTCGATCATGTCATTGCCATACACAAATTTTCCAAGTAGCGTCAGCTGGCCAAACCTCACCCATAGTCTGCCTTGTACATTTCGTCAAGCCGGTCAAGAGATCTGATGCACCGGTAGAATTGAACTGCGTGTGCAGCGGTGCCGGGTTGATTTTTGGGCTGTGGTGCGGCTTACAACGCGCACGTCCATATTATAGGGTTTAGGCCGTCTGACAATTAGCAACAATGCAAATCTGAATTGGAGAGGCGCATTGGTGCATGCAGCAACACACTTGGTGTCCCTGCAGCCTTTCAGGAATGCAGCGAGGGCAGTGACGCAGCGAGCGCAGCACGAAGGAACCAAGCACGCAGCATATGTTGCAAGCGTGGGCTGCCAATGGGTTACTTTTTAGGTTGCGAGTTTGCGCAGCAGCACGCCGTGGTGCCGTTGGCAGTGTGTGCGGCGCACATTGGCACGCGCACAACGGAAAAGAGGACTCAGCTCATCGGTTTATGCTTGCGGTGAAAGTTGTCCGGTCTTCGTAATGCTGCAGATGTTCGAGCGCTCGTGTGTGAATATTGAACTGATTGAACTGCAAACAGCCGTTCGCAGGCGCAGGCTGCTGTGCAAAACAATGCACTACGCAAGCATTGTTGCAGTCTGCTGTGCCATCGGCTTCTCAAAGTAATTAGTCTTTGAGCTCATTCAGTTTTAGGTCCGTAGATCGCGCACAGCTGGGTCCATAAAGTTGTGGCTACTATCAATTATCAACATGTTTACATCGTGGTAGGAAGATGGCTTGAATGTGAGCGGACACATGACTGGTTGAATACTTGTGTTTCGCCTAATAAATCATGGTTATAAGTTATAGTCTCTCCTTATACATACATGGTGTTTCTGACCAGCACTGGTCTGATTTGCTTCAAACCATGTAGTTGGACCACCGCCCACAGCCGCCCGTGGGACGAACTCCATTTTTTGTTTTTTTTGTGTTTGAACTCCATGTTTTCCGTGTGTTCGGGGGGTGGGTGGGGGGGTGGGGGGGGGGGTGGGGGGGGGTGGGGGGGGTGGGGGGGAATGATTACGTCACTTCTTCGAGTTTGCTTGACAAGAACTTCTTTATTTCCTGTTTCTGTGGGGTGTGTGATGTTCTCTGTTAGTGTGCTGAGCTGTCTTGTTTTGCTGTAGCTTGGTGTCAGAAGACGTTCGTCTAGCGTTTGCCTTCATCGTCTTGCTGCGTTTGGCTGGCGTCTCGCATTGCTTCTCCACACACTCAGCGCTGGGTCCTTTCTTCACTGTTTGGCTGCCTTACTTGGACTCTCTTCTGGACGTCGCACGCCCACCAGCGGACCCCATCTCGTCCTTTGTGTCTGCTGTCACGGTATGCCCACATAGGTTTCTGCTTGACTTTTCGGCTTTAGGCCTACGTTCCTTTCTTGTGGTCCACCTGGTGTGCATCCTGGAGTCGTCATCTGCTGCGCCCTTGCTCTGCTTCCATCGGCGTGGCTTCTGCTTGTTGGGTCTTGTCTCGTCGCTTGTCTGGCTTACGTCTCGTCGCTTTGGGTAAAGAACAGACTAAGGACCCCTTCCCCCCGTCGGTTTTTGAAAAGAGAGTTCATCATGCGGCTCCCAGGCAACATGCAGTCTTGAACATGCCAGTGTGTTGCCTGCAACCGAAAAACCGACAACTATTTTTTGGGAATTCTGGGTGAAGAACAGACTAAGGACCCCTCCCCCCCGTCGGCAATTGGAAAGAGAGTTCATCATGCGGTTCCCAGGCAACATGCAGTCTTGAACATGGCAAATCCTTGACACACGATAGTTGGGGGCTGGAAAAATGAGCGTGCCAGTGGGTTTCGGGAACGCAAGACATTCCCCACTGTCTCGGCCATTTTACATGAGGGACAAAATCCTTGACACACGATAGTTGGGGGCTGGAAAAATGAGCTTCTGAAAGCAGCGTGCCAGTGAGATTCGGGAACGCAAGAAATTCCCCACTGTCTCGGCGCATTTTGCATGAGGGACAGACGGGGCTCTCCTTGTCCCCCTGTAATCGCAGCTTCGACAGGTTGCTCCGAAGCCAAAGAACGCACGATACTACACGGGCTACTATGGGCGGTGTACCTTGTTATCTCCTGCGAAGGCAACAAATTTCTCAACGCGTGCTACCGGCATGTATCAATCATGATGGTTTAAGGAGTCTCCATTCCTAATTTGCGGTACCGCTTTCTTGTCAGCTGGCACTTTGTTGTTTGTTCCTAGTCGCCGATGTTCCATTCAAGTGTCATGTGACTCGTCAGTTGTTTCATGAGTTATCAGCTGGTCCAACAAAGTGGATCCGCCGTTTGCGGGCGCGCCCGTGCTAGCCCCGCAGGCCGATGCAAGTCATGCGCAGGACCGCCTGCATTTTTGGTCGCTCGAGCAAAGTGTGTTGGTGATTGGCTGATTTGATGAGAGGACCCTGGCCCTGGCCAAGTTCGTTTGCACCTCGATGCCCGAGTGCAAACGGCATGCCTCCGTTTGAATTCCTAGGTCAGGAGCCTTATGGACACGTTCCCGACGGATCAGGACACGGCGAATATGGCAGGCGCGGACACAATGGGTGAGATGTCTTGCTGTCTTGCGTTGCATCCAGGCGAATTGGGGCAGAACAAGCACATGCGCATGGCCAGCACTTACACATGGAACAATTGCAAATTGAGCAACTTCACATGCATCAGCAGCAGCAGTACCACCAACAGCAACCGCAGATGCAACATATTCAACAGCAGCCGCCCCACGCGCAGCAGCCAGGTATGCCGCACATGCATCAGCCTCCCGCCCACATGCAGCCACAGCCCCACATACAACCGCCGCCCCACATACAGCCACCACCTCAGATGCAGCAGCAACACATGCAGCAGCAACACATGCAGCAGCAACACATGCAGCAGCAACACATGCAGCAGCAACACATGCAGCACGTCCAGCAGCCAATGGCATATGACCAACAACACATGCAGCATTTGCAACAGCCGCCCCATCTTCAGCCACAACACCTGCAACAGCAGTACCTGCCCGGTGCCCCGCCTTATGGTCAACCCGACATGCAGCCCTGGATGCAACAGGGACCCGCGTCGTACCAATACCCCGGACATCCGGCGCCGGGCGGAGAAGTCCATGGTGAAATGCCCATGCCTGGTGCGCCCGCACCTGGCTCCATGCCTCCGAGTGGTGGCTTGGGCAACCTGGGCGCGGCAGGTGATGCGGTGGTGGATGCTCGACGCAAGAAGCAAGAGGAGATGAAGCGGGCCTTGGAGGAGCAGATTGCGGCTAAGGAGCGCCAGAAGAAGGAAGCAGAAGCGCTCAAAAGGCAAGAGGCGCAAGCGGTTCACGCGGCTCAGGCACATGGCACATTTGCACAATCGCCGGCAGCCCAAGCACCGCCTGCTTACCATGGCATGGGGCCTATGGGGCAGGCGGCCCCAGCTGCTCCAGGTCAGGTTGCACCAAGTCAGGTTTTCCCTGGCCCGGCTCAAGGACGTTTGGGCGAAGAGAATGGCATGGATGACCGGCGCAAGAAGCAGGAGGCCATGAAGCGCGCATTGGCAGAGCAAATCGCAGAGAAGGAGCGCCAGAAGAAGGAGCAGGAGGAGCGCAGGCGTCTTGAGGAAGAGAGGGAAAATGAGCGAATCAGGCGGGAACAAGCGGCAGAAGAGGCAAGATTAGAGGCTCGACGCCAGGAGGATGAGGCGAAGAAGAAGGCGCTGGTTCAGCAGAACGAGCGCGCAGCAGCTGAACATAACGAGCGCGCAGCAGCTGCACGACGTGAAGAGGAGGAACCGTCAGCTCCTTTGCCTCCCCGGCGTCGAGCACGGGATACTCACAACAACTCCCTTGAGCAATTCCAGCCGCAGCTGCATCAAACAGCTCAGCCTCAGGCAAACAGATCTGGCTTGTTTGGCCTTCCTCCTTCTGCCTCTGGGTCACCTGTGCCATGGGAAGTTCAGGCTCATGCGTCGGAAAGCTTTCAGCCGTTTCCGGGCCAGATGCACCAGGCACACCACGTGCCCCAAGGACCGCAAGGGCTCCAACAGGACCCACACGGCCCGCCCGTGAGCGACATGTTGCACGGTTTGATGCACCAGCAGCAGGAGCTGTATCGCCACCAGCAAGAAGCCTTGGCCCGGCTCCAGGATGAAGCGGACCGCTTGCGTCAGGAGAAGGAGAGCGCCAAGCAGGATTTGTTGAATATGAAGGCTCAACAAGTGGAGGAAAAAGAGAAGGAGGTGAAGAAGCTCCAGCGGAAGCTGCAAAGGCAGATGCTGCTTGGCAACGCGGAGCCATTCGGCATGGTGCCATCGGTGGCATCCACTCCAAAGGAGATGTCCAGCCGATCTCGCGTGAACGACTTCTATTCCAAGTATGAGAGCCCAGAGCAGCCAGCGTCCAGTGGAGGTGGACCGGGCTTTGAGACGGAGCCCTACCCGTCAGATGCCGACATGGCGGCCCTGAGGCGCGAGTCTGACCTCTCTGCGTGGCCGGTGGCTCCCGTTCCTTGGCTCCAGCCAGAGGGACCCCAGGTGATTGCCAGCGAACCAGAAGCCCCAAAGCAAGGCAGCATTGGAGATGCATCCCTTTTTGAGGACAGTTGGGGGAAGGCGCTGGAAAACACGGACCAATTAGAAGCTCGGCTGGATCAGACGGAGGATTTGGTCAAAAGCAAGCCGCAAGCAAGCCAACCAGCCACGAGCGGTACAGTTGCCTTGCAAGGCACCCTGATCGGAGAGTCGAAGTTTGTAATTGCAGACTGCGGGGGCACTTTCGGAGCCACATGGCGAAATCTAGACGAGCCCAAACTGGCAGCCAGCCACTCAAAGTGGACGATGGAGGGAGGCGCAGCAGAAGCCTTTGCAGGGAAAGCACTTCTCACCGGGGAAGCATCCCTTGCGGAGGAGACACCTGATGTGAGGGAAGCATCTCTTGCTGGAGAGGGATCTCTTGATGGACAAACATCTTTTGCAGGGAAAGCGCATCTTGCAGCGGAAGCATCTTTTTCAGGAGTAGCACTGGATGCCAACACGTTGCGAGGTGAATCTCAGTATGATGGAAGTATTTCAAAGGACATGAGGCCCTCAACAGAAGATTCTGACGATCCAGTGCGACTATTGGAAGGTGTGGTGAATGCCATTCGAGAAGCAAGAGGCGAAAGTGGATCTGAGACTCTCAACTCCGTTCCTTCCAAGCCTTCAGATTTGGAACCGGCTGAAGGTGAAGCCCAAGAGTGGGGCAACGTGTTACGCCACTTTGGGGTGGACGTTACTCCGGATGCGGGCTCCGTGGCTCGCAAGCGCGAGCCACGCCGCAGGCCTCTTTCAGATGGTGAGTCGCTGGGCAGTGACACTGGGACGCTGGACAGCGGCTATCCCCCGCGAGATCGCTCCTCGATGCCGAACACCGGCACGCTGCAACAGGATAGCCTTGACTTGCTGCAAGGCACTCATGCAAGTCAAACCTCTTCGACAAGCTGGATCACTGGGCTGGGGACGCAGCGACCTGTGGCGAAAGATGACTTCGCAGCACTGGCTGCTGCGACCCCAGAGGACTTTGACGCCTTCCTGGCACGACTGAGAGCTCAACCATGCGAAGAGAGAGATGTTCGGGGCCGCTCCCCGCAAGGCTCCGCAGCCCCAATGAGTGCCAAAGAGCGCGCGAAGTTTGGCTCGCCAACTCTGCGTGCCGCGGCTGGCTCTCTTTTGGACCGGCCTCCATCTGGTCAATCACAGAAAAGCGGCAGACCCGGCAGCGGCAGCAGCGCCACCAGTATGAACAGTGGCGGCGCGCTGCAGGATCTGAGGAGGAGGCGCAAGCCCAAAACCGCGGAGGATCTTTTGGTGCATGCTGAGGAATCGACACCGCGGAGCATGCATGCCACCACACCGGCACCACCGTTGCCTCGCGAACCGGGCGCTTTGCAAGCGTTGAGAGCAGAGCGCAAGCATGGCACTTAATGAAGCTCAAGAAATGCTGCGGCCGTTTTGCAGGAGCCAGGTGTTGCCCGCCGTTGCCGGAGCTGAACAGGGTATGCCTTGGATCAAGGCGAGAAGAACAAGGTGCTCGAGACAGCACAAGAACGACGATAGCTCGGCATCCAGTGTCCGGCATGGGCTGTGACCTCAAAGCACTACGAGTCTACAGTATCGCCCAACCTCAAGCCACGCCTCAGCCGGCGCCTGCCTTGTGCTTTTTATTCAAGGCCACAAATTCGATGCGCATGCTGGGGGTCATCCTGAGACCGGCTGTGTTCGGCCGGGTTCGGCAGTCTTTCAAGGATGATTCTACCTGTCTCACAATTCACCAGCTTCTGCATTGGGACGCATTGGAAATCAATGTGCAAAATATGCGCCTCAGAGCCTGCGGTCATGGACAGCTTGGTTCGTGCCATGCTGACCCCATTGGATGTCAGCAATGTCAAGGAACCAGGAAACAATTGAGGGTAGCTTTGGCCTTTGCTTTGCGCATTCAGAGTAAATAGTTTGGAAGCAGTCAGCAATCATTGACCAAAGAACCCTTAATTGAATTCGTCCATGCACGACGGCTAGTCCGAGTTCAGCTTGCTGGCAGAGCAGTCATTGAAGAATCTGCAGCACAGGTGGCTGCTGGCGACATGAGCAAGGCAGGCATCATTCGTTGTGGCTGGCGGAGATCAAGTCAGCCCAGGCAACTTGTGGGCACTGCATGGAGATGCGTGCAGACCTGAGGTGGACAAAGAACTATCCGCCCAGTCGCGACGGCAGCGCATGACTGCGCGCGCGTCTCGGCAGCGGCACTTGAGGCTCCCCGACTCTGGGTGAACGCGCTATGCCAAGGTGCGTTCGCGCAACGCGCGTGCACTTGGAACAGCGGCCAGAGGAGGCGGGAATGTTCAAATGCTCGAGAAGAGCAAGGCTCAGCCAGGGTTCTTCCAGGTGGAAGCCACGGTGTCCTCCCTGATGGCTCAGACCATGCCAGGGTGTGCACCCCAACTCTTGTGCAATTGGCAACATGTGCAGAGGGTGATATTTGATATCGCCCTCTGCGCAGTTACTCAGTTGACGGATCTTCTCAGCTTGACATATGTGTGCTCAGCCCGACTGTCTGCTTTGTTTTGCATCACCCTGAGATCTTTGTGCCAGGGTTCCAGAACCCAGCGAAGAAGAGGCAACGAACCAATTCTTCTCATTGAGTGTGGCTTCCTCAGTAGTCCAGTCCTGTAGCAAGTGCAGTCCTTGTGTTTGTAGCACCATAAACAACATATGAAGCCTCCCTACACGACCTTGTCAGGTGCTCGCTTGCTACGAAGCCATAGACAACAAGACCGTTTCACAGGCCTGGTGAAGTCACTGAACCTAAAGCGTTTGCTCCACGCAACCTTTGGTTACTGGAAGCGCCACTCGTAGTCCATGCTCCGTTGGGACATGGGGGGGGGGGGGAATCAAAGAGTTTGGTACAAAAAAGCAGGGGCCTGCATGATATGATCACGTCCTTTGCCGCAACCGCACAAGTTTGACCATGGCTCATGAGACTCTTGAAGTCTTATTGGCAAGGAGGCCAACGCATGAGCGATGCGGCACACAAAGGTTGTGTTCACAAGTAGCAGGATATTAATATGGATGCCTGGCTTCAACGTTTTGTTTGAAATGACAGGTGCTCAGCGATGGCAAGCTTGCTGAGGATGCTGCTGAGGTAGTTTTCGGGACCGATCTGGTGTTGCTTTCTTGGCAGGATTTCCAGCAGTTTGCTCGGCCTTGGGGCACACATTTCTCCTGTACAGCTGTTTTGTTGCGTTGCTTGTCATTTGCTGTGATGTAGTTGTGGTGCCTCCTTAAGGTTGACTCATTGCGTCACGCAGATATGATCGTCCTGTTTGCTCCAACAGATTTAGCTCAGCTGATGTAAAGTTTTCACGGCAAGTTAATTCCATGTGTGATGCTCCCAGTGCACCCCAGCTCAAGCGTGTGAATCCTGGCAACGTGTTGCTTTCCGCAGGAATGTGTTGTCCTCACGGCGACCGACTCGGCAGCAAGTGGAGCTGTACGAGACCGTCGTACAAGAGGACCCTGGCTTGCGCAGGGTGTCAGCAGGCTTGTATCGGCGAAAAGCATGTCGGCTCGCAGCTTTGACACAGGGACCATGGTGTTGACAAGTGAATCCCAACGGCCAAGGGATGATTCAAGATGCTGAGAGATGAGTGATTATCTTGTCTCATTTCCCTTTATCTCATCTCTCTTCACATCCCTTTACCTCATATTCCTTTTCCATCAGTATAATTCTGCAGAAGATGAGTGTGGTCACTGAGTCCTACTGGTAACCATGCTGGCACAGCTCCAAGCTCCTGAACTTCTTGATTCAGCTGAAGATACCTTTCAAGCAGGCTTTCAAGAAGTGCAGAGACGATTTTCCACCAAGTTACAGCTGCGAAGCTGAGCACTGTGGTTCCCTCTTTGGACCACAGAGTTCTGTCAGACGTGGACCTTAAGAAGTATTTCAGGGATGAACGCACGGAGCTCGGTCGGATGGTGTACTCGGCAGCGAAGGATCTTGATGCGAGCATGGCAGGTCAAATCCAGACGTGCATCGTTGAGTTGGGACTGCTCCAAATGGGGTTGACCATTTCGCTGTAATGGTTGCCGCACAGGTGGATACTGAGTGAGGCCCCAGCACCTGCGGAGTGTCGGGAGTTTCCCTGGGTCAACTCTGTAGAACCAGTGTTTCCACAAGTCTTGTGTACACATATTTTTTTGTTTTAACTTCATTCTAGGCGAAAGGACGGCGAATGCCATGCGACTGAAGCCAAGAATCTGCTGCACCTCGTGGCACGCAAGGGTTGCGGTTTGGGAGCCGAGCACCGGCGCTTGAACAAAAGAAGAGGGCATGCCAGATAGCATAAGACGGCCCTCGTGACGGTTGCAAGCAATCAAGCCCAGCTTGGAGCGTCGGTGCAGATGGGATTGCTTGCAGGAACAAGCTCGGCTGTTGGAGCAGGACAGGAGCAGTGCCACGAGTGCCGTTGATTTTGTTGAATCCGTTTGCTAATCAGAAAACTCACGGCGCCAAATAGCTATGAAGTACAATAGGGGTCTGTTCTGAAAGTGGCTGGTGGACATGAATCCCCACCTAAATGACGTCCACCAAAGGGTCACCAATTCAAACCCACGGCCATGTGTGCATCAGCTTTATCAAATCTCCAGACGTCCGCAAAGACGCCAGTTGACGCCGGATGACATGCCCGGGGCCATTGGCAACATTGGGCGAAAGATGTCGCCGGCCACAAAGGCCCTGAGGGTTGCCTTGCGTGGGCTTCAATCGGGGCTTCGGGATCTTTGGGTCCTTCTGGCAGGCTGCCTACGTGGCCTTTGTGTTGACAGGCGCGTTCTGACATTGGAACTGCATCGGACACATTTACGAACGAGCGTCCTGATGTTTTTGCCCACTTGCGAGCCACTGTGCTGTGCCGGATTTAGCAGTGTTGATTGCAGAATTCCCAGCTGCCTCGAACGCATCGCATGTGTGGCTCCTTTAGTCAGGGTATGGGGTGCCGGGGTGCTGCCATGGGTTGAGACGTCGGACGGGGAAGGCTCCGCGCTCAGCCCCTCTGCTGGCAGAAGGCGAAGGTCGCGAAAAGTTGGTGAGGCAATGGCACAAGAAGGCGCCAGTCCTGAGCTGCCTCCAGGAACTCCAGGCCATGCCGACTCAGAATGTTACGGAAGCCTTGTTGGCGCCATAGGTAGGGAATGAGAAATGAAATGACCCTTACAAGCCACCTTTTTGTGGGTTTCCCTTAAGTAAATCCCTGGGTTCATTCCCTACCGAGCACCAGCAAGTCATTCACCTTGGTGCGGAAGCGGAGTGAGTCATGCCCATCCAAAGAGCCAAGCCTTGACCACCAGATACATGTCACTGCCTACAACTTTGTCAGTGCAGCTCATCCAGTCCCTGTATTTTCATGCATCAGAGATGCTTCTGGAAACAAGCCGATGCTCGTGGCATGTCTTAGTGGTTTGGTTTTGTTGTAGTCTCAGCTGGGCATTAGTTTGGTATTGGTTGATATGAGTTGTGGTGCCCCCTGCAGGCGCTGTCAGTTGTGGGGCTTGGTCTGTTTTCCGGCTCTTGATGCTTCCCTGCCCAGGAAGCTCACTGCACGGCGTTGAACTCTTCCGCTAAACAATACAATGTAGGAGAGCACGGGCTGATAAGAGAACGAAGAGATGTTGCAACAAGCGCAGTGCAATATTTACGAAAGACACAATGTGGCACTAAAGTCAATGATTCGCAATATGCCAAAGGGTTTGTCCGCTGTGCTTGTTTAAGCTGGAGAATCTACTTGGACGCAAATGTGTGGTTCCGTTGCGGGTGGCCGTGGTGGAACAAGTGGCGTGACATGGTCTTGCAAGGCGAGGAGGTCGATGGCTCAACGCGCAGCAGCCCCAGACGCTTTTGTCCACAGCTGACAAAGAGACGTTGACCCTAGGCAAGAGGGCGAGTCAAGTGAGCAAGGACGGGGGGCCAGACACAGGAACATGTTTGTGCCTGGGCAACTTCCATGTCCCACCAGGCCCAAGCGGGGTTGGCCGGTCTCCAGCGGAAAAACCATGGTGCAGCCGTCAAAATGGACGCCCCAAGGCCTGATTTTGGCCACGTTTGCCAATGGCACACTATGGCAGACTACCTTTTTTGTGCACTCTGAATGCCAGGACGGGCAGACGAATGTCAGGCCCAACAATTGTGCCCTGCTGTAAAAAGGCCAGCAACTTTGACTGAACTTGCCCAGGCGCGCCGCCTGACATGTTTGAGGCAGAGAACCTTGACGATGTTCTGCCGCCTCGGCCCGTTTGCATCCGCTTGGATGAGATTTGTCGGAAGCCGCTCCTTGCAGGAAATCATTGATTAGCACCCAAAAGATGGACACGGCATGGCAGCGGATCGGAAGGCAGGCAATAGGGCAGGAAGAAGGGCATCATTTGGCACCGCAGGCGAGTAGCGGCATTGGAGAACTCTGTGGAAGCACTCAGAGGACCCAGCAACTTCACGTCTGCGAACACACTGTCACACTCACACGATGTGGAGTTCCAAGCATGGGCAGGAAGCGAGGGCGATGATTCCTTCATCACCCGAAAGGACCATCCAATCGTCCAATGCTGTCCGAGAGTCAGCTGTTGCCACTTTGCCACCTTTCCATTTGAGTCGTCGATACAGCTGAGCGTGCCATGTGCCGAAAGACACGCCTGCAAAGCGCAAGGAGTTTATCGACTTCCTGAAAAGCCCGGAGCCAAGCCTTGGAGCTTCTTTAGATGTTTTCTGCCCCAAGGTCAGGAGGAGGCCGAGGCTGCAAGACAAGCAGAAGCACCGCCGGAACCTGAGGAGGAAGAAGAAGAGCCTCAGGCCGGAGACCTTTTGCCAGAGACGGATGCCCGGAAGCCCGGGATGTGCCGGAAGGGGATGTGATGCCAGGAACTTCCGGCGATCGTTGAATTGCGGGAAAGTCTCAAGGCTCAGGACTGTACGGGTTTGACGTGAAGCGCTGACTTGGGGCCGTGGAATGGAGTTGTTTCTGCCAGGAGGAGAAAACCGCGAATGCGCTCAAGCATGCGATGGACAGTGCCCGCAAAGCCGACAACGAAAAGTGGAGGAAGGTCAACCAGCTGGAGGAGCCACCAGTCTGTCAGCTGGAAGCCACCCATTGTGGGCTACGACGTTTGCACCATGCAGACTTGGCACAACACCCAAAACCTTTGGCTTGCCTTCAACATTGAACGCACCCACAGGCATGAGAGAAAGTGGTGCCACTCCAAGCACACCTCTGAACCGAGTGCAAACTGAGCGCCAACTGGACTTATCTTGAAAGCAATGATTATGATCAGTTGGATGGGTTGGCGACCAAGCGAAACCCTACTCGTGCTCAATAAAAATAAATGCAATTCAAACAACACTTGCAAATATGAAGGTGCGACCAAACGCCACATGGGCTACCAAGAGTATTGGTCACATCCTAAGATTATCGGTCACATCGGTCGGGAATCGGTTGGGGTATCGGTATGGGCGAGCTTTGTGTTTCCCTTTTGTGTGCTTTTTCCATAGACATCAATCTTCCGCTCATTCCGGACATAGCGGGTATTGGCTTTGCAGGCTTCCCCTATCAGCTATGTACGTTCCCTGAGTGAAGGCACGGCTTTGTCCATGGTGTGTGCCCTTCTGTGCGCTCTGCTCGATGTTGAATAGCACAACAATGTGAGGCTATCTCAAAAAGGTCCAGCTCGGGTGTACTGTGTTGCTAGGTCACATGTCCTGCCAACCACTATACATTATTGTTGACCAATCCAGATGTTCATGCAACTGTGAGATAGGCCGTGCACCTCTCTCATTGAAAATTACGATATTCGGGCTGGAGCTGCCAAAGTCAAAAGGTGCGATTTTCAAGCTAGCTGCTAACATGTGCTTCGTGTAGTAGGAACAATTGTGACGTTCGAGCAAGTGTACGTTTCGAGCTGGAGCTGGCAAGTGTATTTTGCGCACACTACACTGCTTCAAATGCAACAATTTCTATCTCCAGGTAGAGTGCATCCTTATTCGGGTGATGCGTTCCGAGAAATATTGAGAACTGATAGGGGCACCCCCAAATTCCTGAAAACAAGCCATTGATTGAGCCTACAGATCCCAGAGCGGTTTCAGTTCGTCCGGGAGTTTGCTGGAGCCGCTCAAACCGCAAACCGCGCAAAATGGATCAAGGAGGCGCTGGCGAAGCTGGACACAGAGCTGGCAAATGAGCACACCAAGAGCGACAAGATGGAGGCGCTCGGTCGGCCAGGTGTCAGTAGGCACCAGGCGTAGAAACAGCGACCATTGCAATGCATACGAGTTGTTTGGGCCTTATGTCGGTCCGTGGATTTTGTTTTCAGCTGAAATATAAGATGAACAACACTCACCAAGACAAACATACCAAGGTACTCGATGAAACACGCACACAGATGCAGACACAGACAGAGACAGACACACGCCCGCCCGCCCGCATGATGAAGACGGCATTGATTTGCGAATGGTTCGAGCTGCTTTGGAAGTAGTTCCCTACTGATTTTGTTTATGGTCTCTTGGCCTCCCAGAGCATAAAATTAGTGCATCGATTGGTTTGTGGGTCTCATTCAGGAGCTGTTTTTTGTGTATTAGGATCACATATTTTTTTTTTGCGTGACTCCAGAACGTTTCAGCCAATATCACAAGAGCCCGCAGCGCACGGTACGAAGCTTAACTTTCATTGATGCCTTGCCCAGATTCAGAATGACTTGCTTGCCAAGACAGAGTGTCACTTGGTGAGAGCATGTCGTCACTTCTGCCTTGCCTTGGAGAAAGCCTGACAGCTTTGTGTTTGAGAAGTATGTGCACCATGGTTACATGCTTGAGGAAAAACATGCAACTGAATGAACAATAGTTGGTCTAATTGCTGTGTGTTGCTTCAATGTTGAAACGACGAGTACGCCTTTGCCCCATTCTACCAAACCCAAATATGATTTTCCGCAAATTGTTCCTGTCATTCATTCACAGGTAACCTGCAGAACGGCCATGTTTCTCCCATTCCAATTCAGGCAATGCGTTCGATGTGAGGCCGCCAGGGACGCGTAAATGTCATACCCATGTTACGCCTCTCAAATCAATGCTGACTCGGGGAAGTCATGCATGAGTTAGGACTTCATCATAAATCGCAAGGCAGTACCAACAGATGAAGTCACCTTTGCTTGGCAGGGCATATTTTAGTTCCTTCTGCCTTTCCAACCAGCTCCAACAACCTCAGTCGCTGCGCTGTCAGTTGAGCAATTGGCCACGGGCAAAATGTTTGCTTGACCCAACGTGCTACCTATATACATATATATATATATGTATGTACTTGCTGTGTTTGTGCGCTCGTCGTGTGTGGTTACTTGATAGCCTCCGCGGAAAATATGATACAAATCCGGGGCCACATTATGACCAACCGTTCCGAGTTTCTGAGAATTGAGAATGCGGTGTGTGTGTGTGTGTGTTTCTGTGTTTGTGTGCTTGTTTGTTTGCTTCTTTGTTTTCTTTGGTTTCCGTGTTTTGTTTATTTGGTTTGTGTTGTGTGTTGTGCTTGTTTGTTGTTGGTAATGTTTATTTGTTTATTTGTTTATTTGGATTGGTTGTTTGTTTTGATTTGGTTTCTTTGTTGTTATTTGTGTTTGGTTGTCTCTGTGTGTGTGTGTGTGTTTGTTTTGTTTGGTGTTGATTGGTTTTGTTTGGTCTTGTTTGGTGTTGTTTGGCTTGGTTTGGTGTGGTTTGGTTTGGTTTGGTTTGGTTTCCATGGTGTCCTTTTTAGGTTAGTTTGATTTAAAAATAGATGGCCCTGGTTTAGATGGGGTTTCTTCTATTTACCAGGGCCATCTATTTTTCCAAAAGGCCACCTATGTTTGGTTTTGTTTGTTTGTTTGTTTGTTTGTTTGTTTGTTTGTTTGTTTGTGTTTATTTTTGAATGTATGTACAAAGCAAGGTGTCACAACGTGTCCTTCCTTCCGACTTCTTGCTTGCCACATCTGTCGTTCTATTCCCAGTGTTGCTATGCACTGCTCCGCTCACCGGCAGATGATAAGTGATAAGCCCTTTTTGATGAAAACGGCCCACATCCAGTCATGCCAGCTATCTCCGGTATCACCAGTGACATGTTGCCTTTCGTTGCACCAGTCACCGGGAGTCCACAGAAACTCATGTACGTGCACAAGCACATTGTTCTCTCTGTGCAGCATGTGGTTCGTGAGATATAGCGCAACTGCCAATGGTTGCTATCGCCAAGTCTGTGTTATTGGCAGTACCATAGATGTCGGCCGTGTTCCATGCGATGTCCACGTGTTCTTCATCGAAGGGTACCTAGCTAAGACCAACTACCGAATGCGGCAGGCTCAATTCTTGAATGCAGTCAAGGATATTCAGAAGTCAGTGGAGGCAGGATCAATGAGCACATGGCAAGTAGCACTTGGTTTGACTGCCTCGCCTCAGGATTTAGAAGATCGCATGAAATATTTTGCGGTGACGGAGGCAGCTGGATGTGTTTTTTCTTCAAAAGCATTGGGTTGAAGCTGTGAGATGGTTCCTCAGGCGCGGAAAATCACTGGGGAGCGGCTCAACTGCAGATGACACTCGCCGGGCTTCAAGCCAACAGCTCCGTTTTGCAAGGCTTCTTTTCGCACGCGAGTCAGTCAGCGAGGACCAGCAGCTGCCTCAGTGACGACAGGGCATCAAGCGGGGCTTGGGGTTTCCTGTCACTCAGGTTGGAGATCCCCGGTGCCGGTCTTGGTCAAAAAATAGGGTTACGTTCCAGATGAAGCGACTGAGGTGAAGACAAAGTTGCTTCAGCGCAGGCCAGGTGAGCTGTGGGTGTGTTTACTGTGTGCAGCGCACCCCGGCTGTTGTGCACTGCTTGCACCTTGCACGTTGTTTGGGCTCACTGCCGAAGGTGGCAACGGCGCAACGAGCCTCAGACCTGGTGCGCTGCTTAGCTCAGTGAGCTCTAAGCCATGTGAGTTTGATTGGATACAGGTGACTTCAAGCACGCGGAGAGTGTCCGTGCCCGAGGCTGGAGTGCTGAAAAAAATCAAACTTGTGATGATTCTATTGTTATGCTTGTTGTAGCGCAAGCAAGCTGGATCCTTTAGAAGTTGAGGCTGCATTCCGTCCATTGCGAATTTAAGCCACCACCTACGTGTGCTTGTGTAGAGTGGGTGGGTTTGGCTGGTTGGGTTTGGGTGGGTGGGTTTGGCTGGGTGGGTTTGGCTGGGTGGCGGGTGTATGCCGCGTTTGTGGTGTTTGCATGGCCACGAGGTGCAAGATGCAGCCACGCTCCTTGCAGAGCGCCGTGAGAAGGTGTCGGGCATTTGACCATGCCGCATGACGCACGACCTATTTGTTCCTTTCGGTCACCGGAGAATCCCCGAAGCGATGACTACTCCCCACTGCCAGGCCTTGCAGGTCGCCCGGCAGGGCATGGTCGGTGATTTCAAGGGTCCAGGTGTGTCCATGCCCCGGTGTGGCAGGATGTATCTGAACAGGGTAGCTGCAAAAGCGAAAACGGCATGAGCCCTTCCGTTTTTAAGCGCTCAAATCCGCTCACGTAGGTGGCGAGAAGCCCTGATGAACATGGTGGACATCGGCCTCATGCAGCCCATGCGAGAGGAGGTGTGGAATCGCAGCACATACAGTATTCCAAATGGGACCATTCTCTTGCTGGCGCTCAGTAGAGAATGACCCTGGGTTTTGGGAATGAACCTAGGTGTCCCTTGAAGGAAACATGAGGGATTGTTTCTATGCGTTGATTCCCTGCTGAGAACCACTAAGTTATTTTTTGGACCCGGTTTCGCATCAACCCACCAGGCATGCAGCAGGGTGGCATTGTAAGGGTCTCCATCGCGTGGGTCGGCTTGTGGCTATCACCCACGGACCCAAGGCACGTTGGCGCCTACGCCGGGTGTAATACCAGTCTGGCGCAGACTCTTGTGTATGCTCCCCTTCCTTCGTTGGTGTTTCCTTTTGGTGACTTGTCTGTTTTGCGGCTTGCATATTTGGCGTGTTGTCCCTTCCGTCCTTTGTTGGTGACTTGAAAATTTGGCTAAAAAACTCCCATGACGTCTGCTTTTTGTTCTCGTCCTCTACTTCATGATGTTCGGCCTGCCTGGGCCGAGTGGCATGTAGGATTGGTGCCACTCAGTGCAACTTGTTTTTAGAGCACAAAGATGACCACCTTCTTCGTGCTTTCAGCCCAACATAAGTGAATCACACTACACACACTCACAGAGCCCGCAGAGCCGGCGTGAACTACTCAAGCAAGCTATTCTTCAGATTGCCTCAGGTGAGGTTTCCGTGAATCAACATGGCAGCACATTGACCGAGGGCCACAGCAACAACGCCCAGAATGGCCCGAAACGGAATGATGATATCAATGTCGTGACCGTTGTCAAAGTGCATGTCCAGAACGTGCGCATCTTTGTGCAACGCGGGGGTTGCTTTGTGTTCAACGCAATGGGCCAAAGATCGGAGAGCACCTTTGGCTCCCGAATGTGTCAAGCGAATACACCTATCAATTTGCCAGCGCTGCTGGGCTCACGAGAGAGTTCGCTGCGAGTTTCAATCAAGGTAATTCGAGATGTACGAGTCCTCATTTTGTACAGATCACTGATCATTGCAGCTCTCATTGTGCTGAGTTGGGCGAAGTCGAAGTGGGGGAATGTGCAATATGTTTGTTACCGCTTAGGTTTCTTTTGAGGGAGGACCGCAGAAGGTTCCCAGTGCAGTGGCTCAATCCCCAAATAAGCTGCTGCCAGGTGGAGAAGCTACAGCGGGACCTCGTGAAGCAGCGGGAAGCGCAGAGCGCTTACCGCGGTTTCGGCACTCTGAAACTAAGAAATAGGTTTGGCAGATGTTCCAATAATTCAAGGCGAGTTTGTAGCATTCCACGTTCTGATATGCCGCTGGTTTGATGATTTCACGGCTTTGGCAGCCGTGCCCTATGTTTTTGGTTTTACCTTGCTCAACAGCAAATGCCATAAAACGCACAACGTGAGTGGCCAATGCCGAGGTTTGAGAAAAAGATCCGCGCAAAAGAGAAGGAGATTGCAGAAGTAAATGTGAAGGTGATGTCCTCAGAGTTGCCAAATTTTTGCTGAACTCGCAGCTTCATTGACTTGTGTTGCTTGGCCCGATCTCATGGTTTGGCCGTGTGTGAACTGAGTTTGAAATGTTAAAGTTTGCTTGGGCTCGACGGAGTCTATGGCTTTTGGTGTGTGGGTCACCCACTTTGTTTCCAGGCCTTAGGGTTTAGGGTTGAAGTTGCAAGGAATATGTGTCTTCCCATGATGGAAACACGGGGCCATGTCAGATTCCAGTGAACCAGTACCCTGCAGGGGTCAACAGAAAGATGGAGCTGGGGTCCACGCACCAGCTGATAAAAGACCAGCTCAACTCAATTGACTCCAACAGCAATGGGCTGTGTACGTGGAGCGGTTAACCCAACATTCCTTTGACACATCTGACATGCTAGCTGCAACATGCGGATCATACGTTGCTGACAGAGTTGGGCTACTCTTGAAGTTCTCGACTCTCAAAACGACAAACATGTTTGGGCCCAGTTGCCTTTTCTGAGGAGGGGGCTTCACAGACAAGACTCACTGCTTGGAAAACTACAGCCATTCCTCCTGAATAAAAGCTCGATCTGCTTTGACAGACAACTGCTCCGGAAAAGCAACCCTTTACCTACCCCAAACAATCCCCAAACCCTAACCCATCATAAAAGAGCTTGCCCTCGGAGGTTGTTAAGACTCATGCCCAAAGAGGGCGGCGGAGAACAACCCACCCAGCCCTTGGAATCTTCAGAGCTGTTGCACCCTGACTTGTGCGTGCCAGGGCCAGAAGCTCACGCGCGACCTGCGAGATGCTTTCAGCTTAGTGCGGGATGACACCGGCTTCCGGCCTAGCGATGGCACAGGTTTGTGCTTGCGTTTGGTTTGACAAAGTCTTCTGGTGAGCAGGTTCTGTCATTTCAGCTGAGCGCATGTTCGGCGGCTGAGCCGGCCATTCTGGCTTAAGCTAAGGAGAGTGATGCACGGAAAGGGGAGGCCATCGAGAATGTATCTACATTCCAGAAGGCCTGTGGAGACTGCAGAGCTGGCAAGGTCCATGCCGTCACATTGTTGCGGGAAACTCGTGCGTTCGCAGGTTTATAAGCTGATCCTTGAGTGTGGAGAAAAAGCGGCACAAGATACTCAACATGCGCGGATCTTTTTTAAGCATACAGCAAGGGTTTGCAGACATTCACTGAGGCAATCGACCGAGTCCGCCTCGTGCAATCTCAAGCCGAAGTCTCGGTCATTCGGTGAGTCTTGATGGCATGGCAGATTCATGCGGGCTGCGATTGAAGGATGCTGAGCCTGACGCATGCATTCGATTACGGTGAGGTTGATCAGCACGCCGTTCAGCTGGATGGACACAAAGAGGCCGGCCGCCAGGCTGTTTGGCACAGATTTCGAAGGCAGGCAGTCAGTCATCCAGGACATTGCAGCCCGCGCCACGCTCGAAGACAGGAAGCAGCTGACGGACTGAGCTATTTGTGCCAGTGAATGCAAGGCTTGGGAGTGTAGTCCACCTAAAGTGACGCCAGAAGATGACTATAGTTCTTGTTTTGACAGATGGCCGTGGGTCAAAACCAATGGGATCCCATTTTGGGGAAGGTGCACCACCCATTTTAGAACCTATTTTAGTGGGGATTGAATCGGATGTTCACTGGGGGCTAACCGCTGCGCCAGGAGTCTTTGCAAAAATGCGTCGCCAAGGACTGGGCAGAGTTTCCCGTTGCGTGCCGTGAGCCGTGAAGCGGAAGTCCAAGACTGTGGGTCTGCTTTTGAGAAGGTACCCATGGATGGTTTTAGAGGGACACAAGGCAACCCATGTGGCTGTGGGTCAAAAATCGGTAAGTGGAATCATGGACTAAAACCTGTGCCCTGGTGGTTTAATTTTGACCCAGAACAATTTTGAGGGTTCCAAATCCTACTTTGAGACCAGGAAGTCTTCAGCAACCAGCTCTTTGAGCTCAAGGAGGTCCTGCAGAATCAGGGCGCCGCTCGGCCTTACAGCCATGCCGTGTTTTTTTGGATGGACCCTCCCCAATCTTGTGTGGTTTAAAGGACAACTGGAAGGAAGACCGAAGCCACTCTGGGAGTCCCCTTCAAAAAAAGACACGCCCATGTAATCACTTCCATTTTGGGGGGCCAATTCCTTTTCACGAGAATGAGACACCCGTGCAATCACTTCCACTTGTTTCTCCCGTGACATGTTTTGGTGCAGGAAAAAGTTGCGAACATCGACATGCAGGCCATGGACTTCACAACTTACTCCCTACCGCGCGTTGCCGCGAGCGAGCTGTAGGTCTCGGTGCTGGCAAAGGGCAATGGCGCCAGTCCATCCAGCAGACGCCCAGCTTGCAATGGGGTGCAATGGTTTTTGATTGAAGCTGCGAGAGGATTTGTCTACCAAAAGTGCTGTGTGCTACGTTGTTCGATGAGCTTGCTGCTCTTCAACTTGAAACAAGGTGGCAGAAGAGGTGTTGTGAGGAGAGGTCAGCGACTTCGAGTGATGAAGAGGCTCCTGGCGACTCGTGCTTTGACGTGCTTCCGTCGCATGCAGCAACGCTAAAGGAACACGCCTTTGACAATGTCCTTCCGAACCTGCTTGGAGTGATTGACTTGCATGCCTCGCATGCAGGGATGCGTCCAAAAGCAGTATGAGCGCAGTCGCGGGACTCAGATATCGCAGCATTTGATGCGACAACTCCTGCATCAGTGTGCATCGCCTTGGCCAAGCTCTCGCAAATAGAACCTGTTGCAGCAGTGCCTTATAGTACTCCTCTCAAAGACTTGATTCTGCATCTTGGGCAAAGGCCGCATCCACTGCTTTGGGCCAGGCCAGTGGTTCAGTGTTTTTGTCGGATATTTTTTGAGCTTGCATTGGCTGGCAGGACAGCACCTCCACCTTCGAGCTGCGGCCTTGGGTCAAGTCGGTTTTGCAACTTAGATTGGCTTTTTGAGTGCTGATCCATCCCAGGGACGACAAAGGACCGGCCAGCTGCTTTCTTCATGCAGATGGTTGAGGAATGATAGTGATGCCATGGCAAGGACGGCTAGCAGGCGAAGATGATCAAGAGGGGTTTGAAGACTGAACCCTAGATTGTGAGACCTGCCAGTCGATGCTATGAAGGCATGCTGCATGTTTTGAAATGTTGACCAAACAAAGTCAACCATAACATGCACACATGCTAGTGTGCACTTCGGACCTACAGGCTTTGCAAGACTTCTTACTGGCATGGTACTGCGAGAAACTGGCAGGTTCCAGTCTTGAGTCGCATTGGCCAAATCGTGATGCAAGCGGATCTCGCTGAGGAGGGCGGGCTTTCGCAGTGAGATCCTTAGAGCATCCCACGAGCAAACCCGTGTGGATTTGAACTTCTGCAGGTCGCACAGCGGAACATCCAAGGCGTGCCGGTGATTCTTCTTCCATTTCGCATACAGATTTCGCAAGAGGCAAGTTAAGCAGCCTGCCCACATATATGACTGATTTGCAACATGGCTCTAAGCAGCTGTCTCAGTTGACCACAAAGGTAAGTCCCTTCCTGGCAAGTTGCCCCTGCCACTGCAATCCATTTTTCGAGCTGCGGTGGGCTTTCTGAACGAACGCTTTGTCCCGGATTCAGCTGTCTTGCCCCTGTGAGATCAGATCTGTTGCAAGCTCATCAACCATAATGTTTGTGCCTGGGCGTTCACTCCTTGATGGAGGTTCTCTACTACGTGCATGGACCAAAGCCGTCAGATCAGTCCAGTTCTTGCTCATTATCACTCCAATATTCTTTGCCACCTGGCCTCATTTTGTCCCTTCCCAAGCAACCCTGTCAGAATGACACCCTGAACAAAGCTTCGGCCTGTTACTGTCCGCTTTCTCCATCTTCACTCACTTCGCTTCACAGTCAATCTGGCACCAGCTTCTGTGCCCGAATCAGACTTGGGTCAAAAAGAAACATCCTTTTTGGTGTGGATTCCATTGAGTTTGCCTTGCAACAGGGTATTGTTGATGCGCATGTGTGATCGAAAGGTGAGCCTACCTTTGCATCGCCGCACTGCCTCCGGCAACGGTATGGATGAGGACGGGAACGCTTGTATGAGGAATCTTGTCACCCAGGTTGTTACAGGGAAGTCGAGGGCTGGTCTGCCCAGACGCGACTGTTGCAATCGCCTCGCAATCAGGATGAGTATTATGACGAGGACGCACACAAAGCCATGCTGCATGTCTGCCGTTTCCAGATCCAGGATAGTGAAGAAATGAGTCAATATTCAGAAGATCCGGTAGAAGAGCAGCTCAGAGAGCAGGCGCTGAGCTTCGTGTCATGGGTGTTTTGCTTCAGCTGGGGAAAAGGAATATGACGCGTGCACGCGCAGGTCCAGGGGATTTGCATGGGCCTGGCAGCTTGTCAGCAAAGTGCCTGAAAGGCGTTTCCTCCGTGTTCTGAGCATAACCTTGGCAGGTTTGCCTGGCGCAACATGTTCTGAGAGGCCCACCCTTGGTGGGCCTCTCCCGTCAGAATCGACTTCTCAATGAGAAGGAGCTCTTGGAAGAGTTGCTGAGTCTGCGGTATTGGGCCCCGCGGCTGCAACTGATGGTTCAGGATCTCAAGACTTGTCGGAATGGTGGCCAGGTTACCCACCGCAGAATTCCTCCTGACTGGAGTTGCGGACCCAGCGCATTCAGTACTTTGCACATGGAATTTGACACTTAGGCCTGGACCGTTTGACAACGGTCGCCCTGAAGTACTCGAACCCGAATCCCATGGAGGCGCGTCTATCCTTCAGCCGCGACACCGCGACTCGAGCATGTATTTTGCCAGGTGCATGGGCCACAGCCCGACATGATCAACATACTCCGGCGGCAGGCAACAGGGGTGGAGGGGTGGGGGGTCACAGCGGCACCCCAGAAAATCCAGGACATAGCCTTTCAGCCTTCGTTCCTTGGCTGGGCGTCTAGCTTCTCGTGATGCGTTGACAATGCTATTGACGCCTTGTCCAAGCAGACGGTAGAACAGGGGGGACAGCGTGATGTTTGCGCTAGTGTTGACGTCCTGTTTGCTGGCTGTGAACAAATTACTGTGCTCAGAACGGCCAGTGGCTCATTGGAAGGAACAACAAGCGATACTGGCTTTCAACACAGCAGACCAACCCCGTCACGTTTTGTATGCTTGGTCACAAACCGCACCTGTTCCTATGTAGTACCTGTTCCTTTGCCATCCAGTCAATCACAGCTTCACCGTCTCGACAGGCCAGCCCACGAGATGGCGAAAAGAGACCCAGCCGGCACCCCCTGGACACCTCAGTGGGATCCATCGGGATCTCGGGGGGCGTTGGAAGCAGCGCAGGTGGAGGCAGGACCGAATTTCCCCAAGCCTTCCACTTGATCCCTCCGTGGTTTCCTTGTTCTTTTCTATTTGAAACCAACCAAAAGGGAGACCACTTAAAACAGGTGCCCCAGAAAACGGCGCCCGTGTCCTCGAAAAGCCCATGTGCCAGGAGCGGGCATCTTTGGTGGACCCATCGAGGATGCCACACTACTGCCCAGCCCTGCACGGGCCATGGACAAAACAATGACAGGAGAAACGAGGCAAGGGGAAGTTCAGAGGCTTCAGGCCTTACCCTCCCACAGAATCTCAGATTGTTTCCTCCGTCCACAACCGAGGAACCGAGTAGAGTGTAGGGAGAAAGGGAGCGACCCTTCTGACTTCTCCGTCTCCTTCCTCCCACCTTTCTTCTTGGCTCATCTTCCTTCCCCTCTCCTTCTTTTGTTTCCCTCCCTCTCTTTCACTTCTCCGTTTTGCGGACAAGTGCACTAAGTGCACCATTGAATCAGGCTTCCAAGCTTCCAGTTCTGGAGGGTAGCCCGGACCTCAGATAAGGCACTGCCGTAGCTTGCCATACCGTATTTTCAGGTCAAGTGGTGCCGATCGACAAGGCACTGCGTTTCTTCGTAGCTTTTCATAGGGTGTGCTTCAAGGACCTTTCAGCATGTTTTGTACAGCAGAAAAAAATAAGCCAGGCCAAGAACTTTAACAGCAAACAAAAAGGGGGGGGCGCCTGACCTGAGACTTGAAGATCGGAAGGTTCCAGCTTGCTTCCTTGGGAGGTCGCTGGCAGTTCAAATGGCTGGCGATCTTTGAAGATGCCGATGTCTGTCCCGTTCTGAGTCAAGTGTGTCTACGTTGAGACTGCATCGGCTGCACGGAGTTTGGAGCTGACAAACGATGAAGGCACGCGAGCTCAGAAGCACTGGAAACATGGCATCGACTTTGCCACCACTACACAGTTGAGGACAGCCCCGAAGCTCCCAGATTATTTTGAAGACCTGTTTAATTTCCTTTGAGGGCTGGTGGAAACGTTCATTGTCCGCTTGCCAAATGGAGGACCTACTTCAGGCACAGCCTGATGAGCGGCTGCCAAATGGCCCCAACTCTGACGGCATGTGCCTTGCAGATTTTGTTTTTCATAGCCAAATCTGTGCTGTCATGCGCTTGCTCAGAGCTGTACAAACAGGCCCCTGAGCAAAACGCTGTGGC
The DNA here is from genome assembly GCA_963377175.1 of Effrenium voratum. Lineage (NCBI taxonomy): Eukaryota > Dinophyceae > Suessiales > Symbiodiniaceae > Effrenium > Effrenium voratum. The sequence continues at coordinate 91,040 of CAUJNA010000232.1, read as the reverse complement.
AGCAGGAGCCATTGCAGTCTTGGTGATAATGCCGGAATTGCGCTTTAGTGACAAGTTTGATGAGTTTGCAGATTGCTTATGCAATTTGCACGTGCACAACTTGCGGAGTCCAAAGGATTGCCCGCCAAATGTGTGTAGCCTGCAGCAGAAGTGCCAGCAGTCTGTGAAAATAAATGTCAGTGAGAGAATGAGTGAGAGAGAAAGAGAAAGAGAGAGAGAGAGAGGGAGGTGTGTGTCTGTGTGTGTGTCTCTGTGTCTGTGTGTCTGTGTGTGTGTGTGTTTGTTTTGTTGTGCTTGTGTTTGTTTCTGTATGCCACAATGGGACTCATTGCACATGTGCCTTTCTTTGTGCCCCCCCCAAAAAAAAAAACGCATCCGGCGCACGTTCCGACAGTTTCGCGCAGGCCTCGTGGCCTTCGGGGCCTGGTCTCTGTGGCGCATGACGCGGGAGAAGCCGCAGAAGGAGCGGAGCTCCAAGTCCTGGAGGCGTGGAATAGACATCAAACTATCAAACAACCACTTGCTCCTTTTCTGCCCTGAAAACCGTTTTTTTGGCGGAGGGTTCCCCTAAAATAGACCACAGAGAAAAATCGGGTACCCTTGCTGGTGCGTGCGGTTGGCCTGGGATGAGCTCCACTTCCCTCAGCCTCCCTCCCTGGCATGGCTGGCTTGCTACCAGGAACGAGATGAAGACGGCGCGGATGGAGAAGAAGCGGCGATGAAAACGAGCAAAGCGCCTGGTTTTTTTTAGCTCACAACACTGAGGCGCTGACAATCTCTAATTCAACATTAATGTCATATATGAAGTATTCTTTCCATATTTCGGTAAGTGTGGAAATGCGTATTTCTGGCGGAACCTAGATCGTTTGATCCCCCTGCCATATTTGTACTTTATTTCGAGGGGGCGGGTTACTACCCTGAATATTTTTAGTGGTTGATTTTCGGCTGAGCGGGTTAGTATTTTCGCCCCATGTTTATTTGGTTGTGAGATTTATGAATTTTGAGATTAGTTTAGTGTTATGTTATTAGATTTTATAATTGAATTAATGGGTTTTTAATTAAGGGTTATTTATTATATATTAGGAATTGTGCAAATATATATATATATATATAAAATTGATAGAGAGGAATTAAATTAAGGATGGTGTATGAGAAGATTATTGGGTTATGTTTTATTTTGAAGGAATTATTTTTTACTCTATAAAACGAAACCGTGAAATTTGCTCGTCGCACTTGCGCGCGTTTTCCCGGACCGCTTTTCCGAAAAATCCCGGATATTTCGGAAAATGGGTCTGGACTGCCCCTGGAAGATGTAACCGCTTTATATGTCCTTCGGAGCGCTTGCCCAAATCTGTCCGGGCTACCCCGGCATATGTGCGGAAGACATAGTGGCTTCATTGTTTGTAGGGACAGATTTCCCGAAATATTCCAGATATTTCGGGAAAGCGGTCCGGGAATCGCAGCCACCCACCATTTTCTCGAAATGTTCCGAATATTTCGGGGACCATTTTCCCGAAATATTCCAAATATTTCGGGAAATGCTATCGTCGAAATATCCGGAATATTTCGGCAAAATGGTCTGGCGTGCGACTATCGAAATATCCGGGATATTTCGGAAAAATGGTCCGGGCTTTGAACGAAGTCGTTGTGTCTTCTAGGTCAAGAGTCTAGGTATATATCTCCCCATCCGTAGATGGATAAAGAGTCGGGGCATATATTTGCCTGTCCGTAGCAATTTTGGCTGAAATCTTGGCCCATCTTCCGAGAGTTTGGCGATGCGAGAAGCTGTGAGCCGCGGCCGATTGTTGCGACCAGTGGTGTTTTTCCCTATGCTTTGGGCGAAATTAGTTTGGCTTTGCTTGCACCCAGGATGTTTTCTGGTCGATCGCGTTTTCGCTTGCGCTTGTAACAACTGCGTGTGTGGATGGATCTTTTGAGGCCAACAGCCCGCGGATCCGTTCTCACCTTGCTCAGGCGACCGCCTTTCACTGACTCTTTGGCGTGACCTTATCGCGACCAGCCCGGCCCTCAGTGCGTCTCTCGACCTGTGTTTGGAGAACGGCAGCATGCTTTTCGCATGCGACGAGTATACATTTTTTGATACGTATGAGATGATAAAATATGCTGGTGCCTGAGTTGCAAAAAATGTCTTGCCGGCGCGGGCTCTATAAGATCTTGGCCCCTGAGAGCTTGGCCCTTTTTTGGCACCCGCCTCAACTTACCCCTAATTGCTGGTTTGGATTGGTGGTTTGGGGATTGAACCCCTGGATCATGTTGAAGTTGAATGGGAAACCACCCCCTTACCTCCAAAACACCGATCCAAACTACCAATCCAAACCGGGCCGGTAGCAACCCGCGGCGCCCAGTCCTGCAACCACCTCCTGGTCGTGGGAGCGACAGGGCAGCGCCGAGACAAGCGCGTGACAAACCGTTTCCCACTCGCTCGCTCCACTGGGCGAGGGCGCCAGGGGACAAGCGGCCAGCGGCCGCGTGCAACTGGGGCACGCGCAGCCGAGAGCTCGCACGCGCGTTCTTGCAGCCCGTCTGCATCACGGCTCTCGGGCTCGGAATCGGACGCGTGCACGCGCGCAGGCGAAGCCTGTGGCATGTCGACATCAGAATCCGGCGCGCTGCGCGCCGGATGTGTGTCTCTTTTTGTCTCTGTCTCTCTGTCGGTGTCTTTCTCTGTCTCTCTTTGTCTGTTAGTCTCTCTGTCTCTGGTATCTGTTTCTTTGCCTGTCTGTCTGTCTGTCTGTGTGTCTGTCTGTGTCTGTCTGTGTCTGTCTGTGTCTGTGTCTGTCTGTGTCTGTGTCTGTGTCTGTTTGTGTCTGTGTCTGTTTGTGTCTGTGTCTCTGTGTCTCTGTGTCTCTGTGTCTCTGTGTCTCTGTGTCTCTGTGTCTCTGTGTCTCTGTGTCTCTGTGTCTCTGTGTCTCTGTGTCTCTGTGTCTCTGTGTCTCTGTGTCTCTGTGTCTCTGTGTCTCTGTGTCTCTGTGTCTCTGTGTCTCTGTGTCTCTGTGTCTCTGTGTCTCTGTGTCTCTGTGTCTGTGTCTGTGTCTGTGTGTCTGCGTCTGTGTGTCTGTGTCTGTGTGTCTGTGTGTCTGTGTCTGCGTGTCTGTGTGTCTGTGTCTGCGTGTCTGTGTGTCTGTGTCTGTGTCTGTGTGTCTGCGTCTGTGTGTCTGTGTCTGTGTGTCTGTGTGTCTGTGTCTGTGTTTGTCTTTGTCTCTGTGTTTGTTTTTGTCTTTGTTTTTGGTGTTTGTCTCTGTCTTTTTGTTTGTGTGTGCTGCGCGCCGGAGGTGTGTTTCTTTTTGTCTTTGTCTCTTTGTCGGTATCTTTCTCTGTCTCTCTTTGTTTGTTGGTCTCTCCTTGTTTGTTGAGATTAATGAATTAATTGATATTATATAGGTTAATTGTTATGAATTTATAAATTTAGGATTCGTTTTATGTTATGGAATAATTTTTATGGAATTTGGAGGATGTTGTGTTTAGGTATATATAATATTTAAGACGAAGGTTTAATATATTATATTTTAAATTATATAGAATGGATTATTTTAAATGAATAATTGTAAATGCTTCGCGCTGCCTGCCTCGGCGCAGCTTAGTTTGAGGGTAGGGTTAGGATTACCGATTGGGCTGGGGCACGTTAGATAGGCTTAGTAGCTGGCGTAGCTTGAGACTAATCTTAGATATGTGAGATTGGTCGTTGGCTTGAGGCTAATTTTAGATACATTAGACAAACCTGACTTTGGCACGTTGGGCTGAAACTAGTCTAAACTACGAAGTTACGAAGCTATGGGTGAGTTGCTGGCTGCCGGGTAGTCGGATTACGCTGCTGGTTGCGCCTGGAATTTGGGCTGGGCGGGTTGGGGTGAGCTGTGTTTGGGCGGGTTACTGGATGGGCAAGGCCTATTTTATATATATACACATTTGGGCTTGAGGCTGGGTGGCGAATTGCTGGCTGGGCCTGAGGCCAGTCGTAGACACGTAAGACACGTTAGTAGGCGGGCTGAGGGACTGGGCCTGAGGCTAGTCTGTGGCTAGTCTCAGGTTGGCATACTTTTGGGCCTGGATGACTTGGGAGGTCATGCTTTTCAGGACAAAAAAACCATTTTTTAGTGATTTCGCAATTGTCAGCACATTTTCGACAAAAATGGACCCATGGAGCTGGACGCCGACGAACCCCGAAAATTTCAAGGCTCGCCGGACAGGATTTTGGGCCAGCCGACATGGGTGGGGGGGGTGGCGGGCCGGCAAAATTTTGGTCGGGGAGGGGGTTGGGGGAGGGGAAAAGCGAAGATTCTCTTTGGAGAAGAGATTTGAGCGCCCTTGGCCCCTTTGGGGCCGAGGCGAATTTAGAGATAGAGGTTGTCGATATGAGTTATTGGGATGTGAAGTTTGAATATCTTTTGGTCATTGTTTTGGTTTGATTTTTGGATATATATATATGGGCTTGTTTTGGTTGAAAGATTTATAGAGGAATGCGAAATATTTTTTTAGAGGATTGGAATTGTTTATTTTAAAATTGAAATCAAAATTTTGGTTTTGTAAAAAAACGTGTTATAAATGGGAATTTAGATAAGATTTAGGGTAATAATGAGACGGCGAAGTTGATCGGTTTTGGTCTAATTTTAAGAGATTCGAGTGTATGATGCGAGAGTTTGGCGATGTTTATAATGATTGATGGTGTTGTTTTGGGCCGCATTTTGTCAAGCATTTGCTCGGTCTGCTTGTTTTTGTCTCTGGGAATATGATTGTGTATATTTATCTATAATTATTTAAATTAGAATATTGTTTTATTTTATGTTCTGATTCTGTTATTCTCTCGCTATGGGCTTCATTTCGCACGTTGCTGGAAAGTAGCGGGCCCCTACTAATATATATATATATAATTGATAAATATAGGCATTATGTATTTGAAATATTGATAAAATGGTTCGATGAAATTATTAATTGATTGGAATTATATTTTGAAATTTGAAAATATATTAAGATTATTGAAAATCGATTGCATTTATATAAATATGTATTTGAAATAATATATTAAATAAAATTTTAGTATTTATTTATTTATTTTGAATAGACAATAGGTAGAAATAAATAGATTTGGTAGATTGTTGTGGTAGAATATATATATTGATGGATTATTAATTGTATGTAAATAATAAAATAAATGATATGTGTTTGTTTTGATTTTTGTGTGATAGGTGTTGATTTTATATTTTTGTTTTTGTGATTTTGAAATTAATGATTCTAATTTAATATATATTTTGAATATCTAATATTTGAATAAAGGAGATTGATAAAAAATTTCTTCTTTGTTCGTTAGATTCGTTATTTCACATTTTGAACATATCGTTTTTAACCTTATAATCGATATTTTAATTCGGCAGATCCGTGTTTTTGCCGTAGGTGTTGGTTTGGGATTAGATGGGTTAAGAATTGATTTCTTGAAAGCTCTTTTGGGTTCCGGCTTGGATGAGATTGTGATGCCATTTTTTCGCGACTTTGCTCAGTTGTTGGTTGACGCATTGGCTCCCGCTTATATACATCTTTGGATTGGCGGAGGCTAAGTAATTGGGGTTGGGAAGACCGATGCCCGGGAAAAAAAAAAAATATCTAATTAAATGAGGATATTCGCTCGATTATTATGATATTTATTTGGAGGATATTTTTGTTTACATGCACTTTGGATAGACCGCCCCGAAGTTTAGCAGCATTTGGCACCCAGTTAGTTGGCCGTCGGTGTTTCTTGTGGTGCTGAGGTCATCATCTATGCGACACGAGAACGGAGTAGACAAGATATTGCTAGGCCCACTTATATTCTTCTGCAGACCGACATTCACAATGGTTTTAATAAAATATTGCCTATTCAATTCTTGAAGGATATCCGTGACTATATTCCTTCTTCGGTTCGATTTGCTTCTTAGTGTTATGGAACCCCGTCTTATTTGGTTTACCAAGGACAATTGGAACAATATTCGTGAGGATAACAAGGATATCCCATCATGAGTCCTTTGTTTTGTCTTATTCGTCATCGAATAAGCCCCCGCCGGAATTTACGCCGGCATTTGCGGACAATGGGTTTATGGGGAGGAGGTTAAAGATTTTTGGATTGTATTTTGGCTTAAGAAATACCTTCTTACGGGGAAACAATTTCATGGAGATATTTCGTATTTCTAGACGTTAGGAATTATTATGATTATTGATCATGATGTGCTCATGTTTAAAGCGCCTGTTGCGGGGTCGGCGGATTGTTTTCATAATTTCTATGAATAGAAGATTCAGGAAATTGAGAATTTTTTCTCTACGATAAAATACTTGCCGCACAAGCATGCTGCTTCCATCTTATGCAGAGCACTAATATTTTTAAAAAAAGAAATATTTGTGCTACACCACTCCTTAGATCATATTTGAATTTCTTCCACAATCGAATAAAGAAATATTTGGAATCATATCTTAATATTATTTTAATTCGAATCCAATGGTCGTAAGCCAAATTGCCTACTAAACAAGGGGGCCTTAGATTTCTTAATCCGCGAGCCGAAATCGGTTTAGAGAACGTTCACCTAGCGGATCTTGCTTAGGTAGCGTCAAAGCACAAATGCTTATAAACCATTTTAAATCTTTATCCAGTTTTTCCCGTCCATATTAATGTTGGGTATGAAGCTCAAGCCCTACAACATGTTATGCGTTTCTTTCCTCGTGACGCCCCAAATCTTCAGGATCCGAGAATGGAGATATAACAAGCTACCTTGTTGGCAACTATTCACTCTAAGGTAATTCGTTTCTTGATGGAGCAAACGAATATAATAGGACAAGCGCAGTTGCGTACTTTTGCTACCTCAGGAGTAGATGGTTGGCTTCGAGCACGCCCCGCTCTGGCTCAAGATTTGTTGCTCACCAACGCTACATTTCGAGATATTGTTTTTATGCGGCTGGGAGTTCCATAATTTGAATAGGGTGATGTATATATGTTCTTTTTGCCACCAAAATTTAGATGTTTTAGGACACCATATTTTCCATTACATAGTCATACATCATTTTGAAGAACGCTGTGTTTGTTTTAGCCTTGCAGGCTGGCGCACGACCTACGGATGTTCTGGTGATGGGAGTCCCATAAATCTCAATCTTCTTGGTGTCGTTTTCCAGCGTCGTTTTCCGCGGTTGGCCCTAGATGTAGCGAATACATCTCCTTTCCAATCTCGTATTTTGGGAGTGTCGGCGTAGGAATTATTTGCAAGCAATATATCAATATGCCAAACATAAACGTACTCATCATGATTTGCGGAATCGATATATGGCTCAAAATATTGGTTACGAGCCTCTAATTTCGGAAAGCACGGATATATTGGATGCCGAGGGAAACTAATCCTTTGTTCGCATAGTGGATAAAAAATATGTTTTGTGTTTTAGGGCTACATAGACCCAATTTAAAATCAAAATCTCATTTAAATTGCAGAGAAATCATTACTTAGTATGTGAATATACAGGTGATTTTAGAGGTGCACTCCAAGGATAATGAATGGATCGAGATTGTCGGCCGTTTTTTCGTGTGTTTGGTTTAGGCCTCGTTTTCGGAACGAAATAATATAATCTCCGTGCCTAAAGTGGCGCTAAGGTGGGTGGGCGAGATTTTATCTCCCGACTCATATCCTCAAAAAAAAAACATATCTTAAATATATATTATAAAAATATATTATATTTATTGTTTAAAAAAATAAATAGAATATACTATATTATAAATATTTTATAAAATCAAATAATATATTTTATAATTTATATTCATAAATAAATAAAAAAATATTATTATAATTTAATTTACATATTTATATTATAAATATATAATAAATTCGTTTAAATTTAATTATTATATTTAATTTAATAATTTTTATATAATTTAATTTATTCTAAATTTTATTATAATTATTATTTAATATAAATTAATCGATAAATTAATAATTATATATATGGAATTCTAGTTTAAGTATATTCTTTTAATTTTTTAATTATTATATATATATTATATATATTAATAATCATTTTATATTTCTAAAACCATATTATATATAATATTTAAATCAAATTAAACAAATAAATAATTTATGATAAATATATATATATCCTCAAAAATTAAATATTCCTAATAAATTCAAGAATATTATACATCCAAATATATTTAAAAAACAATACCAAAATATATAAAATAATTTCATATTTTCGTATAAATAATTATAACCCAAAATTAACAATAATAATATATATAATTAACAAATATTATAATTCTTATAAATATAATCCATATCTATAATCTTAAAATTCCCTCGAATTTAATGAATTATCAATATCTATCCCATTCCTTCCCTATAAAATTTTGGGAATAATTTCTATTACAAACCTCGAATATATTTCCAATAATTCCAATCTGTTATTAATGTTTATTCCCATTCCTTCCATATAGAATTATAATAATAATTTCAATTATATATATCGAATATTATTCAATTCCCCCTATAAAATTATACTAAATAATTTCTATTATAAATATCGAATATTTATATCCAATTCCACCTATATAATTATGGTGGGTAATATTTATTATAAATTACAAAAAACACGTTAATTCCATCAATAACAATACCAACAACAAAAAACAAAAACATAAAAACAAAAGAAAAAAGTAAAAAAAAAAAGAAAGCAAAAACCAAAGTAAAGAAAAAAACAAAAAAGAGAAATAGAGAAAGGAAAGAAAAAAAAGAAAAAACAAAAAAAGAGAGAAATAAAGAAAGAAAGAGGAAAAAGAAAAAGAGAGAGAAAGAGAGAAAGAGAGAGAGAGGTAGAGAAAGAAAGAAGAGAAAAAAAAAGAAGGAAGAAAGAGAAAGACAAGAGGAGTTATTGCTGGCGGAAAGGCCCGAGGTGGAAGCAATGGCTCCCCAAAGGTGCCTAAGCAAGTTATCCCTCATCCTGTGGGCGATAAAGCGATACCAAGGAGAGAGAAAAAAAGAGAGATAGAGAAATCGTGGTTTTTTCTCTTTCTCTGTCGCAAGCTCGCTCCGTGATCTCAGCGAAATCTCCTGCGGACCTGCACGTGACGGCCTTCACTTCGAGTGTTCATGGATGAGACAGCTTTCAGCATGAAGGCCCATCGCACTTGTTCATCTTGAATTCCCGAAAGCCTAGGGAAATCGTGCAGAATGACCCTCGCTTTGGGCATGGGACGTCGCGGTCCAAGCCACTCAACATACAACTTCATGGCATGACAGCGACGATTCCCACATATCACCCACACAGCACCTTTCCAGTTCACCCCAACTAAAGGTTTCACCTCTGTGGTCTGCAGCTCGCCATGGTACAGCTGCTGGGTTAGGCTTTCGATGTCCATGCCTCTGTGTTCACCATGCAAAAACTTCCTCGAGATATTGCCATGGCTGTAGCGCAATTGCGACACTTCAATCTCGCGGATCAAGCTTGCATAGGTACGCACGGCTGTTTCATCACGAGCAGGATCCAAACCGGCCAGAAGACGACTTGATCCTTCAAACTCGGTTCGGAGAAACTCGTTGATCATCACAGACTGCATGTTCTCTATGTTCTCCTCAGCGCTCGTGCTGGTGAATCCCAAATTGGACAATGCTTCCTTGTGAAGGCTGTTGAGGTCCTCATCCTCTTCCCACTCATCCGACGCTTGCCAAGACTCATCAGACTGTTTCCATGATCCTGTCCATGATCCTGTCCACTGCAATGAGCCTGAAGAGGAATGCCAAGATGAACTTTGCCATCCATGCCAAGAAGAATCATTCCACCAAGAATTTCCATTCCTCCAGAAGGAATCTTTGTCCCAACTTTCCCAAGCGCCTGGATGAGAACCGACAGCATCTTGGTCTGAGCTGCTGCAGGCGGCCATCGGAGTGACCTCATCCTCGTTGACGAGCTCCGAGTGACTGGAACGGGCACAGCCGCATTGCAAAAACTTCAGGAAGTCCAACTTCAGTTCGGGAGAGAGCTCCCATGCTTGAACACGAGTTCCAGGTTTGAAATCACTGATGGAGAAGCCTTCTGAGCGCTCAGTTTCCTTGAAGCGCTTCAAAATGTCTTGAAAAACGCCTGTTTGAAAAGCTGTCCACCTCTTCTTCACAGACCAAGCTGTAGCCAGGCGAAATGCTCTAACAATCTCATCTTTGTCTGGCGGACGTTGAAATGTCGTTCCTTCTTCATCTTCAAAGCGAAGTGGTTCATCCTTGTGGGCATGAGGATGATGAATGACTTTTTGACCATCTGAATGTACAGCCACAAATACGGCCATCGGGTCACGAGTATAAGGACAACGCTCCCTTCTCCGCATCTCAAGGTGAAAGTCCTTAATTCCAGGTCCAACCAGCTCGGTTCTGATTTTATCCGCGCTGCCAGCGACAATGGCTTGCCAGGGGCGGCCCGCCAGGCTCTTCTGGAGAACGTCTTCGCTGGAGGTTTGTAGCTCTGTCATCATCAGTCCTCTGGCAGCCATGAGTATGTTGTGCGCTTTCTTGCGACCAATTTCACACCCAGCTCTTTTGAGAGCCTCTACATGATGCAATTCCAAAATGCCTGGCATATCATCCAACTTGTGACCCTCTAGCCACTCCACACAGGCATTCCAAGCTGCTTCAAACATCTGCTGAAAGTCCGCCACAGGCCCATTCTGAGGCCCAAGCTGCTTCTCCCAAGCAGTTCTTTTCGGTGCTTCCAGGTCAATTGCTGTGCTGAGAACGGACAAAGGACCTTTCAGGATTTCAGGCACCAAGTAGTCTGGGCATTCTGCAGAAGCTTTGTACAAGGCTAAGGCTAGAAAAGCAGCCCGGCTACATCTCCGCCGGTTGCTGCCTAAGCCCAGACCCCGGGCCCCTGATGCTTCAAGATACTGCCAGGGGAAGTCGCCATGACCCACGGACTTCAAATATTCCTGGATCTCTTTGGGCTGTGAGGCCGTCGCATCACCGGGAGAAGCTAATCCAAGCAAAGCCTGCGCCAGATTCTTGGCATTTTGGAAGATTTCAGCAGCCTCGTCATCGCAACGAACACCGACAAGCCCACTGAATGAACCATGGCTGATCCGGAAGATGTCCATGAAAAGGCCGGTGGTCTATCACATGCGCAATCCGAATGTTATACTGCAAGGCCCTGTCACATGCAATAAACAAAAACTGAAGCCCTAGTCTAGTTTGCTGACATGCCTTCTCTTCAAAGAAATGGAGAAAGACTGACTCACGGTATGATCAGAGCCCGTGCTACGCCGAAGATGATCTTGTTGCACCGATCACCACTGTTGCCCAGCTTCGCCGGGTTTCCAGGTCTACAAAGTTCCACAAACCCCTCGCTAGCACACAACCCGGCCACAACAAAAGCTGAAACAACAACAAAAAATGGGTTGAAACCCAAACAACACAACACAAATCTGAAACCTGCTGAAACCAACAAAAACAACGAAGCACCCCCTGCAGCTGAGCTGGAAAGTTTGTATCTCGCTTCGACTCGCTTCTGGCTTCAACCAAGTAGCCACTTTGGCAGCTTCATCTGCCTCTGTGGTGGCATCTTGGCCGACCTCAGTCCAAAGGGTGAGCAATCTTGAAGCCTTCACAGGTTGATCTGAGTTGACAGCTTTCTCAACACACCAATGGGCTTTTTGGTTGAACTACCCGTCTCGGCAATACCGGCAATGTACTTAAATCTTTGAATTTACGGACTAGAGCCTATCCACAAAGCGATCCATCTTTGCAGACCTTTCATCAAACAACTGCTTGAACCATTTATGAACTCTTCTTTGGGGATTGTTGTTCTTTGGTTTGTTTTTTGCGCGTTTTGCGGTTGTTTGTTTTTCTGTTCTCTGTGTGTTTGTTTCCTCTTGATTTGGGTTGTGGTCTGTACAATGGTGAGCAACTCGCTTGTCTGGAACTGCAAATTGTTCTCTCTTTGAGGCAGCTAAATGTCAAGGACTGATTGTTTTACCCTCGCAACTGTCTATAATTTGAGCCCCGACTTCCCCTCCTTGAACGAAAAAAAGATGTAAAACAGCAAAGAACATCATCTTTCAGTCATCCCTTATCTACCCCAGCAAGTCTTTATTGCGAACAAAAAACTGGAGACGGCGAACGAAACCCCACGCTGAAGACGTCTGCGCCCCAAGAGGGTCTCATTCTTCTCCAAGAGCGCTCCAAAAGCTTCTTCCACCGGCCTTAAAAGCAACGTAGTAGCCACCATTGACATCATAGTCTTGAGCAAAATCAAAAATGTTTACCTAGTACGAAACCCCATTGAGATATCTTACAGTACATGATGCTTATTAGCTTTAGAACCTTGCCATGTTGAAGCCGTGGTGTGCAGTTTGATCAGTTTATTTGTTAGTAATACACAAAACAACTTAAGATATATTTACCTCTTCATATTCGTGTTCTATATCTCAAAAAACAAAAAAACAATTTACTACACGTTTGCGCTTTGTGTTCTTATAATTTATTTAAATCAAAACACACACATATGCTTTAAATACAACCATTTTGCAAATTAATTTGTACGAACATGCCTAATTAACCCATGTGAAACATACGAGCGCACTACACAAACACATTCACACGAGCATACTTGCGCAAATGCATCTGCGCCAGCGCATTTACACGAGCCCACATGCACAAATGCATTTGCAAGAGCACGAGTGCACTTCCACAAACGCATTTCCACGAGCACGAGTGTACTTGCCACGTACACGAATGCGCTTACACGAACGCATTTTCATAAGCGCAATTGCGCACAGCATGCAGACACGCATACATATTTGCCCGAGCGTGCTCGCACGCCTGCACGGGCAAGGGCAGAGCAAGAGCATCGGAGCACGCTGCGCGACAGAACGCGCAGAGCAAGTTGCACAAGAGAACATGCGCAGCAAGTTGCACGAAAAAGCTAGCACAAGCACACTTGCACTCGGAGACTCGCACGAGCATATTTGTACGAGCAAATCTCGCACGAGAACACTGCGCGAGACAAGCCCGCCGTCCAAAAATTACACCCTCTGCGGGGATCTGTCGATAAGACGTTTGATCCTTTCTGCGGTTCACAGGGCGGCCCTCTGCGGGGATCGGCGTCGTGATTTGCACAAGTGTGTTTGCTTTTTGCTTTGCACGCGACCCTCTGCGGGGGTTGGCATGGGCAACATGCAAGAACCAAGACCTTTCGCTACTTTCTGCAGTTTGCGCGCGACCCTCTGGCGGGGATTGCGTGGTCAATGTGCAAAAACTGGGGCGCGCACGCGGCCCTTTGCGGGGACCGGCGTGGTTGATGAGCGCAAAGACTCTCAAACAGAACTTGCACAGAGAGCTGGTGCAAAGAAACTTGCACAGAGCACCCGCGCAGGGAAACATGCACCAAGAGCTTGTCCGCAGAGAAACTTGCGCAGAGCACCACCGCAGGGAAACATGTACCTAGATCTTGCGCGCAGAGAAACTTGCACAAAGGACTCACTTGGAGATCATGCAAAGAAATACTTGCAAGGAGAGCGTCGCAGGCACGTCTCGAAAATTCGCAGCACCGAAGCTCCATCCCAGAAGGAGATTCATTCACGAATGTAGGGCAAAGCTCTGCGAACAGACAGGTAGACAACAACATTACAGACCCCAAGAGGTAGGCGCAAAGGGAGGTTGGAGCCTCATTTGCTTTCCGTGCTCTCTGGTGTTTCGCTTTCTCCCGTTTTGTTTTTGGAGCTTCTGTCCCAGAGCGCAGAAACCGGGGGGGAACCCAAAAGCAAACGCAGGAACTTCCACTCAGTGACATGTTTCTCGTTTGCTTACCATTCTGTGGGCGGAAGGGTTTATTTTTCTCCCAGGTTCGGCACGGCCTTTTTTCCCAGGCTCGCCGGGCGGTCCCGATCCAGAAAAGCCGCAGAGTGGATTTGGGTCGCGCTTGGGTTCCTTTAGGTTTGGCCTGGTTCAGGGTTGGTGCTGGTTTTAGGTGGGCTTGGGGTGGTGTGGCTCAGGGTTGGTTCAGGGTTGGTTTCGGGTGGTTTTGGGTTTGGTTACGGCTTGCTGGGGTTGATGTTTGGCGGTTTTAGCCCTGGTTTACAGTGGGTTTGGAGTTGGGGTTGGGCTTCAAGGCTGGTTCAGGGTTGGTTTTGGGTTGGCTTAGGGTGGTTTAGGGTTAGCTTTAGGATGGGTTTAAGGTTTAGGGGTGGTTGAGTTGGTTTAATGGTGGTTTAGGATTGGTTTAGGGTTGGTTTCGAGCGCGTTTAAGGTTGGTAGGGATTGTTTCGTGCGCTGGTTTGGAAAAGGGTAGGCTTAGGATTGGTTCAGGGTTTGCTTAGGGTTTGGTTGCGTTTGGCTAGGGTTGGTTCCGGGTTGTTTCTGTAGGGCTTCTTCAGTGCGGATTTAGCGTGGGTTTAGGGTGGGTATTTGTTTGCGGTTTACGCCGGGCTGTAGTGGGTGTTGAGGGATCGTTTAGGGCGCTGGTTTGGGGTGGGTTTGGGGGGTGTGGTAGGCTTTGGCTGGCTCAGGATGCTTTAGTGCTGGTTTGGGCTAAGGCTGGTTGATCGGTTTAGGGTGCTGGTTTGGGGTGGGTTGCAAACACCACCCTGGAAGTGATGCTAGCTGAGAATGTGGGAAGGCAAAGCTACAACAAACAACCGCCAAACGCCACAGCAAAAAGCCGCGGAAGCCAAAGAAGCACCCACCGACGACCGACCGACCGAACGACCGACCGACCAACCGACCGACCGACCAACCGACTGACCAACCGACCGACCACAACTGGGGACCCTTCAACAACCCAGCCCGCCAAACCTAAGGAGAAAAAAAAACTCGGGGCCCCATTCTGAGCTCCAACCGAAATAATAATCCTTGCGTTCTGCTTGGAGGTTTGCCTGGGTTCTTCTTCTGGAGTCTAGGCCAAACAAAATGCCGACCGCAAGCAACTTGGACTGACTACCCGCTTTGGCCCACTACGCACGCACTGTATTTTTTCCAATAAGAAAAGGGTTCTTGCCTTCGAGTGAACACTGGTGGAGTCAGCTGGGTCGAGTTTCAAGTACGGTGGCTTCCCTTTAGATACGAATCGTTACGAGGTCCAACATGAAGCACGCAGAGCAAGAGAAACGCCGGGCCAGATTGTGTAGGCTGTTGGTCTGGGGTCTGAGTGGATTCGAGGAGGCTTAGGCTTGGTGGGGTGGGAAAGAAGAAGCACAAAGCAATAGCCAACAAGTTCAGCACAAAATGTCCTTCTCACTTCCTTCAAACGCATAGAATGGAGACACAGTACCCTGCATACTGAGTTCGACCACAGACATTTCGAGGGCCAGGCTTCGGCACGATCTAATCAAGAATCCTCCGCACCACTATTTGTGGACATGCAGGCCCACACTGCAGGCAAATGCATCCCAGTCACCAAACCATCCAATGATCACAAGCATCCAACAATGCAAAACAAAGAACCGGGATGATGATGCTCATGAGACATGTATGAAAGAAACTAGATGAGCCGTTTACAAGCGCACCCGTAACTTGCTATGGGTGGCAACAGTAGATGGTATGGCTCCGAGGCACTCTGCATTGAGAAAACGTCTTCCTTTGTGTGAAACTTCGGTGAAACATGCAAAGATCAGCCAGGCGGCACGGACTTTGAACCGTGCGCCGACTGTAAAATCCGACGCGGTCACAAATCGTGAGGTTCTTCGGCGATGGCCTCGGCCTTGGCTGGAAAGTCCTGGTATTCCTGGTCAAGGGCTGGCGGAAGCCGGCCAGCGAGAATGCAACGTCAGTCCTGCTTCTGCTCGCTTACAACTCCGGAGTGAGTACCTGTGCCAAAATGGTGTAGCTGCCACTGATATCACAAATGCCCGTCACTGCGGCAACGCAGATTACGCAAGCGTGCACACGAACTAAGCTTTGCTACCAAGCTGGGCCGGACTAACAAACATGCTCTGCGCCCATTGGAAAGCTATCCACCCATCTGCAAAAGCAGAAACTCCTATGCTTGTGCTGAGCAGCCAAATTTGTCTCGCGACACTGGCTTTTTGTCCGTCTTGATCCTTGCATCAGCCTTGGCTCTGACATTAGGCAGCAGGATCTGCCTTAAGAAACAGCAGGGCAGCGTAAGCCAGGGACTCGAGAGGCGACAGAGTTCGTCAGGGAGTGCTGCGGTGTTACCACGGCTTCGTCACCCTCCGAGAACCAAATGCCGCCACTTTTTGCCGTGACCATCTTCCTTGCGGGGAATGCAGGAACCGTTGGAGCGCCAGCCCGCCCTGCCATTGCAAACAAGCGTCAATCGGGACTCCAGGTCTTGCTGGGTGCTTTGGCTCACCTTGAAGTCCTTGAGCCTCTCTGCGACTTCCTGGAGTCACATGGGTTCTTGAACTGCAGCATGGAACCCGACAATTCGAAGCTTGATCCTTGTGCTTTCAGGTTCGACTGAAGTCCGGCATTCCCTGACTGTTGAAACATGAGGCCAAAACCAATTTTTCAGCACCCAGGTCACTCCAGATTCTCAAGAAAGCAGCAATCTCAAAGCCGGGTCCTTCGCCTGCAAGACTGAGACACGCAAGTCTCTTGCTTCACTCGACGTGGCTTTCGCCACAAATGGGTCCAGCTGTGCTTGTTCTGCGGTGGCTCGATCCTGTGGCCGACGTTTCAAGAGCCGCCTCACCATACCCAATGCAGCCGAGGCTTGGGACTCGGGAAACTGCAAGGGCGGCTGGTCGTTCTTGATAGCCCATTTCATGGAATCGGCGGTGGCCTCCCCGGGGGGCATATACGGAAAACGTCCAAACAGGACAAGGTACAGGATGACGCCTACGGCCCACATGTCTATCTCCTTGTCATAGCCCCCGCTGAGCCATGAGGCTTGCACCAGAATCTCCGGTGCCATGTACGGGGCTGTGCCGCCGATCCCCTTCAGCTTCTTGCCCCTCTTGGGCTGCGGCAGTGCCAGCCCAAAGTCGCAGAGCTTTAGAACGTCGCCGCCGAAGAGGAAATTCTCCGGCTTGATGTCCTTGGATGCAACTGCCACGCAAACACACTATGGCTGTAGAGAAAGAACTACAAAATCAATGTAAGAGACATTGCAAGAGATAGTTTTTGGTGCGGTGCTATAGGCAGTATCCAGACCTTGCCAAGGCACCCTGTGTACCAACCCTACTTTGTGCACGTGACCAATGGCTCGGAGCATTTGGGCAGTTAGATCACCCAGCTCTTCCTCGCTGATCGTCTTAACGTGGAGCAGATGCTGCATCAAATTCTTGTTGCAAAGCTCGCACACCATGTAGTAGAATCCGCTTGAATAAAAGGGTTCAAGCAGGTGTGTTATTTCAGGAATTGAACCTGTACTGGCCATTTGCCACGCCCGTATCTCGCGCTCAACGCTGCCTTGGCGCCTGCTGCTCACTACAACAGCCGCCTTTCCATTGACAGCGCGTTCTCGGACATCTGCAATTTTCACGGCAAAAACTGCTTTCGTATTTATGTGCGTCGCCAAGCGCACTTGTCCGAAGGCACCCTCGCCAATTTTCTTGCCCAGCGCATACTTCTTAAAGAAGTCCGCACTTTCGGGGATGCCAGGCTGGACACTGGCAAGACAACCCATCGGCAAGGGAATGCCACTTATATAGCCAGACTTGAGGCTGATCGGCAGCAAAGGAGTCTTTGATGCTCACCGTGCAATCGACCATTCCTGTCGCTGGTCAGTCGGCTCTTCTCGAGTGCCCCTTTTCTTGCATTTCCTTGCTTCCCGGCACGCGCTCTACATGTCTACCGCTCCTCACACTGAGTCCATGTGCCGAACCTCCTCAATCGCGCACGCAAAAGGGAACCAGCTTCCCTGTTTTATCTAAACAACTCGAATTCTGCACTAAACGAACTGAACATCAATCCGACACGTGTCGTCCAATAAGAGACCAATCGGGCAGGATGGGCAATCCATGCCACGCTCGCTGCGGCAGGGTTGTAGAATGCAAGCAAACATGTGAAAAACAAAAAACATAACAGCCAAAACTATGATCCACAACCCATGCTCATCAGCTTCTCTCTGTGCAACGAGGAACACTGAGCCCCCGTCGCTTGTCCAATGCGCTTAAGTTGTCCCCATCAAGTCCAACATACGTTATGCTTTACCTCGGGTCCTGCTGCGTTAAAACTGCTCATTGCCTTTGTCGTGTTTCCGCCAGAACTCGTGCCAAAGTAATTCTGACTCAGCCATGAGCTGTTGGTCGATCCGACGGGCCATAGTGCTTAAGCACTGTCCGCCCAAATCAAAGCAGGCCCCATGCCCGTATGGTGCACCATAAACTGCTTTGTCTTGAGGCGATGTGCCAGGGTTAAGCCCTTTGCGGAGCCAAAGATGCACCAGGTAAAGCCAGCGGGTCAAGCGCTTGCTTGTGTCTTTGACGTGGCTGGCAAATTCTGCATGTGCAAACGAAACGTTGCAGTGAAAGCCAGCCTGACTACTGGCCAGCACTGTGGCATCAGCTGTGGCAGGCATCTGTGCAGAACATTTATTGCATGGTCATGACGTCAACTTTCTCAAGGTATGCTTGAGAACATGTACAATCCTGCACAGCCAGCTGGCGGTTGCCATATGGAAAAGCCATGTGCTGTTGCCCCATAGGTCATGTGCTGAATGACAAAGCCGCTGCCACATCTGTCAGCGGCAACATGCAGCAGTGGCCATAAAACCGTTCGTGTCACATCAACATACCCACGGACAACTGCACTGCCATGGCCGAGCAGCGCAACTGCAAAATCTTGCCAGACGGCTAAGCTTGGCAAAAGATGCACTTCTCCAGCCAGGCAAAAAGCGACCTACGCATGCGATGTGCTCAGCTGGGATTGCGCCCTAAGACGGACTGAGCAGGCACAATTCATGCCATGACGGAGCTCGCCAGTAGTGGGTGGAACCAACAAAGCGCTTCCACAGCTGAGCGCAGTCTGATCAAGAGCCTTTCTTAAATTGAACGCATGCAGCAAACTGACTCATAGGAGTGACCCGGGGCTCTGCAGTCTTGCGACCAATGGGTCTCTGCAATCACCCTGATTACATGAACTTTGGCTGACAGGCTCTTACATGCACAACCGCCAATCAGCAACCACTGACCAAGTATAGGCAAATTGAGAGAACACACTTCTATACCAATAAGAGCTGTCGCTACACATTGCCTCGCTCAGTGCTTCCCAACAGATCCATGAGCTGGCGCAGCGCATGCAAATCAGCACAAGCACAAGCACGACACGCAAATCCACCAGGCAGCCTTTCAATTCTATCTTCACCGGCGTTCCCGCAGAGCCGTCCAGCTTTTGGAACATGATTTTTTCCTGGACCCGCATCACGCATCAGCCACGAAGCATAAATCAGTGAATCCGAGCTTCTGGCCATGTTCTTCCTTAACTGATTCATGGCCGCCGTATCTTCATACCTGTAACAAGCAGCAAATTCAAGAACAAGGCGCTGCCTTCAACGTGCGCTTTGCAACGACGCCCGCCTAGCGAACCACAGCTCGATCCTGAGAATTCCGGCAGCCTGCCAGACGTCACGCAATGCTTGCCGGTCTGAACCCTCAAAATGAAACATTCACTGGAGATTGCCATGGCAATCTCAGTTGCATGTGCAACTGAAAACGCTATATGATAAACAGTGGAGCTGCTCAGCGGCAATGACCTGCCTTTGCTCCCGCGAGCTTGTCAACTAGCCGGACCTTGGCAAAGCCCGCTCTGTGCAACACCGAGAACTAGTGAAGCGAGCCTGTGCCAGTAAGGGCCATTTACGCGCAATTGTTGGCAAGCAAACTAGCCCATTGACAAGTAGAGAAGCTGAGGCCGCGTTGCATTTCATCCAGCAACCATCCCCACTCGAAGCTTCCTGTTCTGTAGCCGGCTAGCTTGCGCACTGCAATGGCCTTCTTGACACATTATGGGCCAACCTTCTCAAACTTCAGCGACGCGCATACCACTCCCCATTCCCACAAAAGGCATGCATAACTCGTGCACGGCAAGCAAATTAACAGAACATCTTGCAAGAGTGCTGCTAACCCTCTGGACACTCTGCAGACACACACACACACACACACTGAGCGGGCCACCCCTGTGATAATGTCGTATGGCTCAATTGTGCCACCAACCTGGGGGACAAGGCCCAGGCACTGCAACCAAGCAACAGCATCATGGCATCCGAATCCATGCTCAGACGCCCGCTATGCCGAGAACTATGTTGTTCCAGTACTCATCTATTTGAGCTCCGCCAAGTGATGGCTTCAGCTGCACCTGAGAAAGCTTGAGGCGGCATCTCGAGGCTGACAGTTCGGTCTGCCCTCCAGAAAGCCTGCCTGAAAATGCCCGCCACTCGCATTCAGCGGGTCCTCCCACTCTGGTCTCACCTGGGGGCGTTTTACATGAAGCCCATGCGGAAAGAGACTGCGCCGTGCAGGAAGCTGTGGCTCAAGCCCCGTCTTTGAAAATCATGATGGCATCGATCGCGGTTTGAGAGCTCCCCTGGCATCGAGAGCATGCGAAGCGTCATCTTACGACATCCCTCAAAGCCGGCGGCGCGTTGTCTCTAGTGATGCGCTTGTTCTCAAGGAGCTCGCTGGGCTGTGGCACCTACAACAATCAAGCGGATCTGCCTCAAAGACATGCAGCAACTGCCCATCTCGCAGCTCAGGGCTTGACTCCATTCCAAATACTCCAGAACTCCTGCAAGCAGCATGGAGGAGAAAAACACAGCTGTGTGAAGTAGGATCCTTGTGATAGTGCTGGACCAGTCCTGGGCTGTCTTGAAGGGCACGATCTCCTTCATGGACTCGCTGTAGTTAGTGTTGCCTCAATCGACCGCGCGGCGCGCCGTCTGAAGCATGCATCACGTACCAAGGCCACTGCCCTTACCCTCGTTGGTGGGCACAGCCTGTCTCCGCAAATCCGTGACACTTTCGCCAATTGCAGTCTGCCACATTGTAAATTACAGGCCACATGACACTGACAGGGCAAAGAATCATGGAAGGGGCTTAGCGGTCCCGGACATTCAACACCTCAACGCCCCAGCCCAGCCCTAAGAGAACCAAAAGCCCAAGCCAAACAAGAAATGTTATGCCAAATGAAGCCTGGCGTGAGAAGAAAGCAAGGAGTTTGGCTGCTTGTATGTGGGTGTTTTTTTTTGTGTTTTTTTTCCTCTGGGGGGGGTGGTGGTGGTGGTTGGGAAGATTGCACCAAATGTGGCGCGCGCGCGCGCGTGCGTGGCGTGTAAGAAACGAGATCTCTTTAAAAGAAAGAGATCAATTTAGTGAATGAAGCACAAACGCATCCTCTGTTTTGTTTCGATGCAAGAAGTGTACATCTCCATGTTTTCTTTTGTGCGTTGCTTATAATAGTTAACGTTTCCTAATCTACGAGATACACCAGTAGCGTAGCATCACGCTTTGTAACAAAATCAATCTAGTAGAAAAGAATAACCGACATGGAATGGAGCGAAATGAAAAGGAAACAGTCACGAAATAGAAACGTCATGGAACAAACAATATTTGGAACACATGAAAGCTAATGGAAGCACAATTGCAAATGCAATAATAAGAAATAGCAATGGAAACAAGGCATGACAAGGAATTGGAAAGAAATGGAAAGGACGTGAAAAAGAAAGGAGTGGACATTGCGAAACGAGCACTGCACTTCTAGCTAGGAATGGAAAGCAATGGAAAGCAATGGAAAGGAAGGGATGGACAGGAATGGACAGGAATGGACAAGACAGGGAGAGAAAGTCACAGAAATGGACAGGAGAGGAAGTAGGAAGGAAATATAAGCAAAGGAATAGAATATAAGTTTAATCAAAATAAATATGGAAAGGAATGAAAAAATATGGAACGGAAAGGACATGAAACTGAATCTTAAAGAAATGGAAAGGAACCACGCCGCTTCAAAATTATTGACGTGGACAATTGCGAAAGGAGCACTTTTTCGGCCCGGGCTGGTCTTGGGCACTTCTAGCTACGAATGGAAAGGAATGATAATGAGTGGAAAGAAAGATGGACAGGATTGAGCCGGATATGGAAGGAACGCAAAGGACATGAAAGGAATTTCAATGAAACGAAATTGACACCTGCTGCTTCACCATTATTTACATTGACAATTGCGAAACGGGCACTTTTTCGGCCCGGGCTGGCCCTGGGCACTTCTTCTAGCAAAGAATGAAGGGGAATGGAAAAGAGTGGAAAGGAGTGGAAAGGAAAAGAGTGGAAAGGAGTGGAAAGGAATAGAAATACAGGGAAAGAGAAGCAAAGAAATGGGAATAAATAGCAAGAAAGTGCAAAGAACATGGAAACACAAAGGAATGGAACCGATCATGTTTTTGTTTCCCTTTCTTAAAATATAAAATAATAAACGGGAATGGAAAGGAAAGAGAAGGGAGGAAAGTCGTTGAAAAGGAAGTGGAAACAAATAGAGAAATGTAATAGAAAAGAAACGGAGATGGAAAAGTGCCCAAGGCCAGCCCGGGCCAAATGGCATGAAAGGTAAGGTCTAGTCCATGTCCCAATATTATCCTATCCTAACTCATTCCTATCTCACTGCCGTGATTACTAAGGGAAAGAGGGGTTGCAAGGTAAGGAGATGTCCCTTCGTTCATACGATTAATGTTATCTTGCTTTTGTTTAGCTGCAACAGTTATGACTCTGGAATTTCCAAGAAGCATACCAGTAAAAGGACAGGAAAGAGACAGAGAATGAACGCTTTTGGATGCATCTCCCATCTTTGAAGCGCTTCCAGTCCTAGCACTGAGATCTTAAGGAATAGAGTTCCTATAAACAAGACACAGCGATGAAACCAGTAAATAATAAATAAGTGATATTCATGGCGAGACAAAATACAGCTAGTAAATCAAATAGATAGTACTTATAAATGTAAACCAATGTGTGTGATATTCTGGAAGATGCCCCCCCACACAGCGGCTTAAGACCGGGAACTACAGCATATTAAATCTACTTTTGGATATCTTCGTTCGCATTTATAAGGCTTGTATAGAGGATCTCCTAGTCACCTATCTGTCCTTCCTTCTCCAAATCTTAATTCTTTTTGTTGGCATGAGAAGGATTATGAGAAGGACAGATATAGAGACATAATATTTATACATTAGGATTTACCTCTTCCTCTGTGTTATCAAGCCTAGGCCACCTAAGGGAATACCCAGGCAAGCAGCAAAATGGACGTTACACATCCATCGTGCAAACAAACGGCAACTGTCGCTCTCAGAGGTGCTCCTTTATGGTGTTGATTGCGTTCACCATCTCCCGCTTGTAGACCAGCCACGCGAACTCCAGGATGTCCATTCCCAGCTGCTCCAGGCGCGGTCGCTCCAGTCACGACCACTCCAGTCCCTCCAGCTGCGGCTCCTGTGTGCAGCAGTGGAGCTGGATGCAGGCTGAGTGTGTCCACGGGCACGGTCCTCAGCGCTTTGCTTGGCTGCGCTGAGCAAGCCTTTTTGCATCGCCCTCCGCTCTGTCACAGATCTCTTTGATCTCAGCTTCAAGGCCCTCGGCTCCGGTTGCCCGGAGCGTAGGAAACTCTCCGCCGAACGTGACGAGGTTGCGCATCCCGGGGAGGATGTTAACCTGGGCGACGAATTGGGCAAGGCTCAACATCTTCCCGTTGTACCAGAAGAGCCATGGAAACGAGTGCAAGTTGGCATCGTAATCCCCAACCTGGCCACCGGTGACGTAGACGGTCCTGACGTAGTGGTGTCCTCGCTTTCCATAACCAGGCCCAACCCCCAGAAGCCTCTGATCATTGCTTCGGGGGAACTCCGGAAGAACGCAGAAACGAAAGATGGACATCTGGTAGAGGCTCTCGCGATTGTGGCCCTGCTCAACCATGCGAAGAGCAAAGGTCGCGTCCTTGTCGAACCTGTCCACAACGTTGTCGTACCCCAACTTCCGGGGTCTGCTATCGTAGTTTTTTCGAGGCTTCGATTTGCTTTGCCTCGAAAGATGTTGCTCCTCGCTTTGCAACATCCGTGTAGCCCTTGAAATCGTAGAGGAGCTGATCCACCGATTTGCCAACGCGGTGGCACACCTCCTCGAGCATTTGCGTTTGGGGACAATGTCGGCGGTCAACATGACGTCAGATTCAGAAAGGAAAAACACAACCCCGAGCTCGATGGCGTATTTGAAATCAACGACGAGCTTGATCGGCATGGAGGCACGAACCCCTGCATTGTAGGCGGAGCTTTCGACGGGGTGGATAGAGAAGTGGCTCTGTGCACGCCCGCTCTCGGTTGCTCCAACTCCGCCCGGAATCACTCCAGTCCTCACGATGTTGTCAGCTGCGGCCTTGCTGGTTCGATGATACAGCTTGCCAGGAGCATCAGTCATTGACGAAAGCTGCAGTCCAGCCTTGCGAGCGTCCTCCGGGAGGAATTTCCCGAAGACGGCCTTCGCGAGGGCGTACTGATTTCGGCTGATGTCGCCATCAGCATCGACGCTGCTGGCGTGTCCTTGGCTAGCACGAACCTTGATGACAACCCACTCCTGGTTGTTTCCGGCGGCCGATGGATGCTTGATCGCGAGGACAGTGAATCTGCATTTCGGGTCACAAGCGAAGATCTTCAACAGCGTCTTGTACCCGATGTTGCTCCGGGTCTTCCTGTTGAACTTGTCGCACAACTGGTGCGCATCGACGAAGTAATCCTCATCGAAGTCCAATGGCCGTTGATCCTGAAATCGGCCACGCAGCATTCCAGTTAACGTATTGCATCTGTCCGTCGAGGAAGGCTCTCCCTTCATGAAGGTCGGCACTTTCAGAATCGTGCCCGGGAGGATCCTTGCCTCGTACTGCTGGCCGCGGAAGGTGACGATGCCGCCGGGCTTGCCTGGGTCGCCCCCCGCACATCCGATGCCACCGCTATTGGTTTTGCTTTCGCCAGTACCTTAGGCGATGCTTTCGCGGTGAACTTGGGTGTTGCCGGAGCGGCCTTGACGCCAAGCGCAGCCTCAGCGGCACTCCCTTGCGGGAGTGCATCATCGTCATCGAAATCAACTTCTTTGATCTCAACCTCCTCAACCTTCTCAAGCACCCCCTTTGCCAGCTTGATGGGGCGCTGGAGACTCTCCCATGACTGGAGCGCGACCTTCACGTTCACCTCGTGCTCAGCCAAAGTGCATGGGTTCAATCCTGCAACAGCATCATGGGAGTACTCAAGATACAGCTTCACGTTGTTGAAGTCGTCCTTGTGAGCCTCCGCAACTGCAACGCATTTCATCACATTGAAAAGCGACCACAACCACTCCACCGTCGTCTTCCTATTCTCGATGGAGTCCATCATGTGGTAATTGTCGAGCCTGTCCTGTCGTGACACCAAAAAGGTCGACTCCTTCTTGCGAAGGAGCTTGTGCTTGCCGAGTGATTCATCTAACAACTTTTCCATGAACTGGTTGTAGATGGGCGGGAGCATGTAGTACGAACCTTCGGTGTTGGCCAGGATCGTAATGTTTGCAATGCTCCACCAACTTCTGCACTCCTCAAGCACGTCGATCGCCTTGGCGCACTTGTTGAACAGCTCGGGCCAGTGTCCGTCTCCGCATCGGAATGGCCACTCCGGCGCTGCCAACGAGCTCGTTCCCGGACCAGTACACCGTCACGTAGAAGTCATGGTCCTTGAACTCAGACCGCTTCTTGAGCTCCGTCCTCGCGCTCTTAACGGTCCATGCGAGAAACGTGAGGTCCTTTCCCCAACACATTCTCACCTCGCAGTGGCTACAACCAGAGCTGCGGTTGTAGTTCATGTCCTGCGCGAGGTCCGCTCTTTTGCGGTTCCTCTTGCCTCCGCTAATCAAAGCGAGGCTGGAGTCGCTCACGACGAGGTACACGCTATCTCGGCCACAGGCTGCCCCGGGCGTGATGCGGCCAAGGCCTTTGTCATTGACAGCACACAACGTGTCCATGAGTTCCGGCGCATAGTCAGCCGCCCACATAGCGCAAGAGCTTTGCAGAGTAGCTTGCGCAGTGAGGATCTGCTCCATAGTTTTGCGGTCCTCAGGCCTCGTCTCTTGGAACATAGTGTTCGATGTAAAGCTCGTCATCACTCCTCGCCAGTACTCCAAGTTATCCTCCGAATACTCCCCGAGGTTGTAAGCAGCCATAGCGGCTACCGGTGAGGGAAGCTTAAGAGCAACAAATGCACGTTTTGTTGTTCTCTGAGCCGAGCTATCAGTGACAAACTGTTTCATGCTGTCAGCAAACTCGGAAAAACATTCATAGATCAGGTCAGTCATTTCATACGTGTAAGATTCTAGGGCCGCCCCCCTGGACTGTCCATGCTGATGATCTTTTGTGCACTTATACTGTTGCAGTTTGGCCAACGATTGACAGGAAGAAGCAATAGTCCATGACTTTTGCAACAAATTTCCATCCTTGTCAAGGACACCAAACATGCAACCATCACAATTGTACTTGACCATCTCATATTTCATGAGGAAATCATGCACGAAATAGTTCTTCCAATAACTGCAAAGCTTAGGAAGTTCCATGTTGATCACAAGCACAATGTCAAGCTGTCGAAGCATAGTGATGACTTTGTCCAACCGCTTCAACAGTTTGCGAAACAACGCCTTGTGCTCCTGGATCTTGGCTTGGCCTTCTTGAGTCTGACCATTAATATTGTTCCAGGGGCACCCACCCGTACACGGAAGGGAAGCATGAATCATCACGCAGGGCGGTGTTTTGGACTTGACATTCTTCCTGAAAATTTGCACCTCGTCAAATACCCACTGCAACGTATCTGCAACCAATGCATTTTATCGTTCGGTTACTCCAAGCACTTTGCAACCAAATGCGGGTAATCTGGATTTGTCGCCGAGCTTGGAATCATCAGAACAGCAAATTTCGCATAAGAACCGATCATATGGTTCATGCGTGGAAGCGGCGGAAGCTTGCGCTTCGCTAGTGGGGGCTGGCTTGATTGGAATGTTTCCATCCAACTGCACCCACCGTACTCCAATAAGATTGCAAGCATGATCCCATTTTGCTTTGCTCGTGAACGGCTTGGTCAAGATATCCGCAACCTGATGCACAGTGTTGACGTTGACGAGGTTGAAGAAACCTTTCGTAAATTGTTCTCGAAGCCACGCCAAAAAAGTTCTTTGGGTTCTGTCAGCATGACGAAGCTGTGCGGAATTTCCAGTCTGAATGATGTGAATTGTTGCTTGATTGTCTTCACAAAAGGCAACTTTGAACTTCTCAACATTTAATCCGCGAAGAGGTGCTATCGTCCTTTCATGCTGTTCGAAACCACCATACCGAATCTCGTCCAACTCGGGGTCGACATAAACAAATACAGGACTGCCCCCCTGACCGGAGTTGTCCCGAACACAGACGGCCGTGGCAGCTACGTCTGCAGCAGCTGACTTTGCCTCCTTTTTCTTCGCAAGCTCCTTGCGATACTCCTCAGCGACACGAGCACGTTCTTTGGGAGAGGCACGTTTCCACATATATCTGATGGAATACCAGGTGGACGACTTGACTTTCGAGCCCTCGCCAAGCGAAAACCATCCCATTGAAACCCAGGCGGAACTGCCGACCCATCCGGCATGTGATCAGGATCGTGATCAGCAAGTCCCTCGGCAGGTGCAGGAGGATCTTCCATCAAAACTTCCTCCGGCACGGCTGCTTCGCCAGGCTGCAAATGTGACTCCGGCTCATAATTCCAATTCATCCGGAGAACATGGTTTGTCGTCGGCAATAGCTTGCTTTGCGGGAAAAACAAACGTCTCATCAAGCAGGCTGAACTCATACTGCTTGACTCTGAGGGGATTGATGTCACCTGTCCGCAGTTTGTCCGGCAAGTTCTTGAGCGGCAATACCAAAATCTCATGTGTATAGGTACAGCCAGGTTGCACATGATAGCCAACGAATCGACGCGCTGACGATTGATCCAATACGACAACTTCGCACCAAATGGAATCTTCGTGTCAGGAAACTCATCCCCGAAACGCAAAGCCCACGGCGACTTGTCCTTGTCATCTGGAATTGTAACATTGAGAGCAAACGCATGATGTGGAGCTGCCAAAGGCCAAAGCTCAACCGGCAAACCACTTTGAAACAAATTTGCCCTTGCCCCCTCCAGGATTGTACGGATCTCGCGCTCGATCACCCCAGAAGATTGACTGACATATGGCTGGCTCAGGACATGTCTCCAACCCATACTTTTCACCGCAGCTGCAATTTCGCCAGAATTGTCAAATAGAAAATTCCAACGTGACCATCTGGCTTCGTGAAATGATGAAATGCACGAACGCAACTGTCAGCATCTTGCCTTGCTGAAGGGCAAAAATACCGGAACTGCGTGAAAACATCTTTCACAACCAAAGCATTCCACTCACCCTTGAACCCATACGTTTCGTCATTTGAGATAACATGGTCAGCAGTCACATGATCTCCAAATGCTTTTGCATCCACTGAGGAAGATCCATGTCTGCGGCGAGCTTGAGGTGCTTGCATCTTTGCTCGTACACATGTTTCGCAAAACGGATTCTTGGGCCTGTGAGTGAAAAGATGCTCTTCACTTTTGGCCTCACGCATCATCATTTCTTTTGAACGCTTGGACATCGGCTTTGGAGCTTCAGCAACCTCAGGGTTGTCCTCCAATTCCGGATCAAACTCCGGTTCCGGCGGTTCAGCTTCATCCGGGCGCAATGGAAACAAAGCGGCATCCGGCGAAGGTCGCCCCCCGCTTGAAGATGAAGGCTCTCCAACGCCCCCGATCTTCTGATCGGATGCTGCAAGCACGACAGGCATAGCAGATTCACAAGCTATAACCTCGCACTGATCATCTACATACGGAACTCGCCCATCGAGCTTCAATATTACAGGAAGGTTGACAACCGAACCGGAAACCGGTTAACCGAACCGGTTTTCAAAACCGCAAGAAAACCGGACACAAACCACAAACCGAACCGAGCCGAACAGAAACCGAACCGTCCCCAGGTTTGCAGGGCAGCAAGCGTCAAAGCAACAAACCCGCATTATTGGCCGCTTCTGTGATTTTTGCTTCCGCAGTGCACGCAACACACGAAACACCGCTGAAATTTGGCAAGCAAAAAAAGCGGCCCACGAGCGGTCAGTGACTTGCTTTTTTGAGCTGCTCGGCTTTGGCGCAGACAGCATCGCCAACAGCACCGCCACGGGATCCCGTTCAAAGCGGCAGCAAGGGGATTTGAAGCCCCAAACTTTGCCTGCACTGGCGGAGTAGCCACATGTCTGAGCACCAACCTGTCTCACCAACTCCCCCTGGTTGATTGCCGGAGCGCCCTGTTGCAGCCTGGCTGCCCCAGCAGCGCGTAAAAAACAACAACTTACTGACGGTCAGTGGCTTGCTTTTTTTTGCGCAGCGAACGGGAGGAAAACTGAGTTGCCCGCTGTCACTGTAAGGGCTTGCTCTCCCGGCGCCTTGCCGCCTTGCCCTGGGCCTGCCCTGCCCTTCCCCAACGCCCCGCCAGCCTGATTGCCAGAACTTTTGGCACGCTTAGCAGGCCACTGCAGCTGAGGCCCCTTCGCTGCACGCGTCAAGGCAACAAACCCGCATTATTGGCCGCTTCTGGTTCTGATTTTTGCTTCCGCAGTGCTCGCAACACACGAAACACCGCTGAAATTTGGCAAGCAAGAAAAGCGGCCCACGAGCGGTCAGTGACTTGTTTTCTTGAGCTGCTCGGCTTTGGCGCAGACAGCATCGCCAACAGCACCGCCACGGGATCCCGTTCAAAGCGGCAGCAAGGGGATTTGAAGCCCCAAACTCTACCTGCACTGGCGGAGTAGCCACATGTCCGAGCACCAACCTGTCTCACCAACTCCCCCTGCTCCTGCAGGATTGCCTGAGCACCCTGTTGCAGCCTGGCTGCGCCAGCAGCGCGAAAAAAACAACAACTTACTGACGGTCAGTGGGTTGTTTTTTTTTGCGCAGCCCGGCTTGGATTGGAACAGTTTCTCACGGGCCGAACGGGAGGAAAACTGAGTTGCCCGCTGTCACTGTAAGGGCTTGCTCTCCCGGCGCCTTGCCGCCTTGCCCTGGGCCTGCCCTGCCCTTCCCCAACGCCCCGCCAGCCTGATTGCCAGAACTTTTGGCACGCTTAGCAGGCCACTGCAGCTGAGGCCCCTTCGCTGCACGCGTCAAGGCAACAAACCCGCATTATTGGCCGCTTCTGGTTCTGATGTTTGCTTCCGCAGTGCTCGCAACACACGAAACACCGCTGAAATTTGGCAAGCAAGAAAAGCGGCCCACGAGCGGTCAGTGACTTGTTTTCTTGAGCTGCTCGGCTTTGGCGCAGACAGCATCGCCAACAGCACCGCCACGGGATCCTGTTCAAAGCGGCAGCAAGGCGATTTGAAGCCCCAAACTTTACCTGCACTGGCGGAGTAGCCACATGTCCGAGCACCACCAACTCCCCCTGCTCCTGCAGGATTGCCTGAGCACCCTGTTGCAGCCTGGCTGCGCCAGCAGCGCGAAAAAAACAACAACTTACTCACGGTCAGTGGGTTGTTTTTTTTTGCGCAGCCCGGCTTGGATTGGAACAGTTTCTCACGGGCCGAACGGGAGGAAAACTGAGTTGCCCGCTGTCACTGTAAGGGCTTGCTCTCCCGGCGCCTTGCCGCCTTGGCCTGGGCCTGCCCTGCCCTTCCCCAACGCCCCACCAGCCTGATTGCAAGAACTTTTGGCACGCTTAGCAGGCCACTGCGGCTGAGGCCCCTTCGCTGCACGCGTCAAGGCAACAAACCCGCAT